>NTPY01000100.1:338328-363491 GCA_002922825.1 Brachionus calyciflorus | reverse complement strand
ACTAAACAAAAAATTACACTAAATTATGAAGAAAATTTGAGCTGAGGAGGCTTCGATAAGACCTCATTTTTTAAATATTTTTTTTTCGAAATTAATTTTACACTTGTTATTATGAATTAATAAAGCATAAAAAGAAAAAAAAAATCTAATTGTCTATTTATTCGATAAAAATATCGATTTTATTTTCGATCGTAATGTTTGACCTTATAGATAATTTATCGGTATATTTTCATTTTGCGATTAAGATAAAAATGCGATTAATTCAAATTTGTGATTAAATTTTTTTGCGATTTATCAATATGTGCTTTTTAAGAATGTGATTATATCACTTTGCGATTTTTAAATTTTGCGATTCATCGCTTTATCTATGGTGCCACTTGATAGATTAGATGAAGCTTTTTTGGTTTTGTTATAGAAAAAAGACGAGCTAATTAACAATTTAGATTTAAATTCGAATATTCCGGCTGAAGCGATAAACACTCAGACCGGACGGGGGAGAGGAAGAGGAAGAGGTAGAGGTAGAAATAGAGGCCGAGGCAGAGGTCGAGGGAGAGGTAGAGCAAGTGGCGCTGAAGAGAATTTTGAAGAAATAAATGTTTAGCAAACAAGTAATCAAGCTTTATTAATAGAAGAATTCGTAACTTATTTTGTGGACACATGGTTTGAGCGTTCATTTAGTGTTGAATTTTGGAATGTTTCAAATACTATTGGCCCTCGTACAAACAACCATGTGGAAGGTTTTCACAACAAATTAAACAGTTGGCTTAACAAGGCTCATCCTGATGTTTATCAACTTATTAATATTTTTAAACTTATTGAAAGTGGCGTTTCAGTAGACTACACTGCCAGACTGATAGGATTTTCAGAGCCAAAGCGTAAGGCAATAGATGTTGAAAAGGACCGCCGCTATGAAAATATTAAAGAGCACTTAAAAAATAATGTTATTGATATTAGGCAATTTCTTAGACCCTGTTCATACTTAATTAGTTTTAATAATATAATGTATATGATTTAATTTTAATTTTTTTTTATTTAATCGCAAAATTAAAAATCACAAAATTATATAATCACAAACTTAATAATCACATTTTTACATTAATCTCAATTTGAAATATTTAATAAAATCTCAAACTTTTTTTAATCGCATTTTTAATATAATCGCAAAATGAAACTAATTCTAATTTATCAAGTTTCGAAAAGTTACTTTCCTTTCGATGACTTCCCCTAAAAAATTTCAAAGTCATTAATAAAAAGCAGTTTTATGATAAATTTAAATTTAATTTTAAAACCTCTAAAGTTTTTGGGAATAGATCAAAATAATTGACATTAAATTAGCAGTATCGTAATAGCTCTTTTTAATAAATATCAAGTTCAAAATATCAAGGTGAGAATAGTCAGGTAAAGATTAAAAATAGCTATTAACAAAAATAGCTGCATTCAAAATAGCATGTTCAATTTATCAGGAAAAAAGATCCACTTAAATTAATTAATTTATTTATTTGAATCGACTTAGCCTCATAGAAAAGGTAAAAAAATATATAAAAGAAAAAATACAAAACGATTAAGGGCAATGTGACGTCGGTTCGGAATAATAAATCAACTCCGATTTTTAAAAAAAAACAAGCATAATGGGTATGGTGCATTATGTCATCCATAGTCATATATTATCAAATAAGTCTGAGTGGATCAAAAATTAAAACTTTTAATTTTCAAAGTAGTCGTTACAATATAGCTATTACGATTTTACCTGGCTATTCTCACCTTGATATTTCTACTTGCTATTTTGAAATAGCTATTTTTCAAAATTAATTATCAGCTAATTTGATACCAGCTATTATATAAAAAATTAACTTGCTATTTTGACCGTGTCATTTTGAACTAGCTATTAATTACTCAGCTATTTTAATATAGAACCAAAGTTTTTAGGATTGGCAATTACTTGTAATCTGATTTTTAAATAACCTATCCTTTTTATTTCGTTTTAAAATAATATTTTTAAATTTGTCTGAAAAAGGATCGGCTCTATTGTAATTGCGTAATTAAATTTTCTGAGCAAAAATAAATATTGTAAATGAGGAAAAATTTTACTTTGACAATAATGTATAGTTTTGAATATAATTTCATTTGAAAACTTGCAATTTGTATTTAATTACAAAAGATAAATAAATTTTTTTAAATTATTACTTCAGTGCCAGCCGAAAATTTTTTTTCGGTGGCTGGTTTTATTCAAAACGAAATAGAAAAAGCCAAAAAATTTGGAATAATAGATTTTTATTAGAAGATAAAAATTAGACATTTATATTTTTTATTATTAAAAAAACATAAAAATTTAAAGTATCATTTTAATAATATAACTCTGCAAAAACTCTGTATCATCACTTTTTTTGAAGACCTATTTTTGTGAGTCTAGCGAAAATGTTACACTTTGAAACAATTTACATATTAAGTTTATCCTTATCACTTTTTTGACATTGATAGGACTTTTTCATTAATGTATAAATGGTATAAACAAACAAAACTAGGTGAATTAGAAAGCATTCAGCTAAATTCAATATAAAATAACAGCAAACCTTTTATTCTATATTTTTAAATTAATTTTATTTTTAATAAAAAGTTCTTTTTCTTTACTAAAAACAAAAATCATCAATGTTTAAATGAATTAATAGTAATATCTTAGCCAAAAACATTCTTAACACTTTAAATCTTTGAATTTTTGTTTGTTAATTTTATGGTCAAAGATTTATTTGCCTTTAAAAAAACTAAACCTAAACTTTTGAAATTTTTAATTTAAGTTTATATATAAATAATTTATGCAAGTGAAAAGTGTTTTTGGTAAAAAGCTCTGAATTTGGCCAAGTTTATCATAATTTATGCAAATGTCAATTGTTTTTCTTTAAAAGTTCTGAATTTTGCCAAATTATGTAAAAATTAAAATAGTGTTTTTTCAATTTTATAAAAAAGCTAAAAAACTAAATACTGAGCCTTCGGCTCAGAATAATACGTAAAGGATAATATGAAATTTTTATAGAATTTAAATTTGGCCGATAACATGAATAGAACCTTAATCGATATGGAACCCTAAAAATACTATCTACTTGAATCTACTATAAAATTCAGGATGCTAAACAATTTTTTTAAAATTTATTATATTATTGTAGGAAAAAAAATTGTATAGTATTTGTATTTTTATCTGGAAATAACTTACTATTCTCAAATGAGAATTTTATTATCAGGAATAAAACCAGTCCTTGTAAAAGCATTATTTATTTTCAAAATGATTAAACTAATTTAAAAAAATTAATAAAGAAACATTTTAAATAGTATCATTATTGAAATTCAATCTTTTTTAAAATGTTAAACAAAAGTAATCCTATAAATTTAATATTTTTTTAATTTTTTATTGTGTTAAAAACTAACTAATCACTTATTTAATTTATCATCAGCTCTTTATTTTCTAAATTCTTATCAGGCGTAACGAGGAGTATTTTGTGCATATTTAATGATAAGAATTTAGATTAGAATTATTAATTTATTTTATTTAAAAGGTGCGTAAAAAAAATGCTAAATAGATAAATTTTATATATAATTTTTACAAGTATTTCAATTTTAAATCGCGAATTCAATTTGCATACCAGAATTTTTAAAAAGGACATAACCTTTTAAAATAATTACTAAGAAATAAAAAAATGTACACAAATTTTAAAAAGTTACATATTAATTAAAATTTTCACTTTTTTTCTATTATTTGTCACTTAATTAAATAAAAAGAACACTTTTCATTAAAAGTATATAAGTATATGAGTGTTTTCTTAGACATAAAAGAATCCTTTGTCTCTGTAAAATAATGTTGTTGGGGGGTTTTTGAAGAAAAGCCCCTATAGTTTCGGCTGCGAAAATTCTGTCGTCCACAGTTTTCTCCTCTATTTAACGTTAGATTGAGTCCAAGATTTTGATAACATGAAGAAAAAACTCGTTAATTTGATGAGTTCTAAGATAGTAACTTTTTCTTTGTTATAAACCTGAATTCCCTTCTCAAAGGTGTTACAGGTAGAAAATAGGTTTTCTACGCTTCTACCGTTGTTGATACAATAGTCAAATATATCATTTGATTATAAAATTTAGTTCAAATATTAAACCAAATGTACAAAATTTTAGTACTTTAGTAAAAAAAAAAGCTCGGGTACAAAGCTGTATTAATAAAATTTGTTTTAACTTTATATGATCAATACTCGGCTAATTCTAATTGATGAATAAAGAATAAATACTCATCTCTAAAGGAATAGAATTAATATTTAGTTAAAATTAATAACGTAATTTCTCGATTTTAGCGACATGTCGTTAAAGTATATTAGGGTTCAACGACAGGGACTCATAAAATGCAGAAGAAATACAGTACGGGTACGAGTACGGTTCGCGTTCGCTAATGGTACGGTCCGGCGTTAATTCGATATAAAATGCTGTACGTTAATAATATTTGGCCTTTTTTTGAGAGATCACTTTAAATGCATAATATCAGCATAATATGTACTTTCAGAGCTTTGGTTGCAAAAAAAATAAAGCGTTAATCAGACTAGCTATAGCAATAGATTTTGCAGTAGCCTGTTGGTTAACCTTGAAACTTAAAACTTGAAAATTTTAAATTATGACTCATAATGTACTAATTTTGTAAATATTTTAGTAAGCTAAATCGTTTTAAGATAATGAACTTAATATTTTAAATTAAATGCAAAAGGCCTGTTTTTAATACCGTAAACTCTTGCCTATAACTCGAATGGAAACCGATTGGATTTCCCAGTCAATTTCCATTAGAGTTATAGGCAAGAGTTTACGGTAGTAATAAACAAAAATAAAAATTTTTTTTCGTTAGTTATCATCAGAATTCAAAAACCACCGATGTATCAGAAACCTCTGATTTATTTCAAATATTCATGGAAAACTTTTGAGAAACACCAAAAGAGTCCAAGAAAAAAATGTGGTTTTTTTAATTCAGGTGCAAATGAAAAACTGGATTCTTCCAATTTCAAATTTCTTTTTGAAAGGAATTTATTTAAAAAGTTGTAATATGTTTTGTCTTTAAAGTATACTTCCTTTGAAAAAATTTGACACGTTTCACAAGCTGAAGTCAATTCAGTAAAAAAAACTATTTCTCAGCTAGTTGAAAAAGAATTGGTCAACAAGGAAAATATGTCAAAAAAGTAATTAAAAATAAAGATTTAAAATTCATACAGTCAAACTCGGTTATTCGTAAAAATTTTTAAAAAAAAGCTGTTTCATGAAAAATACACGTAATTTACCTTGTTTAATACGTCAAGTATTTTCGGTTAATCCATACGAATTCTCTTCAATTTGTTAAGAAAATTGATATTTTTCAAATAAAAAAATAAAAAAAGAAGAAAATTTTATTGGACCAAAAATGTAAATTGAAAAAACAATAGTTTTCTTTATTGTTATATTACAAAAACTATGATTTATTTCTGGTAAAATATACCTCTAGTAAAATAAGAGTGATATTTTTTTTAATAATACCGTAAACTCTTGCCTATAACTCTAATGGGAACCGATTGGATTTTCTAATCACTTTTCATTGGAGTTATAGGCAAGAGTTTACGGTAATAATATAAAAATTAAATTAATGATTGTTTGGAAGAATATTTTTTATTTGTTAAAATAATGTACTGTTAATCCTACTAATCTATTAGAACATAGTTTCATTCAGATACCTAATTAATTAATTTTTTGCATATTTTTTTAATTTTAGATGAAATAATTTTCTAATAATCCAGACTTTTTTGAAAATAAAAGACTTTCCGAGATATCGATATTTCGGAATATTGCTTAATCCAATCATTTGCTCAAGAAAAAAGTTCGTCCGGATTAAACGAGTTTGACTGTATTACTTTTGATTTATTTTGAAGTTGTCACCATCAACCTCGTTCCTAAAATCTTCAACACCAACTTTAGAAAGAAGTCAAAATGAAGAAATTAAAAAATTTAGAAGCCGAAATTATATTATTGATCAATAAAGCAAGATATTGTTATTAAATAGTTGAAAACAAAACATTCGGATGAGATTTTCGAACGGAGCACAACAATTTTTAAAATTAACCAAAGTTTTTTCTAAGAACTGAAATCTCCCAGTTGGTGGAAGATAATCTATCAAAGCAAAATGAGTCAAAGGAAAAAAAGTTACTGATTTATTATTATAAAATATTACACTAACTTATTTAAGCTTGATTTAAAAAATTTTATAGCTAAAGATATTTCTCTTTTTATTTAAAGATACGCATTCTTATAAAGAAAAATCAAAGACCTTGAACAGCAGTTATTTGATTCAAACGGCATCCGATTAAAAAAGCAAGTGTCAAAATAGCTTTATCAAAAGAGCAATGTATCAATTAAGCAAGATCAAAATAGCAATTAATTAAAAAAAAAAACAATTTCGAGTCAAAATAGCATTTATTAAAATAGCATTAAAATAAATAAAAAAAAATCTAGTTAATTAATTTAATTGAATTACTAATTAAATCAATGATAAATTATACAAAATTTCCATTTTTTTTTCTTTTTCATAACTACTCAATGAATTCCTTATACGTTCATCTTCCAATATATACTTTGGCTTTCGCCTATACACAACTCCAGTTTTTAATTTGACCATTTTTGCTTCAATCATATTTTGTTCATTAATTAACGCATAAATCAAAGTATAGATAGATGGATGATTAGTCAACATTTTACTAAAAACATGATGCCAAGTTTCACAGTAATTATTTGTTCTAGGCAAGCATTTTTCAGTTCTAGCAATAACATTCCACAATTCCATCTCGAACAAAGGTTTTTGTCTATACACTACCATTTTATTATAACGACCTCGCTTTTCATTTTTCTCACCTACATAATTTTTTTCAAAATAATCCATTAAAACATTAGTCTTTTGATTCTTAACTTCCTCAAAAGCCGAAACAGTGTCTTCGATTGGTAAAAATGCAATTATCTGTGTCAACTTCAAAAACTTTTTGATATTTTTGTCCGAACGAGCATCAAAATCCACATTAACTGATTTTGGATAAATTGATATTTTATCTTTGATTACAGACAACAACTTTTCATAGATAGCTTGTGTTTTGCGAGGCAAAATGCAAACAAGACTGGCAACGGACAACCAACTTTGGACTCACTTTAAAAGTTCCATCACAAAATGTATGATTATTTTCTATTAGCTTTAAATTTTGTGTAGTGCCAAAGATCAAAAAACGCTCTTTGTCCTGAGTACCACTATCGTACAGTAAAAAATTTTCGTTATTTTTAGTAACTTGCAAAATATCTGGTATCATTATTTCAGATAAGTCAGATGGTTCTGGTGGAAACTCAGGCCTTTGTTTTTTTTTTCTCTAGATATAACCAATCTATCAGCTTCAAACCACGGCAAATTAGCCAAAACATCAACTGGATAATTTAAATTCGCAACACTATTTAGAATTTTTCGTGGTGGTTCATTTGCTAAAGCAGCTTTGGTTTTTAACATACGCCTTCGTTCTTTTAAATAGAATGTAGAAGTTGCTTCCATGTCGGATTCATCAATGTGATTATCGTTTGTTATTTCAAAATCATATTGTTCACCAATCGATTTGCCAGTCGTTTTACCACTTGCATTACACTTAGCAGCTACACATCGCCAACTAAATGGTGGATTAAGTTTTTTCACATTAGTTAGTTGGTAGAAATGCCCATTAAAAAGCAACTGAGGAAATTTTTTTTGCGATAAATTAATTTGTGCTTTACCTGAATCAAAATTATTAAGTGTAAAGTCTTTTAATAAATTAATTAAACTATCCATGTATTACATCAAAAAAAAATTAATTGAAAAAAAAATTGCAAAAATATTAAGCTATTTTGACTTTGCTTTTATGACACTTTTATTTTAACACTTGCTATTTTAATCATGCTATTTTTTAAATTTGCTATTTTGACACTGCCAGTTTAACATTGTTATTTGGTAGATTGTTATTTTGACATAGACTCGATTCAAACAGGATGATCTCAAATTTGACAGCCGAGAACATTGAGCTACAAAATAAGATTCAATTGCTTGAAGAAATTGAAAATTTTAAAACAGAAAAAAATAAATTTCAGAGTATACTCAAAGCAGATAATGTTCAAAATAAAAAATAGCAATAATTTCTAATGAAAAGTAAAATTTTTTTAATTAAATTTAATTCATGTTATAAAGAGAATAAAATGATGTGACCAACAAAATCTCGAAAAGGTCAAATCAGAATACACAATTCAGCTTTAGAATAAAGAAAACATTTTCAATAAATGGCGATCAGATTTTGAATGTCAGGCAGAAATCAAAGAAAGTTTGTTAAAAAAACCTTCAAGATTACATCTATAGCCAATGAATAATAGTATAAAAAATAAATTGGTCGTTCTTTTTCAAAACTTACAGATGACCCTAACTGAAAAAGTACGTACTTTTTGTACTTTTTCAAAAAAAAGATATTTTATACTAATATAAAAGTACTTTTTATACTTTTTCAATTTTACTCTTAGACTTCCCCTGAAAAAGAATGTTCCTTAATAATTGTTATAATTTTTCAAATTTATTATTCTATTTGATTAAAGCAAAACGCATTGTTAGCTAACCCTTTACTCTCCCCTTAAACCCTAATGTCTCACTTATTTACATTATATTAAAATAATCTTAACCATAAAATAAGCCATAGTTAGCCATGTGACTCGCTTCGCCTCGTCAAAAATTTTTCTGTACTAAAAAGTAAAATAAAAATAATTATTTCGATTAATTAAATTTTTTCGATAATTGTTTTTTAAAAAACGAATAAAATTTATGATTGTTTTGAAATTTAATACTGGACTAAAACATGAGATTCTAACTAAATTAATTATTTTAATAAGTAAATTAAGAGTTTTTCTTAAAATTTTATTGATCCTGTAATGTTTCATCGCATTTTTATTTTTCATAGCATTTTTTTTTCATAGCAGACAATATTTTTTTCATCACATCTCAAAAAATTTTCATAGCAAATACAAAAAATTTCATAGCATTATTATTTCATAGCATGCGATGAAATATTTTGTTTTTGCTATGAAACTTTTTGAGAATATTTTTTTTTTTTTTGAGCCAAAAGATTAAATAAAATTAATTTCAAGTCTTTCAATTTTAAAAATATAATAATTTAAGATGAATAAAAATTTTATTAAACAAAATTCAAATTTCTCACCATCAATTAAAAACTTGCGCTCTCGACGCATTTTATCCATTCAAACAGGTCAAGACGTAGAAACCAGTGATGATGGTCAAATAGCCGTAGTGGGTCCAGTAATTTTAAATGAGTCTGATAATCATGAAAGTGAAGAGGTCAACGAGTTCGCTTGTGTTAATGAAATTACCACTCTAATGGCTACGAATAATTTAAGAGATTCAGATAGTGATTATTCAGAGTATGAAGACGTAGAAAGTTCCGACGAAGAAGAAGATGACGATACTTTTTTTGATTTGTTAACTGAAGAAGTAAACAAGCTAAGTATATATGGAAATGATTTTAATTTAACTAAAACAAACAGAGGTGGATTAAAATTGTGTAGTCTTGGATATTATTATACAAAAGAAAGAGTAACTAAGGCTGGTACATATCACTGGAAATGTGAAAAAACTATCACTTGTAATGGTCGCGCACATACTAATGATTTAAAACCACATGTTATTATCAAAGTTAGTCAGACCTGATCTAGCCCGTAAAAATAAACTAATGAATGATGAGATGATAAAAACACATGCTCTTTCAACAAAAGAAAATCCAAGAGACATAATGATAGACGTCCATAAAAGTCAAGATGAAGAAGTTGTCGCTCAAAGTTCCAGCTATAAAAATATAAGACAGATTGTCTCTAGAGTTCGAAAGCACAAAGCTGGTTATGGCTCTAACCCAAAGTCACTTTCGACTATTAACATACCTCTCAATTTGCGTGTTACTTATCGTGATAAATTATTTTTATTTTATGACAGTGGTGAAAATGACCCAAATAGAATTTTAATATTTACAACTGAATCTAATTTTAGTTTATTAGAAAAATTTAGAGATTGGTACTGTGACGGTACTGTTTTTTTTTTACTTAATTAAACTTCGTAGTCTACCTTCTTTTCAATTAAATTATCTCAGAAACAAATTATTCAATTAATTATTTTTATTTTGCTATGAAATATTACATGCTATGAATTTACCTGCTATGAAACTTAATTGACATGCTATGAAAAATAATCGATTTGCGATGAAAAAAAAAAGTGCTATGAAACAATACATGCTATGAAACAATCCAGTCCCATTTTATTATCAGAGTTTAAATTCTAAGAAAAATTACTCGTTGTTTCTTTAGACGACTCTTGAGTCGTTGTTTGGACGATTGATGCGTTCCTATTTGTGAGGTAAGCTAAATGGTGGTTAATTGGTTGTTGTTAATATTGTTTAGACTAGAAAGTTGTTTTGATATGGTTTTTAAGTTCATTTCTTTGGTTATTTAAATGTGACTGATAAATTTTTGACATTGATCCATGAATAAACTGCTTGTTTGGTTGTGCTATGAATGAAGATATATTTTGACTTTTTTCATACATTTGGTTTTGATAGTAATTATTAAAATGGGGATACTGTAGGTTTAGGCCTAATTGATTAATTAATAAAGGATTGAATTTGATAATTGTTTTTTAATCGTTAAAATGAAAGGCAAGACATTTTGACTGGAAACTGGAAAATTGCAGGTAATAATGTGTGATAAGTTGGTATACCGTAGTGCCTCACTATAGCGACCATGGTCTTTCCACTAATCTACACGCAAAAACCCAGGGGTTATATTAAAAAAAACGACATTTTTGAAAAATAGAAAACCATGGTCTTTTATAAAAATTTAATTTAAACCTCTGGTCTATTTAAAAAGATAAAAAAAAAAGTATTTGATTTTTTTATTTCTTACTTAAAAAATGAAAAATTTTATTAAAAGTGTCTATCTTTTTGGTTTAAAATTGGAAAAAATTCTAGATTCGAAAACTTCCTGTCAATATTTTTTTAATCAGCCTGTTAATGTTTCTTTGCCGAATTAATCATTCAGCAAAGCTCTTAAAATATCAAGTGCAGCAAAAATTGCCGTACATGTCGAACAAAAACGTGCCAAAAAAAACTGTATTGGGTTTATCATCTGTAAAATTTTTTTTCATTTTTTTCATAGATAAATTTTTAAAGAGCTGAATTTTAACATTTATTTTAATGGAGTATTAATGATTTATAAACCACTCTGTATAATATTTATTATAATGAGGTTTTTGAGGCTTAAATTAAAAAATATCAACAGACTGGACTAAATTTGTAATGCAGCGCGGGAGATTAAAAAGCGTAAATGCTCCAGTATTACAAAATACTATTTTTTTGCTTAATACTTTATATAAGACCAGGGAGTAATTTTAGCGTTTGACTATAAGATCAGGTATTAGCCTTGATTTTTAATTAAAGACCATGGTCTTAAAATTTCTAAAAAGTGTTACTTAACAAGGACTCCCTCATGGTCTTTTAATTGATGATTAGATATTACCTCGGGTCGCTATAGTGAGGCACTACGGTATTTGATTCCTCATTGAAATTTGTTGGCGAATAAAATTGTTGGTCATTTCATTTTAAGTTTGGATTTTGCTTTCATTGTTATTGGAAGCAGCTAAAACTTTCGGAGAAGAGATATGGTTTGAAGTTGATGGTAGTGGCGAATTCTGTCCGAACTCTTCAACTTACAAATTATCTAATGGCTCAACAAAAATATCTGAATGATTAGAATTAAAACATTCAAGCTCATCAGCATCTTGAAAAGTATATATATAATCGTTTACAAGAGTGTTATTTTTTAACATAAAATCTAATTTTTTAGGTAATCCCACATCCTCCCCCTTGTTAAAATAATAATAATAATCCCACAAAAATCAAAACTATCAATAAGCAATTTTGGATCGAATTCAGTCCATAATGCGGAAAGACATAGAATGCATTTTGCATAAACAGATGTTTAATCTTCATTTATGTACCAGTCATTTAATTTACGATGGTATTCATTTTTTATTTTTGCGAACCAATACACATCCGCTGGTTGAAGGAGGTTGGTCATTCGTGGTGGAATAAAAATTGTTTGAATATTACAATCACTAAAAGACTTTTTTACTTTCAAAGTTTGATGACATTTGGCTCAATCAAGAATAAATTGAGCTTTGTTAATTTGATTATCCAACATAAAACTTTGTAGTAAATTGGGCAAAATAAAGTTTTATTACTATTACTATTTACAATTTAAATCAAAAATACTTTGCAAAAATTTTTAAATTTTTTTTCAAATTAAATCAAATCATGAAATTTTTTTTGTGCATTTGCAAAAAATAAAATTGAAAATAGTAAATTGTAATAGTAATAAAACTTTATTTTGCCGTAAATTGGACAACAGTATCTTCGTTGAAGGTCGCTCCACTTATTTAAATCAACCTCACATTATTTGCGGAACAAAATTAGGTAATTTTTCTATTCTGGACACTAAAACTAAAATTAGAGGCTTTCCTCGGCTAGCAATAAATAATTCTGTGAACGTGTTCTTTCGGAACCAGAATTAAATGTTTTAACACGTTTAGCTCTTTTTTTATCAATAGATGCTTGGTGAATTAAGGTATATCGTTGTTTCATCAATATTAAAAAGTCCATCTAAGCTAAAACCTAGCTAATTTTCAAAATTTTGACAGTCAATAAAAAAATCTTTGGTCAAAGAAACATAATTTTTTGGTAGGTCTCTTCCTTTACAGTCAAAGCTCTTTAATTCGGAACAATTCGGTATTCGGAATTTTTTCTTCGGTCCCTACCTTCTTTTAAATACCTTTAATGTTAAAATTTATATTTTAAATCGGAATTTTTGTCCGGATTATTTTGTCATCCGTTACAAAAAAACAAAAATTTAGTACTTTATTATTACGTAAAATCTTTCTTTTTGTTCGGAATTAAAAGAAAATACTTAGCTAAATCACAAATTGTCAATTAAACAACAAAATAATTCAGTTAAAACAAAAAGAATATTATGTTGATTATCAAATTGCTTTTAAAGCATATGATACAATAAAAATATTGTTCTCAAAGTCAAAATAGCATAACGTAACTGTAAATGAACGAATGATTGCCTTAAAATATTTTAATTATTTACGAATTTAAAGAGAAAAATTAATTAAGAATAAATTTATCTAATCAATCATATCTGTATTTTTTTGTAATGTGTTATTTTGATTTTTTTTAATTATTAATCGAAAAATTAATTGAGATAACTTAATTTCTGCATTCTTTTGCAAATAAAACTTTTTTGTTCGAAATTTTCACTTTTTTCATTAAATTCCGAAGTTTATTCGGAAAACTTTATCCGGAACAACATTTTTTGGGTCCCAAAGATTACGGATTAAAGAGAGTTGACTGTAGTAGTTATTTTACGTGAAACCAGGTTTTTCGAGACATCGTTAAAAAACAAAAAGGTTGAATTCTCGAAAATAAATACTAAATTAGAAGATTATTTCGATGGATTTAAAAAAAGCTGATAAGTTAGAAAAAATGATATTTTTTTTAATTAATTTTTATTTAACCTTTCATTTAAGGACCAGCTTAGACTTTCAAATAGAAATTGGAAATAGAAAAAATACAAAAAGAAAATTAATGAGTGGGGCATCTCCTAATTTCTTGGGAGTAATCTGACACTTCATTTTACGGCTCTGTATCGGCTGTCACTTTTATAAATTCGTCAATTTCCCCGAGTGGATTCGGCTGTGTTTGATGATTAGCTACACCGGGGATTGTAGCCTCGATGCGTCGTGTAAGTCTACCTCGCTAACCTACTAATCTGTTAACGAGTTGATAAGCATCTACATGTTACTTGGGGATGAATGTTGAAATAAGGGGCTTGTTGTGGTTGTTGTTTAGCTGGAGGTTTGGGATCTATTGGTGAGTTTCAATCGGCATCGTTCGCGTGGTGAATTGGTTGGTAGACCCAGTGCTGGTCTTTAGCGTAGCACCTATTATTATGTTTTTTTAGAATGCTAATCAACCAGGTGTGATGGTAGGCTCTTCTAATAGCTATGAGATCCCACTTTTCCGTTCGGCCGACCGTTTGATTTTGCTGGTACTACTCGGTATCTTGCTATTCCGCCTTTGTCGTCTCCTCCGTTATTTAATATTACATCGTGCACACGGAGTTTATCGCTACTATCGTAAAAATAACATCATGTCAAAATGATGCACTAAAGCACAATTATATAATTATGTAGAGACGTGATTTAATCTTAAGCAATAAAATTTCAACTATATAATCCTTTTTAAATATAATGATGAATAAGGGTAAAATAAATTTATCTATATCTACAAAAAGTTTAATTCCTCGAAATTAAAAATCGAACGGGTGCCGTTCTATTTTTTTTGCGAGCGCCACGATCGTTGAAATTTCTCAAAATTAATTAAATTAAAAAAAATTTAAATTTTTTAAAACTGCCAATTTTTATCGGTGGTCTTCAATAAAAAAATTGTAAATAACAATAATTATTATATATAAATTTCAAAGCAGGTAATAGACAAAAAAAAATTTGTAGGACTTATAATAAATCAAAATATTTATATTATAATAATTCTAGTATAACTTTTGGTTCCCGAATCGAACGGATGGCTTTCTATTTCTTTGCGGACGTTGTGAGTTTGCATTATCAATTAATGTGTAGTATCGAACGTTTAGAGGTGGACATTTTTTTAAGCGATTCGCGTGGACCAGTTGACGTTTACCTTTTTTATCAGGTTTGATAATGTAATTATTCTCATTTCTAACTTCTACCACTGTAAAAGGCCCTGTCCATTTCCGACTGATTTTCTATGACACCCCTTTCTTTTTAGCGGAGTTTAGTAACCATACTCTGTCACCGAGATTATTAGAAGTGCGTCTTACATTTCTGTCGGCAAAAAATTTGAATTTATTTACCTTAGAATCCGTATTTTTTGCTACAATATTATAATATCTCAAAGTTCGATTGAATTGTTCGGTTTCTCCATCACATTGAGAATGAAAGGCTGACGTTCGGAGACGATGGATATCAAGCATTTCTATAAGCTGATCAATCAATTCCGACTGAAAATTAGTACCTCTATCAGATAAAGCTGCCTCGGGAACACTGTGCCGACAAACAACCGATATTAAACATTTCGCTAATTCTTCACTCACCTGAGATTTTAATCGAAACATTTCGACATATTTGGAAAAATGGCAAATTATTACCAAGATATAAACGAATCCATCTCCTGAAGTCGGTAGGAGTCCCAGACTGTCCCAAGTTTTTTGCTGAAATGGTCGATCCGCTCGGATCGGTATAAACGGTTGTTTCGTGTATGAATGTGGTGCTAAAACAATAGCGCAGGTTTCACATTTTCTGAGATAATCTTCCATGTGCTCTCTATAATTTGGCCAATAAAAGAATAATCTAAGTTTTTCAAAAGTTTTATCGAAACCAAGATGTCCTCCTAAGGGCTCGTCAGGATTTTCTTTAACACTTCTAATCGTTCTTCGGGAGGAACAACAAATTTTTAAAATGTACCTTTATCTTTAGACGCAACACATCGGTACACGTTTTATCCGAAAATTTGAAATTTGTTTAAATTCAGCCAGTAAACATAGATATCGCCGTCTCCTTTGTTGCATGACTTGGGTTTCTTTTTATCCATTAACCATGTATAAAGTATGTTGATATTCTTGTCTTAGAGTTGATTTTCGTTAATGCCGGTTTCTTGAAGTACCACATTGTTTATCACAATTCTCTTTCTGCTAATGAGTAGTTTTGTTCTGGTTTAGTAATTTTGTTCTTACTCCAATAACATACTGGACTCCATTGTCCTTGATATTTTAACGACAGTACAACTGCGATGCTCTCCTTATTTGCATCAGTCTCAATTCTAAAAGGTTCCTAAAAATTTGGTAAGATAAGTACTCAGACTTGATCACCATCCGATTGTACTGTGAGATGGGTGCGCAATTTATCAAAACTTTCTTGACACTCTTCGTTCCAAGTGAACTACTTACCTTTCTCTGTTGATTTGTGCAAAGGGCCAGCTATTTCGGCGAAGTTTCGAATAAATCTTCGGTAATGATTTGCAAGACCTAAAAAGCTTTGAAATTTTTTAATTGTTTTAGGTCGATCATATCGGTATAATACTTCTACGAACATCAGTTAGATTTTCTAATTTTTTTTGTTAATTTTGTTAACTTTCTCGGGAACGCTAAAAAAGTTAACAAATTCGAAAATTTTTCTTTATAAGATTCACGATTAACTTTTATTTAAAAAAAAAAATTTAACAAATCTATTAGAAAAATAGGGCTTAATCAAAAGCTAATTTCAATCAATTGAAGTGTTTCCTTGTCTTTAGTTGTTAAATTTCTATATCATCAGCCTTCTCTTTAATGAAAATTAAATTTTTCGCTTCGAGATGATATGGTATTACATCTATAGATGTAATGTCTAATGGTTTTGAGGTTTTTAAATAAATAAAATAAAAAATTTAAGGCGTATCTTTCAATCTATTATACCTTTTTTTTTTGCAAGATGACCTTTCCATTTTTATACATAATAATACAGAAAAAAAATAATTTGTTAACAAAATCAAACGACATATTCATGTAAAAAGATTAGATATAATTCGAAAAAGTGTCAAAATTATGTTACAAAACCGAATGTTAACAAATTCAAAATTTACAAATTCGAATTCTTTTATAATGGGAAATGATTTTGTTAACGAGCGTCATTATAAATGTTAAAAATGTTAACAAAATCGGGCAAGTTAAAATTTTTTACTTTTTTTCTTTTTCCAATTTTTTTTCAAATAGAAAAGCAACATTTTGAGTCAAAATTTTAAAAAATTTTGAAAAATATTACTGATGCATTTTGATTTTGCTGCATCGAAAAAAGTTTTTTTTGGTTCAAATTTTTTTCAAAAAAATTCGTGCAAAAATACAGAAAAATTAAATTGCGCAGTTAAAAAAAAAAGATCATTAAGACATTATTTTTAACTGCGCAATACGTTTGCAGAGAAATGCAAACTTACCAAAAATTTTATTTTCCGACCAATCTATCATTAAAAAAAATTGAATTTTAGATAAAATTATGCAGCAATTTTTTCTGCACCTTACTATAAATTTTTTAATTCGATATTTTTAAATTTTTCTCAAAATTTTCTTAAAAAAAAAAAAAAGAAATAGACAAAAAATTTTAGCTTGCCACAAAATCGAGCGTTAACAAAATCAGCGTTAACAAAATTAGGGTCAGACTGTATATCATTATCTCAAAAATAATAATTTCATTATATTTGTTCAATAATGCAATATTTTTTTATTGACCATACATAGTTGGTGAATAATCAAAATAGAGAAAAATAAAAATAGAGAAAACAAATTAGAGAATAAAAAAAAATAGAGAGTTTACCTAACAGAGAAAATTTTAATAGAGAATTAACATAATAGAGAAAATTAAAATAGAGAATTTACATAATAGGGAAAAAGAAAAAGAGAGAAAAATAAAGAGAATTTGTATAATAGAGAATTAAAAACTAGAGACTTTAAGATTTCTATTTGTAAAAAATTTATTTGAAAAAACTATAAGAAAAAAATCTAAAAATAATGAGTGAATTTAATTCACCTTTGGTAAATCGGCTTAGATCGAATAAAAATTATAAACCGATAAATGAACAACTAAAACAGAAAAAAAAATTAAATAATTTGAATAAAGTGAATCAAGATTTCGGGTATCTTGTTGAACAATTATGTCCAATTAAAAATTCAGATGTTTTAGAAAATCCAGATACACTATTTGCCGATCTTGATTTTTCATTTATGGCAACTGATGCTGATAGTGGCTGAAGCATCTAGAATTTTAAAAATTCTACTTAATGGTATGATTAAAAATTCACATGAGCCTCCAAGAGCAATAATTAGACAATTTCAATTAGGATTATCTGATAATTGTATTGGTTCATGGCCAAAAAAAGACGCAATTAGACAAAAAATAATTCGTAGTCGTAATGCTGGTGGAAAGTTAAATGCTGTATGTTTAAATGATATTGTAATTCCAGATGAATTACAATATACTTATAAAAATAGTAAATTTTTTTATGGAGATTGAGGTCAAAATGACACTAATAGAATTATTTTTTTTACCACTGAGCAAAATTTGAAACTTTTAAGCACTTATAGCGATTGGTATTGTGACGGCACTTTTGACATTTCACCTACTCTGTTTAAACAAGTTTACACTATACATATAATTATCAGAGGAACCACCTTACCTATGCTCTATACTTTGTTACCAAATAAAAAACAAAGTACTTATAAACAGTTATTTAAAATGATTAAAAATTTGATAACAAGTAATCAAGTCTCTGTAAACTGTGATTTTGAAATCGCCGCTATAAATGCTTTAAAGTTTGTATTTCAATGTAAAATTTATGGGTGCTATTTTCACTTGTCCCAGTCATTTTGGCGCCGAGTACAAACGAAAAAATCAAAATTATGGTTTGACCAAGAATTTAGGGAAACTTTTCGTCAGATTCAAGCTTTAGCTTTTATACCATGCAGCGATGTTTTTCAAGGTTTTGAGATAATAAAAAAAAATTCAAGCAACAATGCAATTTTTTTTATTAACTATGTCCAAAATAATTATATTGGCACAATTCGACAAGGTAGACAAGTGAGTCCACGTTACCCTATAGAATTATGGAATTTACATGATCGTGTAAAACTAGATTTACCACGAACCAATAATAATGTCGAATCCTGGCATTCAAGAATTTAGACTGACGCTAGGCATAATTTGACAGTTAACAAAGTTATCGAGTTTTTTAAATTGGAACAAAATAACATGGAATCAGATTTATTATTATTATTTACAGGTAGTCAAATAAAATCAATTAGTAGTAAAGTCAAGAAACAAGAAGAAAAAATTAAGCGTCGAGTAATTGACTATAGTTCAAATAATATAGAATTATTTTTAAAAGGTTTTTCAATTTTAGTCATGGATTAATATTTAATTGGCATTTATATTTATTGATTGATAAAAATTAAAGTTTTTTTTTCTCTTAAAAAGTATTATTCTCTATTTGATTTTTTTTTCTCTAATAAAATAATTTTTCCTTCAAATACAAATTCTCTAATTTATTAATTCCCTTTTTTCTCTATTATTAATTCTCTAATTTACCTTTTCTCTATTTTTTTCTTTCTCTATTTTAAACGTTGCCCACATAGTTATGCAATAAAATAATTTATTGTAACACAGTGTCGCAAAAGTGTCACCCATTTACATTAAATTTCGATAAGTTCGAGGTTAAAATATAATTTTTTTTTTATTTCAATTTTTGTGAGCAAATAAAAAGAAGGCAAAATTACAATGCAAATCCGGTAAGGTCCTTTATTAAACTAAACTTTAACTTTTATTTTAGGCTCACAAAATAAATAATTATAATTTTTTTTTATTTGATCAACTTGTATAGTGCCCCAAATCATAAATTTTAGTTTCTTTGAATTTTATTCCTCCATTAAATGACTATATTGGAAATGTTTGAATAGAAATTTTAATATAAAATAACAATATCTTTCGAACTTAGCTTAAATTTAAAAAAAAAATTAAATTTAAAATCTTGTACTATTAAAACCTTTTTTGTACAATATTTTTCCTTAAAATTTAATTTTTCTCCGACTTTAGGATTATTTATTCAAATAATTATGAATCAAATTTTCCAAATTAAAAGCTTTGTATTATGTATTAGTAAGGAATTGTCATATCTATAATATAGAATTTTTTGGAATATTTTTTATTAGAATAGGCTTAACTTATTCGTTCTCAAAAACCGCTAAATTTTAACTACGGTTTATGATTTGGGGAACTATATTTTCTTATGGACTATTTTATTAATAAATAAATATTTTTAAACAAATAAAAAATTTTATTTATTTGTTCGGTTACCTAGTAACCAGTTCCTTATTCTTATTACCGGACGTGTAGTGCTGTGTGTCCTTTATATTATTATTTACGAATTTATTGCATCTCGTTTGAATTTGAAATATCCGCGCCTTAGATCTTTGCCTCTCTGACTTGACTTGTTGAAAAACCCTCGCATAAGATTACATTTATTAGATTTATGTTATCCTTATCTTTGTTTCGCATTGTACTGTATAATTGTAACGTACAAGAGACAATCTAAATTGAACTTCAATTAAATTCCTCTTCAATTTAATAAAAAAATTAATTCGATAAAAAATTTTCGATTTCATCCCATAAAGCTACAAATTCACACAAAAAAAAGATAACTATGAGCAAAAATTTTATTCTTCCCATTTTTCGCAATTTATCAAAAACAGCGAAAGATACTTTTCTACCAGTAACACCTTTGAGAGTGTAACTACAAAAGTAACTTTCTTAGAACTCATTAAATTAACAATTTTTTTCTTCATATAAACTAAACATTGTGAAAGTCAGTCAGTTTAATGCTTTCTTTTTTTTAATTTATGAGTGATCTGTAAAAATTACAGCTAATGAGTCACCTTTATCAGACACTTTAGTCATACGCCATCTTGAGAGTATTCAAGACATTGTTATAATAATTAAATTTTTATTATTTAGTCTCTTAAAAAAGGGCTTTACTAAAACACGGACCACCAATTTTTGAAAAACACCGGCCGGTCCCAGAAAGGCGATAAACACTTCTGTCAAATTCCGACCACCATTTTTCTAGCTCAAAATTTTACGAGCTTTTACGCAAGACTATTATCTAAGCGGTCGGATGTCTCCTTCGTCCTGCATCATCATCCAAAAATTTGGAAAAAAATGGGTCATGTAAAGATTGTAACCAATGGTCATAAAAATTTATGACCAGGTTAATTAAATAATTTTAATTAGTAATAAAAATATGAACATTACTTTTTTTTATGACCAATCAAAATTAACTCAACAAAAACAGAATTAAATTTTTTCAACAACAACAACTAATATAATTTATTTTGTCTTTTTCATTTAACTATATTTTAAATAGTGTAATTTTTTAAAATAGATATTTTAACAATTCTTAATTCGAAAGATTTTTTTCCTTTTATCCAATAATACCTGCAAATTAAAAAAAAAATCAATTTGTACAAAGTCTCAAATTTTAATTTTTTGGCTTTCTTTTAAACAGTTTTGATTTAAAAAAAAAATTAAATAAATTTTTGTAATGTGATTTGTCACATTAAACTTAATTAAATTTTTTTCGATATTTTTCCACTCTTAAAAGAATGAGTCTCAAATCAAAAAGTCTCCTAGATGGATTAAAAATATTAAAAAAAGTCAAACGAACACCAAAATTCTTAATTTAATACAGGTCTTACTTCAACATCGCCTTACACGACAATGTTACAAGCTGAGACCTTCAGTATTTAAAGAGATACTTATTTTCATAAATTTTGATAATTTTTTAACTTTTACAAATCAAATTACCAATATTTATGGTTTTAAGCCTGACTGATTGATTTAGATTAATTTGAAGAGTAAAATAAGAAGGTGATTAAGAAACTTTAGCATTTTTTGAAAAAAAATTTTTGATGCTTTATTATAGTTAATCTAAATGGCAATTAATCTTGGAGCGTATCAGCATAAATAAGAATCGAAAGAAAAGTCCTAAGATGCATGCTAAAATGTCTAAGATGATTGCAGTTTATTTCTTTTCACTGATAATAAATTTAGCCATAGTGTCAAAGTAGTAAGAGACAAAAAATTTAAAAACTAAAAACTTCTTTCAAAAATTTTATTTCAAATCAAACAAAAAAGAAAAAAAAATTTTTTAATCGAACTTTCTTTTAATTTATACGGGAAAATTTATATTCAAATAATTATTGACCATTTTTCTAAATTTGTGCAATTTTACGCACTAGAAAGTTCAAACGCTCCATTAGTATTTCAGACTTCATATCTTGTTATAACTAGAAACCGAAACTGCCACATTGAAAAAGCTAAAATAGACCGTGACAGAAAAATTCGTAAATACGAATATAAAATAGTAATCATCCTAAAATAAAAAAAGGACATTCACACGGTCTAGCGCACAAATATTATGGTCCATATTTAATCGTTGGCATAAACGAGAGGGGCTGTGAAGTTCATGTCAATTCGCTCATTTCAATTCGCTATTTTTTCTTTAACTTTTTTTCCAAACATTAAAAATCAGTTCTGCAAAATGCTATAATATGTAGCAAATTTGCTACATAAATTTTCTTACTGTGCTAAATCTCTGCAAAATTTGTGCAAATACATATACTGAGTTTTTAATAATTTTTTTCTGCATTTTGGGTGCACGCATTTTGCAGATTAATAATGGGAATGTAGCAATTTTGCTACATCTTGTAACATTTTGCAGAACTATTTTTTAATGTTTCGAAAAAAAGTTTTAGAAAAAATAGCGAATTGAAATGAGCGAATTGACATGAACTTCACAGCCCCTAAACGAGAATAAATGTGACTATATGATTCCACTTGCATCTAGTCCGAGATCAAAAATAAAACAGGTGCACAAAAATCGGCTAAAAATTTATTATCACGTTGGTGTTCCTTTAAACATTATAAAGGATGTATCAATTCAACTGAAGTTGACTAAAATATTGTCACTGGGGACTATATTATACCTCAATATACAGAATTATCATCACTCTCTGACTACGAAAAAAACTGTCATGAAAAAAAAGACGAAAAAAAAATAAGCAAATGATGCAGCCTAGGAGGTCTTTTAGGTTATTAAGGCAACCTGAACGATTAGGATATGAATATGAAATTTTTTTATTTTTGAATTTTTTTTGTTGTTTTGTAATCAATCGAAATTTAATATCAAAAGCAAAATTTCTTGTATATATTTTATATTTGTAAAAAAGAAAAAATAAATAAAAATTTTTTGCTTTTGGAAAAGCCGAATCGTCACAGTGATGCGGCGATATTTTTAAATTCATTGACCTTTAATGGTCGAAAATTAGTGGCTTCGTCAACAATATTCCATCTGAAGATGGACAGTGGTACCGAGCCAATAATGACTACAGATATTTTGACAATCAAAGAATGTAACGGGTGCACAAAAATGCTTGGCAGTTTTTTCAAATTAAAAAAAAAATACTGTGTCATAATGATAAAATTATGAAAATTTACTCTCTAACAGAATTTTGTCTAGTTTTCGAAAATAATATTGCTTTTTTAAAATTTTAATTTTTCCAACATAAACAACCCTCTGCTTTGACCCCCACCTCGTTCTTATTAATTAAAATTAAACCTTCTTGATTTTTCCTTTTTAGGCTGTTAGAACAAGAATTTGTATTGAATTCAGTGACTCGATCTAAAATATCTTCGTCAATTTCATCTAATTTAATAACCGTAATATTTGGTTCGTCTTTAATTTTGCTTTCAGTGGAATTTGTAGTCAATTTTTCAGGCGAAAAAGATATGATATTTTTCTTATAGTCAAAAGCTTTTGCTTGATTGTAATATCCTTCAACTTTTTTATTTTTAATAGTCTTATTTTTTATAGGTTTTTTTCCCCATTTATCGGTAGATTCATATTTATCCTCTTGTTTCAATTGTTTATCCTCAGTTTCATCTGAACTAGAATATTCATCATTGCTACTTTCACAAAAAACCGAGCGAATAGTGTGTCCATAAGCATCTGAGGCTGTTTTATTTACATAATAAGCTGGCTCCTTATAGAATTTGAATAATTTTTTTATTGTAGAAAAATTTTTCTCTATTGTTCCATTTGTTAAACGTGAAATCGTTTTTTCAGTTACCAAATTTCTAAAGACGAATCCGGACCATTTAAAAGCATACGGAAGAAATTGATCATATAAATAATCTACGTATTTATGGTTATAGAAAATATTATCATATGAAACATTAGATGTTTGAATTTTATTAAGCACATCTTCTTTAATTCTGATGAAATGAGAATTGAATGGAGACAATTCCTTAATTGTTTTTTTTTACTAATAATATTATTATCATTAAAAAAAGTTTCATTTTCGTCGTCAGAATCATCATCATAATAAAGATTATCTTCTTCATCACCACTTTCATTCGACTTTTCAACTTGAGACGATATTGAATTTTGTAAATAAACAAAAGCCGATATTTCTTTATCAGTATTCTCTGACATCTTGGGTCGATTCAGAATTAATTGTTCTAAAAACATTACTGATTCTTCTACTTTTTTTGTTGCATATTTAGACATAAAAACTATGATTATCGCTGTTAAAACAGAATCGAAAACAGAAAGCTCAAGAGAGTTTACTAATAATGAAAAACAGAAGGTACTAAATTTTCTTTGCTCTTTGTCTTCAAATATTCTTTTACGAGCTAGCCCCCTAACGAATCTATGCATAGTATGGCTATTACAAGAACCTATTAATGCTTGGTCACATTCATTTGGGTCTAATTCTAGCTTACTAATTCTATAAACTCTGTTCATATATTCCTCGATTGTTTC
The DNA here is from genome assembly GCA_002922825.1 of Brachionus calyciflorus. Taxonomy (NCBI): domain Eukaryota; kingdom Metazoa; phylum Rotifera; class Eurotatoria; order Ploima; family Brachionidae; genus Brachionus; species Brachionus calyciflorus. Next base: position 338,910 of record NTPY01000100.1, on the reverse strand, counting down.
GTCACGATTTAAAATTTCTAAAACAGAATAGATTGTTGGCCATGACATATCACACATTATTAGACGAAATCTCAACTTTTCTTTGAAAAATTTTTGATAATTATGCTTGACAAGTCTAAACATTGAACCAATTTGATAAGAATCGTGACGACTAGTGGCAGTTTCATTAATTAGGGCATACTCCGGATATTCAAGCCGTAATGAGTCTTTTAGAATCATTGTATAATTTAATATTTGTCCGTAAACTTGATTTTCTTTCTTTATATTTACCAAACCAACGGTAGCATCAATGTGTAAAATACGTCTCTTTTCAGGTATATTTTTTAACATTTCGAGCTGTCGCTCATGATGAAGAGATAAACAAAAATCTTTATGTACCTTAAAAAAAAAAATTGAAAAAAAAAAGACTTGTTAAATTCAAAATATAGACCTCTAGTTGCTGAACATATCCATTTAAACCATTTTTCTTTTTTTTGGATTTATAAGCCTCTTCAGCGTGATCAGCAGATACACATTTTTTTAAGTTGATGACAATGGACGTCTTTTCTAATAATTTTAATTGGAACAAAAGACGTATTTTCA
>NTPY01000100.1:296293-329750 GCA_002922825.1 Brachionus calyciflorus | reverse complement strand
TTTTAATTTAAGTTTCGAAGCCGGTTCAAGAACCTGGCTCTTGAACCGATTTTTAAAAAATGCTGGCTTAAGCCGAAGTTTCGGAGCCACTTTTTTCGGCTTAAGCCCGGCTCCGGAGCGGCTTAAGCCGCTTCAAAACCTGTTAACTTTGTTTAGAATTGTACTGTAATTAGCCTTCTTGAATGAATTTCTCGAAAACCATAAACTTGGAAAAATTAATTTAACTTTTTTAAAGAAGAGCACGAAAATTTCTTTGAAAAAAAACAAAGGTCTTTATAACAAAAGTTTATAGATCACGTGAAACTCATTACGGTAAAAGATTTCACAAAATTAACTTATGTTAGAATTAGACCGTTTTACTATATAATTTGTTTTCCATAAAACAAACGAGATTTGTTTTTCCCATTAATTTTTTAAATTATCTAAAATTTTTAGTCGTTTTAGGTGTTAGTACATATTTTAGACCATTTTTTGTCTTTTTTTGAATATTTCGGTAATTAAAGTTAAATAAGGTTTAATGATAGGAAATAGGGTTGTTAAAGTAGCAAAAAAACACATTTCAAATTTTCAAATAAAAATTTCAAACTTTTTTTTTAATAATTTAAAAAATTTTAAACAAATGAAAATGAAATTATTCTTGCTTTCATTTCAAAAAACTTTCATTTCAAATTTTGATCTATCAAGTTAAATAATTTGAAATAATTTTCTCTAATTTCGAACTAAGAAAAAAAAATTTGATTTTTTAATTTTCAAAAAAAAAATTTACTTTTTAATGTTCAAGAAAAAATATTAAATTTTAATCTTCATAAAAAATTTAAAATAAAATGAGTACACTTGATAACCCACCATTAAAAAATGTAACTAATAATGTTGTGGGCTTCAAAAAACGGAAGGCATTTCAGTCCTGTTCTTCGGCTAAAGTAAAATACTTCTTAAATAAAAAGAGAACTTTTTTGTTTTTTATAAATGTTATAAAGAAATAAAAACATATAATTACTCATAGAAAGCTTATATCGACCATATAAAAATGAACCCAATATTACTAAAGATTCTGTACTAGACGACATGCTAGAAAATTAAAAAAAACAATTTCTTAAATTGTTTTCAATACCAAGTGGATAATTTAAGAAAAGGAGCAGATTCTATTTTTAAGCTTTAGATCAATAGTTAGATGTCTTTGAAGCTAATGTTTTTAAAAACGAAAAAAAATTTTTAATTCAATCATTAGAATTTTAAAGTTTATATAAAAGTGAATTGCCATTAACCAAAATAATAAAGATAATTTTTTGCTGTCACCGCTCCATCAGTCCCTTCAGAAAATTTTTTTTGTAATGCTAATCAAATCCAAAATGATTTTAGGAACCGTGTGCATCCATACGTTTACATATGATTAATTTTATAAAATCATATTTAGAATATGAATTTTAAAAAATTTTTTAAATTTTTTTGATATTTTTAAATTGAAAAAATTTCATTTTATTTCTCTTTTATCTGAAAAAACTTCAGAATTTCAAATTTGAAATTATTTAATTGAAAATAATTCATTATTTATATATTTAATTGGCAAAATTTCAAAATTTTTTATTTCAACCTCAGTAATTTGAAATGAAATTTTTTCTTTCTTGAAAATTCCTATTTCGAAATAAAATTTTTTTAAATTAAATAAAATTTTACTTAAAATTCAAACCTCAATTAACAACCCTAATAGGAAATCAATTTAAAAAAGTCCGAAAAAAAATTACTTTTCTTCTTTCGGAGCAAAATAATGGTCAAGAAAATTTTCTTTAAATTAGATAGAATAAATTTATCAGATGCTACAAAAAAATTTCCCCTCGAATTTGAAAAACTTAATTATTTTTGATTTGAGACCAAGCTTCCCTAAAAATTAGACAATTAACGTATCACTAAACCTTATTTTACTAAGATTACCGAAATATTCACAAAAAAAAAAAGCTCTAAAATATGTCCCAAAAGAGACTAAAAATTTTAGATAATTTAAAAGATGAGACAGAGGTCGAAAGATATATGAAACATTTTATTTCTTCTTTGAAAAAATAAACAGCAGGAATGAATTAAAAAATTAGACAATTACAATTTTTTGATGAATTATCTAATATTTCAATAAATTTATTATTTTGAAATTAATACAATAACTGCTCGTTTATATTACTCCATCGGTTTCATAAATATTATTTATATGAATACGAATGAATACTTCTGAATTATCAAGATAATCAAGATTTCAACTTATTTATAAAATTTTTTACAATTAAAGTCTATAAAAAAAGGGAGATTTTATTATTTTATACTAGACATAATGTGAGATGATAAAAAAAAAATATAACACTAAGCTTTAGCGTGAAATTCAAAATCGTGAAACCCGTCCTTTATAAAAAATGGTGCTAATGAAGAGTTATTTCTTTTTATGACGAGTCATATAACGAAGATAATGGGGAAATTGAAACAAAAGAGGACTATCAACCTCTTAAAATGTCGTGGCTCGAGTAGATCTTCTAAGCTCATTTGACTCACTAAATCCCGAACCAAGTTATTCTCCCTCATCTTGTACATCAACCCTCGACTCACTACCCTTCCCTGTAATTCGCTTGAAACAAGACGAAAAAAAAATTTTTTATATTTTTTTTTAACGAAAAAAATTTTCTTCTTTAAAAAAATTTTTTGAGTCATTTTCGAGCTTATTGTAGTAATTTTATTTGAATTTTAATCTTCAAATAAATTTTTTTTTAGTCACGTTAAGTCACAAAGTGTCACGATAAGTCACGTTTTTTTTTCTTTTTCTGTCACACTTTGTCCTCAAATATAGGATAGGTTATCCTATTTTAGTCGCACTTATTCCAACTGACTCATAAGGAAATCTATAGGACAACGTGTGACTGTCTGTTTCAGCTTAAGTCTCTACCCGCGGGATACTATGAAACAATCACCCCTGTAATCTTGAAGATAAATATTTTAATGCCTTCTCACAATTACTAGTTCTCAGCAGGTTTTTCTATTGAAAGATTTCGAATTTTTAATTTTAATAGAACACAGAAAATTATACCATAAAAATTTAGCATAAATTTGAAATTTTAACAAGAAGACAAAGAAATATACCAAAATTTAAGTATAATGTTTAAGAAAAAAATTTATTTTTATTCAATAGAAAAAAAAACATTATCTAATTTTCTAATTCTTTTTTAGTTTTATGAAAATACAATTTATAATAAACATAGATAATTAATAAACAAATTAGGCCTAAAAAACACGGTAAGAAACTAAGATGCATAATTAAATAAGCTGAGTTGAAATTTTCAAAACCGAAAAAATAATCTCTTGGTTTTATGGCGTCTAATAATTGTCCAGTTATATTCTGAAATACAAAACCACTCAATGCTGCTCCTAGCGCAAATATTGAAATTACAAATGAGTTAAAATCACCAATAAAGCTTTTAGCAACCATTATTGAAGAAGGATGTAACGGACCGTTTACTAAGCCTAAAAAACTAATAGCTACCCAATAAAACATTTTGAATTGACATAAATAAGGAACTAAAAATAAAGATGTAATCACTAAATTTGACGCATATAAAATTGTTACGAATAAAATGGCATTCATTTTAAAAGCTACAAACGCAGCTATGAATCTACCAGCAATATACAATAACCAGAATAATGTCTGTATATCGGAATATTCTTCTATTGAGAATTTTCCGGGACCTTTTGTTAAATAAGTCAACATAAATTTGCTGATTACGGCATAAAAACCCAAAACACAAAAAAGAGTCAATGTCATCATACCAATTTGAACTAACATATAAATTAAATCATAACCTTTATAAACTTTATCACCAAAAAATAATTTTAAAATTTTGCTTGATTGATTGAAATCAACATCTTTCTTTGATTTATTTAATAATTCTATATTAGTATTAACTTGGTATTTTTTTGAATTAGTTCTCTCAACTTTTTGAGCTATTATAAAAATTAAACATAAGACAATACCAACAGCTCCCGCTATAAAATATGGAATTATTAATTCGATATCATTTGGAGTAATTTGAGTAGTATTAAAATCAGTCGAATTTAAATCAGATTTTTTCATCTCGTCGATTGGATTAAATTTTATAAATTTCTTCGATAACTGTACGCTTATTAAAGCTCCTATTCCATAACCAGCGTGCATTGCGTTTATTGGTGAGTTTGAGAGACCTTTCCATAAAGATAATATAATATGATTACCACAGAGATCGTAGAATGAAAAGGCAACGCCTTGTAAGAAAAAAATAAGACCAGATAGGAGAGGAATGGGCGTCATGGGCATCAGAAAGGTTCCTTTTTTTAAGAAAAAATTTGAAATTTAAAAAAAAATTTAATTTTTTATAATTAGCTTTTATAACTTACCGAACGCAGCAAAAAGACAGCTGATTGCCAAAATTAATTCGGCATAATTTGAAAACTTGTCGACTATTGCACCACTTATACATGTTCCTATTAAAGCACCGATTTGACGAATACCAATAATTAGATTAATAGTGTGATAATCGACATTTAAATATATTTTTAAGTCTTCCATAGTTGATCCAATTATTTCTTGGTTTAATCCATAGGTGATCCATGCTAAAATCAAAACAATTGTCTTTATTATACGATATTTAAAACTGTATAAGCTCTCAGCACCTTGACTTTTAGTAGTCATTTTAATATTTCTAAAAAAATTTCTAAAAAAAATTATTTAAATTAAAGCTCAATATTGAATGGAAATAAAGTCTTATTTTCAATTACTTTAAGTTTTTTGCTTGATCTTTTTTTAAACAATTAGAATTAAAAAAATTTTCAATAAATTAATTTTTCTTTTTTAAAATATTAAAGTCTTAAGATGAAATTCTAAAATCTTTAATGATTCTTCATTTATTAAATTCATTCATTATTTTTCCAGTAATATTAAAAATTTTGGACCCTTTAAAAAACAACACTCACCAATTTTTTTAAAAACAACACCTAGATGTTTTTCATTGATCTTAATTTTTTTAACAAAAACTAACATTCATATAAGATCGAGTAGGTCTAGAGCTACAAAACGATATATTTGTTTCATATCTTGGAAGCCTTTTTCATGTAGTTTTTTAATATTTTGTAAAACTCAACAAAGACACCCCCCACAACACCCCCTTATTTTCAACTAGACACCCAGATAGAAAACCACATATTCTGATAGATCTCGACGAGCTCTATTCAAAAATCATATTTGTTTTTTCATAGAATATACAGTTTTTGAAAATAAAATAGGCTTAAAATGAATCCGTACAATGGAGTCTTATAATCTAGGAATTTGAAAAATGTTTTTTTACGGAATTTTTAAGAAATCTTTCTCAAAAAAAAGGTTTTTGATAAAATCAATGAAAAACACATGTGTTGTTTTTAAAAAAATTGGTGGATGTTGTTTTTTTAAGGGTCCAAAATTTTATTTATAAAAGAAATCTTTTAAACAAAAAAGTTAATTTTCATGGGATATAGCTAGCTAGATAATTTTTAAACATGACAAGAGGGATATTTTTGATATTTGAAATATTTTCTTATGTATTATTGGGTATTTTTTATTTCTTATATTCTCTGAGAATATGTCGATTTTGGGTGTCCAGTTATTACTTACCAAGTTATTACGACTATCATAATAAATATGGACTAAAACCGTTTTAGGAGCCCATGATTTTCCTGACAGTTTTACAATAACCGGACTTAACAAAATCCTCTCTCATCCTTAATCTCCCTTAAAACTAATGAGACTATATAATACAAAATAAATTAAAAATAATTTAGATTAAAATTGCTTTCGTCTCTAATGAAATTTCCAATAAAAAAAGTACTATTTAAACTTTTAAAAACCTAAAAATTATTTTAATTTTCTATAGAAATAAAAATTTTTTGTATAAGTTTTTCTCGGATTTTAAACTAGTCTTTCACTATTAATAAAAAATTTACTGCAGAATAAATATAACTGCCTTATGCAAAAACAAAAATTTCAAAGAAAAAAAATTATGAATAAATCATGAATTTTTTTGCAAAAAAAGTACCGTAAGGATTTTTTACGTTGCTTCTGACGATTTTTGACTTAGTTTTTATTTTATTTTCTTAATACAATAAAAAATTTTAAAAATGCTCAAATTTCTTCGAAAAATTTTTTAAGAGGTTTTTTTCATAATTCGAAATTTAAATAAAAAAATTATTTTTAAAAAAGAAATCATTTTTTACTACAAGAAAAAAACTCATTCAATGGGGCAATTTTTGATAACTAGACGTGCTTATAAAAACAATTTTTTAAAATGCATCTCTAAAAAAAAATAATGTGCATCAAGTAAATCTTTAAAATTATTTTTTTATTGTTATTTAAATGCTTATCTTAGCAAAATTTTTAAAAAGGTTTTTTATTTGATGTGCTTAGTCGTAAATTTAGAAGCTTTAGAAAAATTCTAAATTCAATCTTACAAAGCTGTTTTTGATATTGTTTTTTTATTGTTTGAAAGCAAAAAATTTTGTAGCTCAAAACCATCAAATTTTCATTTTTGTAAATCTAACAATATGAATGTCACATTTTCTGTTAATACTAAAAAAGAAAACTACAAGATATTTTTCAATCATATATAAAAAAGGAAAGTTTGCTTATCAGCTTGAATTATATTAAAAATTTATTTTGAAATTAGTTTTAATTTTATATTGCTTGCTTGAGATACTTGAGAATTTCTTTTAGTTAGAAATCAATTAAAATGGTCAATAAATCAATTTAAATCATACAAAATATATTAAATTCAATTTTCGGAGCTAAAAAAGCACTGGTTAATCGTTATCTTAATTTAGAAGACACTATTATGAAGCGTAACTTTTTGGGTGTTACTAAAACACGGACAGGTCCCAGCAATGCTTAATTACAATTTTACCAAAATCTGACTACCATTTTTCTAGCTCCAAATTTTACGAGCTTTCACGTCAGACTTTTATATAAGCAATCGAATTCTTACTTCGCCCTGTTTACTCATCCAAAAAGGTTAATTTATCATCGTTTTTTTTCTTGCAAAATGATTATTGCATTTTTCATGTTTTTGCATCTTTCATATTCCTATCCAAATACAAACAGTATGAATAGAAAATATAAATATTTTTTTATGAAGAATTTGCTATTAGTAAGCTGTGCGGCTAAATAAAAAACAAAAATAAACTATTTATTTGAATTTTTTTGAAAATATTTTTTTATCGGATAAGTACAAAAACTAGTTAGATTAAAAAAATCGCAAAAAAGAGAGAGGATTATTTTTTAGCAAAAAAAGCTTTTAAAAAAATTTAGCACCAATTATTTTCGTGACGGGTACTTTTTCCACGGTCCAAATTTTAGTGGAAAAAGTACCTTTTTGAAATCGGGGAAAAAATTTTTTTTTTAAACCAATTTTTTTATTCTCTAATCAAACTTGATTATTTATTTTCGCATAATTTATTGTCAAGATGACACAAATCATTGCATTTTTTTTATTTTCATTAATGCATGGGCATCTTTTTGTTTTACATTTCGTATTGCAATTACATCTTAAATTTTCTTGTGTAACAACAAATTGCGCCAGTGATTGGACGAGTTCATTTGATGTACTTGAAATTACATTCTCTTCGTTATTTTCTGCATCTTCATAGTTATCAGAATCAATCCCATCGTCAGTCTCTTCACCGCTTGAATCATCTGATTCATTTTCTTCGTCAGAAGATGAAATATTTTTTTGAGCTACACCTATATTCTCTTTTTTCTTTTTATAAATTACTAACATAGCAGCAATACGTTTCATATAAGCATCAATAGTAATATCCTCACTTAGATACAGTTCTTTGTAAGACCCAAATGTGCCATCTTATAACGTTAATATTTACTTCTGCAGCGACTTCTTCTTTTTGAAGAGCCTCAACTGCAGTAAAAATATTCGGATGACTAATAACTATGTATTTTTTAAGTTTACCATTGTAGCCTTCAAGATTATTATTTGTTCTTGGAAGATTTTCATTACCAAAATGGTTCCACATTTCTTTTGGAAAACCCCCCTTCAAAATAATTGTCGACAAAGTAATCTAAAAATTCTTCAATTCTTAGTACACTCTTTGGTTGATTGTTGAGACACTTTTCCCATTGATCGTCTAACTTATTTAAATAACATAGCGTTAATGCAAAGATGCTATTTATCCATTGTTTAAAATCAGTATCTTCAATATAATTAGATTTTAAGCCAATACTTGATAAATATTTCATTATATTCAAAGTGAAACATGCATTATTTTTTATTATCACCATGAAAATTAATTAAAACTTAAATAATACCGGATACCCTTGCAAAGAGATGCACGCACTAAAACCCAAGTTCTCGGGTTGTATCCAATTATTTGATTGGTCAATTTTTTTTCAACCAATCAAAAAATTGGATACAACCCGAGAACTTGGGTTTTAGTGCGTGCATCTCTTTGCAAGTGTATACGGTATTCATAAATCGGGGGAAAAGTAACCCTAACCATTATTTTTCAATATTTAAAATGGTTGTTTTAAGTTTTAATACAGTGGTGGTGATTAATTTGCAACGTGACGTCATATGACGTTATCTGACTCTATTAAAAACCTATAAAATCTGACCTCATCTAACATCAGCCATTCATCAACAAGAACGCTTTTAAAATGCTTTACTGACGTAATATTTGTATTCGATTAAGATCAGGTGATGTTTGGCACCGATATTTATTTTTCTTGAAACCAGTTCCGAGCGGAATGAGCAGTATGTGAACTAGCCACGTCTTGATGAAAATTCCAATCTTGACTCTGATCAAAAAAATCTTGGCTGATTACACAAACTGATTTTTTCTGCCTGTATAAATAGTGCAACATCCAGTACCTTAATAATTAATACTTCCCCAAATTACAACCGAACCTCCACCATAATGCAATTTTGGTAAACAAAAGGGTGATACTTTTCGTTTGCAAAACGTTTTATGAACAATCTTGACTTAGTATTAAATACTAAAAAATTAGATTCATCACTGAAAATTACTTTCGACCAGTCATAATTTCTTCAAAAAAATCTAAATTAAAATTTTAATTTTAACACACCCTAATATAGGTTTTCCTAGGTTTTCATATACATAGGTTACGAATATCATATCAAAAATAGTCGATTTAGTGTTTAAGTGTTTAAGACATCAAAATTTCCTTAATTTATTCAATTCAATAATTTTTGTTTAAATTATTATATTTGAAGTAAAACTCCAATCCTTATTTATTTGGCTTTAAAAAAATTAAATCTGCAATCTCTTAAAAAACTTAATTAAATGAAAGTTAAGTTTTATTTTATGCCGGAAAAAAGAAAAAACATGCATAAAAATAAAAAAGCTAGGTGATGTTTTTTCAGGGGTCCAAAATTTCTTTCTTTCCTTTTTACACCAATTTTCAATACTAATTAAAATTTATTATTTATAAGTTAAAAATTTTTGAGAAAAATAAGCGTTAATGTGGACAAGTCCACATTGTAATATTTTTAGCTCTACCCAAATTTTCTTAATAGATCGACGCTATTCTTTTTGTCGGTATTTGATATAAACTGTGAAAGTGATGATCATTTGATCTAAAATTGTCATATCAAGATAAATTCAAAATTAGAAAAATAATTTAAAACTTACTATCTAACTTTAAAGCAAAAACAAATTTTGGTATCGTTTGATTTCTAAAGAAACAGAGCAATTTGCTTAAAAATCTTATTTCATAAACAAATAATTTCAAACATAACATCTATTGACGTTGTAGCTCCACTGCTTTAATGTTTATTTTGAATGAATTTGGAACAACATAGGCTCTATTTTAAAAAAAAAATATTGATTGTTTACTTTTAAAAAATCCTATTTAAATTTGAAAAAAAAATTGATTCTAAACGAAATATTTTCAAAATGAAAAAAAAACTTTGAATTGAGCAGTTCTCTAAATTTTTCTAATTTAAAAGTTGACGAAAACTTGAAAAAATTTTGTAAACTTGTTAGTCAAACAGTGATCAATAAAATTTTAAGCTTAATTAATTCTGGTCTATTTGACCAATAAATAAATAAAAATTTATTCTGACTAGCCATAGGTTGTTTTAGGGCTAATTGACTTAATTTTTAAATAGGATATATTTTTTTAAAATTCTTAAAGCATAACTAAATTCAAAATTATTTCTAAAAGTGTAATAGGAATAAGCATTATCTAAATTCAAATATTTAATACAAATAACAAAATTATTATTTGCAATTTTTCATACAAGTTTATTCTATTTATCTATATTTGTTTTTGTATCGTCGGCTAAAATATAAATATTTTTTTTTTCAAGAAATTTACTTTTTTATTCAAGTTAAAGGTATTTTTTGTATTTATTTTATATAAAAAAAAGCTTTTTTTAAAGAATTTAACGCTGAAACGCTTCTCTGCTTATATTTTTTAGATAGCTAAAAGATAAGATCTCACCATCAAAATATTAATTAGGTCTTAAGGCCTTGTATATGTTAATTCATACGGAAAATAAGGGAAATATTTATATTTTCATTATGCTTAGAATAGCTTTTTAGCGGAAAGTACTTGGCGCCACTCCTTTAAGGTATAAATAAGTTTGAAAGTTAATTAAATTTTATACTTGTCAATCAACTTAAATCTAAATTTTTTTAATTTTTTTTACTCTAAATAGTTTACTTTGTGATATTAAACAGCAGTCAGAAATCAGTAATTTAAATTTTTTTTACCAAGAATTTTATAGAATTTAGTTTAAATTTTTTGAGCTTGTTTACAGAAAAAAGGAGAAAATTTTTTCAAAGTTGATATCAAACTTATTTACTTAATTCGTGATAAATTGTCTAAATATTAAATTAATTCAATTTATTTTACCGGTTAAAATAATGGTATTTTTCAATTTTATCTTTTTGATTTTTTTAAAAGTTTTTCAAAATTTATACAGCTACATGATAATTTCCGATGTATTTTTTGATAAAAAAAAATTTGTATTTTAATTTTTTTTATAGTACATTTTTGAACTAAGTTGACAGTCTATTTACGACGTTGTTTAAAGGCATCTTAAAAAATCTTAAACAGTTCAAAAGCAGTTCTTAACACTAGAAGCACCAGCGATGTCATTTTGACATATTTTGATATTTATTAAATAAAAAAATGTAGAAAATCACATTTTTCTTGACTTAAAATTTGGGAATAAGTTTTTTATAATGAAATTTATAAAAATATTATCTGATCTTTTCTGTGGAGGTTTATTTTCCGGCTAAATTCAAAAAATTACTTAGAAGCACCAAAGATGTCATTTTGACATCTTGTTAAAAAATGGATGAACAATTATTGATTTTTCACAATTCCTTCTTAAATTTTATAAAAAGAATGCCTTTCTATCGTTTTAAAACAATTTAAATAGCTTTTATTCATAATTTAACATAGTTTCTTATCTTCTTTTTAATGCATCTTTCTGAATACGAATTTGTATTTGCCAAAATTTTCTAATATTTGACGTAAATTTTTAGGTGTTTTACTATGTTTTTAATACTTTTTATTCGGAAAAAAATTATTTTTATCGTAAAATTTTTAATTTTACATATTATAGAAATAAAAAAATAAAATAACTCGAGATTTGAAAGCAAATGATGGTGTGATGTCAAAATGACATCTTCGGTGCTTTTAAGTATAAAAAATTTTGGTGCTCCTAGTGTTAAGAGGTGTTTAAGACGATTTCTTAGCTTAACCAAAATAATTTCGTTGGCTCTTGAAAATATTAGAAAAATTTGGTCTTAAGTAAGAACATTTATTGTTTGATTAAACTTGCTCTTGAGATGCTTAAGGGGATTGTAGACACTACCCGTTGAATTTTAGAGAGAGAGAGAGAGTCTTAATATGTGTTTAAAAACATGTCAACTTATTTCAGAAAAGTTTCAAAAATTAAGGACTAATTGAGTCTTTTCAAGTCTGATTTTAACTTAAAAAAAATTCACAAAGTCCAAATTTGGCTTAGAAAACTTCGGTCTTAATATTCGATTTAAAAAGATAATTTTCTGTTTATGTTAAAGTATCTTTTTAAACTTTCGTAAACTTTAAGAATTTCCAAAAATTTAATTTGCATGAAATTAAATAAATTCTATGAATATTTGACAAATTTGATACACAAAATAAAAAATCTTTCAAATATTTAAGAAGAAAAAACAAACAATCATCAAAAGGTGTCTAACTAAATATTTACTTACAATTTACTTTGATTATTTTTTTTTAAATCAAAAAGATTAATATAGAATATTGAAGAATTGATGGTTAAAATTTCGATCGAAATAAATCCAAATATAAGAATTATGTTGATAATATAATTACGAGGATGATTTTTTCAAGAACTTGGTATTATTTTTCTAGATGCAATTTTTTCAGATAAAAATATAAATGAGGCCATTAAATGTCTTTAAATAAAATCTTTTGCGAAAAATTCAATTAATATTCACGTCAAATGCGACCATTTCTTTCTATTTTAATCTAAATTTCGCCTTTCCTTACTATAAATAAATTTATCCTTAGAAAACCAATAAAAAAAATTAAAAAAAAAAATTTTTTTCTTTAACAAATTTTTTTAATTTCTGAAGATATTTCAAGGATTAAAATACATTTTTTTTGTATGGTTATATTATGACGAGGCAAGAGGACTCGACTAATTCGAATCAACCAGAACGTACAAAAGAAGTGAAAAAATGTTGCAATTGTTTAACACTACAAATGAAACCAAATTTTTTGATCAAATTTTTAAAAAGATCCAAGACATCAAAATATTTTACACTGACTTATTACAGAAATAATCTATCAAGTTTTATAACTATAGCATTGTACTTTTTGATTAATATTTTATTGGCCATTATACAATTTTTTGTGTTTAGTGATCAAAATATAGCTGTAAGGTTTGCTAGAATAGGCGGTATTTTACTTGACTTCAACAGTAGTTTAATTATATTGTTAGTTCTTAGACGCTTGACCACATGGGTGCGCAATTCTTTAATTGGTCGAAATTTTTTACCAGTCGATCAATTCATTAAATTTCACAAATTCATTGGTGTTTTCATCATTTTCTACAGTATTTTACACACAGTGGCTCACTGCGTAAATCTATGTAAATTTTTTTTTATTAAAATTAATTTATTTTCAATGAACTAATTATTTTTTTAAAGACTGGCTAAGTGAAGATTTTAAAAATTTAAAAGCAATAAAAACATTGACTATTCATAATGGAACTATAGTGTCAACAATAATAAATTCACTAGCGGGAAAAAATCTAACTGATGTAACAATTCATAATTTAGACTCAATTGAAGATTTGTCTGAAGTCAATTCGACTAATGCAAGCTTTATAGTTTCTACACCAGGTGCGACTTTTGTCGAATTGTTATTCACAAATAAGTCTGGTATAGGATGGATAAAGGCTTTAGCAATGCCAACTGGATGGGCTCTATGGGTAGTCTTATTAATTATAGAAATTTTCTCATTGCCATGTATACGAAAAAAAGGATATTTTCAAGTATTTTATTACACCCATTGGCTACATGTAGTTTACTATATTATATTAATAATTCACGCTACACACTATTGGAAATGGTTTATTTTACCATTTGTTTTAGTTATATTTGAGCGTTTGTTTACTTTTATAAGATATAAATCTATTAAATATGGTGATACATACATTAGGGATGTCAATTTGTTATCTTCCAAGGTATTTTATTTTTGTTGGTTAAAAAAACCAAATATTTTATTTTTAGAATTGTTTAATTAAGGTCACCCAATTAATCATACCACGTCCGCCAAATTTCAAGTTTAAATCAGGTGATTATCTATTTATAAAGATACCTAAAATAGCTCGCTATGAATGGCACCCATTTACCATTAGTTCAGCACCCGAATTGAAGGGTAAGCTTCTTTTTTTTTGTTAAAACTAACAAAAAATATTTTTAACTTAATGTTTATTTATTTGAAAAGGCGAATTATGGCTTCATGTAAGAAGTTTGGGTAATTGGACGAATAAGCTATATGAGTATTTCCATGAATTTTCGAAATTTAATACAGATGAGAATATTTATAGTTCGAATAAAAATAAAGTATTTTTTTCTGAGGCTAAATATGAAAGACGCATGTCGAATTATGGTAATTCTATTTTTTTTAATTTTAGTAACAAAAAAAAATAAACTTGTTCATGAATTGGTGATAAATAAATAGTGACGACTTGGTCACATTAATTGAGGAGAGAAATCTACGTTTTCCTTTAATAAATACTGATACAAATTAAAGATTATGAAATTTCCCAATCGGTTTAAATTCGAATCTTCGGAACTTAGATAAAAAATTAAGAATCATATTCATTTAATTAAAATTTAATAGAGTGTAGCAGATTTAATTATGAATAGTTTATTCAGGCTGAGTTTTTTGTTCGTGAAAAATATCGAATTAAAGCGAGTCCATAGTATAACTCAGGAGCGTTTAGGCGAAACTTGCCGATTGGTCTTAAAAAAATTTTGGAATTTTTTTTTTTATTCTTAATCTATATGAGATAAATTAGAAATGATTGAAATTTAAGTTTTTATTTTAATTTTTGTATTAAAAATAAGAGATATTGATTGAGCATTGATCATATAGTGCTAAAAAAATTTTTATATCGTTAAGCCATTTTTAAAAATATCCAATAAAACCCCTCAAAAATGTAATATTAAAATCATGTTTAAAAATGTTTTTGTGACGTCTGTTTCGAATCTGCTTGTCTAATTTATAGAAATTAAGTGTTTTTACGTAGATTTCGTCCTTTTTATTCTTAATAGAACGCTTGGTCAATCCGTCAATTTTTTTTTACCGTAACCAAAAACATATTTTTAAAATTTTAAAATAAAATATTACATTGGCTTACGGTGAAAAGTTTGGGTTGAATCATTTCAGTTTGTTTTTATATTATTGAGTTCAGTGCAATATGATTGAATAATATTTAAATGAGCTTCAGCTTAAAAATTCCTTTTGTAAATACAACTCTCATTTTAAGTCGTTATGATTGATTATCGAAAAAATTCAAATGATAGTCCAATAGTATCAAGCTCTGTTGAAGACGAAGAAAACATTATACCTGTAAGGTCTATCAGAAAATACAAAAAGAATTTGAATATTTCAAATCAGATTAAAAATGTTTGGATGGATGTAAGACTCTTTTAAAAAGAATAAATAATTTTAAAAGAAAATATTTTATTTTGTTGATTAAAAGATAACAATTGATGGTCCATATAGTACTCCATCAAGACGCATATTTGATTCAGAACATGTTATTTTAATAGCCGGTGGAATTGGTGTGACTCCATTTGCTAGTATTCTCCAAAGTATTTGGTTTAAATTTTCTAAATCGTTAAAAACATGTCCTGATTGTAATCATCAATGGTACGATCAAATGGAAAAGAAAAATTTAAAACGTGTTGATTTTATTTGGGTTAATAGAGACTATCAATCATTTGAATGGTTTATTGAACTTTTAGGACAATTAGAATTACAACAAATAAATTCAAGTAAACGTTTTATAGGGCTACATTTATACATGACATCAGCTAGCACTGTTCAAGAGATAAAGCCATTAGATAATCCTGATTTTGATAAAAATGGTCAAATAGAATCAAAAATGGATGACTTTGTTTTAAAGTTAAATCCGGGTAGACCTGATTTTGATAAGGTAAATTTTTATAATTTTTCAAAATTTTTCATTCTTAAAAATTTTAATTTTTCAATTAAAAGTTGTTTACTGAATTGACAAAAGAAAGTAAGGATAAAGTAGATGTATTTTTTTGCGGTAATCGCGATTTTGGTAAATTTGTACAAAAGAAATGTTTTAGCCATAATTTTAAATTTAACAAAGAATATTTTTAAATTTTTATTTTCCAATTTTCTATTTTAGGTTCTTTGTGAAATTGTAATTATTTTTGTTATAGTTTAATTGATTTTTTATATTTTCGATTGTATTTAATAAATTTTTTATACGAAAAAAAAAGTTCTGAAATTAAATATTAACTATGAGGACTGTAGAAAAATGGAGCATGTACTAAAATTCCGCATAGTTAATTAAGTATCCACATTGTTAACTGATTAGATATCTTTAAAAAATACTTACACAACAAAAAACAGAGTTTAAAAAGCTTTTTACTACGTTTAGGTGACTGTAAAGTCGATTTCTACTAACATATTCAAACTACATTTATATTAAAATGCTACAGAAAAGTTATTTTTGAATAAAAATTTTTATTATTATCGAATAAAAAAGACGCATCTTTGCAATACCGATCAGATAGTCAAAATCGTGAACTATCTATACTGTCTTACAAAATATTTAATTGTTCAATTCTTGGCTTTTTTCTTTACCCAGGTATCCTATTTTTTCGACGGTGATATTTCGTAAAATATTTTTTCGACATAATAAATTCTACAGATAAGAAAAAAATTTCGACATGTATTTTTCCGACATGAATAATTTCGACAAAATAATTTTGACAGAATTAATTCGGCATTAAAAAAATTTAATAATTATAAATATGTTAATTATCTTTATATAATATTAGCACTTTTTTAATTTTTTTTCAAGAAACCTTAGTCAAGTGGAATCAAACGAAAGTCAAAAGACAATTCGGACAAGAACATTCATTATAAAGTCACTATTGAAGGATTTTTTTAAGGCGATTTCGGTAGAGCAGAGCTTATTCAAAAAAAATTAAACAAAAACAAAAAATTAAAACTTAGGTTCGGAATATTTTAATGATGTCTAAATTAAAATGTCTAATTTATTCTTGTCGAAATAAAATTTAGTCGAAAATATTTAAATCGAATTTTGACATGTCTAATTAAATTTGACCAAATAATTTTGTCGAAAAAAATCATATTCCTTTACCCACATTTGGTATATATGCCGACAATTTTTTTTATTTTCTCTTTCCGATATTTTAGCTCCCTTATTAGTCCATTAAATTTTTCTACTGTTATTCCATCATTAACAAACTATACCGTAGTTCCATCCACACTCGATGTCAATTTCCTCAGTTGACCAATCACACTCTTTTCATCAGTAAAGTCGTTTTCATACATTTCATCAATAAGTTTATTAGTAAAGTCATTTTTAATGAATCGTATTAACATTTTAGATTTCATACTAATGGGTGCCCAAAAATGCTTGGCAGTTTTTTCGAAATAAAATAAAATTATTCTCGGATCTTGATAAAATTATGAAAATTTACTATATAATACATAATTTTGTCTAGTTTCCGAAAATAATAGTCAAAAAATTTTTTTTTTCAATACCAACCATCCTCGGTTTTGATCACCACATAAACCCTAAATTGTCCTCGAAAGGTCATGAAAGTTGGATACCACTTTTAATATGTCATTTTGTATAAAATCCTGATTAAAATGGGGTATAGGACTTAATTTATAATGATTATTATGCGGCCAAATAAATATTTAAATTGGGAAGAATTAATCGAAAAGGAGCGAAGCGTGTCCCTTCGGAACAAATAAAAATAGCAGTGAACAGCTATAGTAAAAGAGTGAGGACAGTAGAAGAAGAGAACGTTGCATATTGCCACAAATAAATTTTAAAAAAATAAATTTCTAAAAAAATTTTTTTTTTCAAAGCTGAATTCTATAAAGGATAGTATATAATGAAATTTGAAGCTCATAATTTTAGATTTAATAAACTATGCTTGATAATGCCCAAAAATTATTAGTAATAATCTGAAATAAAATCCACGGACTGCTACCACTCTCAAAAGTCGAATAATTAAAAATAAACTGAAAATTCAAACTTTTATTTTTAACTGTTCCATCAGCCACCCATTTAAAAGCTAAGATTCTGATGAATTTTTATGCAAACTTTTAAGTGATTACCTAATAAACATCAAAAGTTACTAAGAAAAATAACAATTTTCCTAAAAATTCTCATTTAAAGAGAAATGCGAAAATTTTGGGTTTTTTAAAAATCATCATAAAATAAAGTTCAATACCCCATTTTAATCAGGATTTTATTCTCTAATAAATGACTTATAAAAAGTGGTAGGCTTTACATGAATCCCACAAACGTATTTTTTGGCCATGTATTCTGGAATACATCAAGAATACTTAAAGAATACATCAATATGTTTTCTGAAATGCATGTATGTATTCTTGACGTATTCTAAGTATTCTTTCAGAATAAAAAGTAATTGATTTTAAAATATTGTATTCCAGAATACTTAAAGAATATTTTCATATATTACATATGTGTATTGGAGAATACATACCCATGTATTCTTAATGTATTCCTGATGTATTCTAGAATACACAAAGAATACATCTTTAAAAAATACGTAAATGTGTTCTAAAATACATCAGAAATACATAAAGACTACACTGAGTATACATAACTTTTCGAGATTTTATTCTCTACAAAATGACATATTAAAAGTGGTATCCAACTTTCATAACCTTTCGAGGACAATTTAGGGTTTATGTGGTGGTCAAAACCGAGGATGGTTGGTATTGAAAAAAAAATTTTTTTGACTATTATTTTCGGAAACTAGACAAAATTATGTATTATATAGTAAATTTTCATAATTTTTTTTAATTCGAAAAAACTGTCAAGAATTTTTGGACACCCATTAACTATTCTCGATTCTATAGTATCAATTTTGCAAGCTTTTAAAAATTTAGTCTTTTTTCCTTTCTTAGACCTAATTCCATAAATGTTTTTGATAGTTTTTCCTTATGATCATTTATAATATCTTTGAAAAAGTATTAAAAAAAAAAAACAATAATTATTTTATTTCTTCAGCCTTAGTAAAGGTCATATAAAACTCTATTTCAATATTTTGATTTTTTCATTAATTGGCTTGATAAAAAATAAAATCTCATAAGTGTCTCTTTTTCATAGTTATGTAATGGTAAACATTTGATAAAATTATGTCATCACCAAATATCTTTATAAAGTCGATTTGACGTCGACATCTGTACCATGGACTAAGAAGTCATCGTCGTTTTATAGCCCTAACTCTAATGGACATAAAAACCATACTTATTTGTAAGAATTACCTATAATCAAATGGTAATTTTCGGGTATTATTGCGGAATTATTAAAAAGACATAATGGTAAATATCGAGTACCAAGGACAATACGAAAAAAATTTTTTTTTTAAATTTATTTTTATTTTAAAACATGTCTGTTTTTTTTTTAAAGATAATTTTATTTAATAATAAGCAATTTTTTAAAAACAAGAGAACAAAAAAAATAAGTGATTTTAAATCAACAACAACAAAAAAAATAAAGACCAAAATCTTAAAATATATCATTCGATTATAATATTGTTTTTTAATAATAAACACGAACAAATATTTAAACAAAAAAAATAGATAAGTTTTTGTAATTCAAAACAACAGCAAAAAAAATATTTAAAAAAAATTGAGTCCTTAAATTTTAATATTTAGACATTAAAAATTCTAATATTTCTAATAATCGACGGAATGTTATCTAAAACATGCTGTTTCTATAATCCTCATATCACAAAGTTGTTCTTTTATCTTGTAAAAACAACAAGAAGAAATTGCATGAAAAAGAAGTACCAACTTTTCTTTTCAGAATCTTCTCCCGAGAATAATATCTTAAAAGATATCAACCAACAGCAAATAATAAAAAAAAGCAGCATTTTTATACTTAAGAGACTAGTCAATAAATCAGAGAAACGAACAAAAAAAAAGCAACAAAACTTTTATATACACACACTCACAAAAAAAAAAAAAAAAAAACTAGTCTTTTATGCTAAATATAAATTTTTGAAAATTTTTAAAATCGATTAAAAAATGATTTGATTTTTTGAAAAAAAAAATTAAGGAGATTAATGTTGATTCGAGGCTAATTCATTTGATTCTGATTTGAGTTGATCATTTTGATAATTTTGTTGTTGTTGTTGTTGGTGTTGTTGTGAGGCTGCTAATAATTGAGCTTGTTTAGAAGCTAATAATGGATCCATAAGAGCACTTAGAACAGCAGCTGATGGATTTCCAACTTGTGATGAATTCATTAATTGACTCATTGGATTCTGTGCTCCTGTGGGGTTATTTTGACTTAATTGTCCAAGAGTAGGCGAGGGTGATGGTGAAGCTGATTGAGCAGCTGCCGCCGCTGCTGCAGCCGCTGCAAATGGTGTCAAAAAAGACAAATAAGACGATGGTACTCCATTCAAAGCAGCTGATAAATCATAATTACCAGCGCCTTTAAGATAAGATAAATGTGCTAATAATTGATTTTGATTACCTTGTGTAGCTTGACTATTTCCCAATAGAGACGCCGCTGATAACGGATTAGACATAAGTGGATTGAGCATGGGATTTGGATTGACCTGAGGTGTCGTATTCAAATTACTCGATGGCGAACAAGTCGCATTACGTGATTGAATACTCGGCAATGTATTACTAACTTTTTGATTCAATAATTCTTTATTGACACAATTTTTAAGTTGTGTTGGAATTTTATGCAAGAGACCACGACGTACTTCTTGAGCAGCCATTTCTCTCATTTCTCTCGAACTAACCTCAGAATAAAAAGCCGTATGTGGTGTTACTATCAAATTAGGAACGTCTCTCAACACCCCATTTAAACTACTAAATGCACTCTCATTAAAATCGTCCAATGCAGCCGCTTTAATTAAACCAGACTTAAGACAATTTGCCAATTGAATCTCATCGATCAAACTAGCATTGGCTGTATTTACTAAAAAGACACCTTGTGGTTTTAAAAGCTTAAATGTTTGCTCATTTAACATGTGATATGAGCTCTCATTTAGACTTGCATGTAAACTAATACAATCACTTTGTTGTATTAAATCATTCAATGTATTACATCGAGTAATACCTAATGATTTGTCAATACCCTCAGGGATATTCGGATCGAAAAATAAAATATTAAAACCGAAGACTTTAGCGCGTAGAGCAACAGCAGTTCCTATTTTACCGAGACCGATTAGACCTAGATTTTGACCACGTATTCGCATACAACCATGAGCTACTTCTCGAGTTTGCTCGGGTGTTTGTGGCGCTATCGGATGAGATATTTGATTTTTTATTTTTAATTGAACATTATTACTTAACCAATGTGTTCTTCTATACAAATTGAGAATCATTGATAAAGTCGAATCGGCTACTTCTTCAACACAATAACCAGCTACATTACAAACAGCTATATTTAAATCACCAGCTGCTTTAATGTCTATATTATCAAAGTTAACGCCTATTTTAACTATTAATTTTAAGGCCTTAAATTTGATTAGATCCTCTCTGTTTAGATTTATAGTATTGTAAAGAAGAGCTGCTTGTGCTTCATTGAGAACTTTTTCATGTATTTCATTTGTTGTTTGAGCATCACAAAAAGCCACTGTGGCTATATCTTTGAGTATTGGCATTTCGACTGAACAATCACGACCGTCTAATAAAGCGACTAATGGTCGACTTTGTGGATTTGAGTGCTGTTGTTGTTGTTGGGATTGTTGTTGCATTAGTAAAGATGGATTAGGCAGTGTGAATCCACCGTTATGAGATCGATTCGATGGTGATGGTGAATTGCCTGTTGGACTATCATAACGTATTTTTTTAGACGGTTGTTGTTGTTGTTGTTGTGACGATGAATTCGTCGTTGTGCTCGTATTAGTCGAATTATTCAAAATTTCCGATTTTATTTGGCTTGTTGAATTGCCGTTTAAATGATTAGGCGTTGATGACGTTTGATTATTAGACGATGATTGCGGAGTAGTTGATGAAGACATTTTTTTTATTTAAAAATTAAAAAAAAAAAAATTTTTTTTTTTCGCTTCAAAAAAATTTCATTCTTAATTTATCTCTTTTTTTTTGTTTCGAGTATATTCGTATCTTAATTAATTAAAATTTTGATTTTTTAAGAAATTTTTTGGAAAATAAGTTGTTGTTGGATTTTTAGAAGAAAAAAAGAAAAAGAGAGAGAAAAAAAAAAACACAATAAATATTTATAATTCATTCACTAGCTCATTATCATTGTATGTGCAGCCCCTAATCAACATTTATAATTTTAGTATAAACAGTATTTATACGTGTATTAATTCGTATGCTAATTTTTTTTTTGAAATAATAATTATAAAAAATCTGTTTTGTTCAAGTCTGTAACAAGAATTAATTTTTTTAATCTTAAAAAATTAAGAAAAAAAGGGAATATATCTTTTAATGTACGATTAAGGGTGATTCACACACACAAAATACCGACTCCGATCTTCTGAAAAAAAAAAAAAATTAGAAATACCTGAAAATTTATCATTAAAAAAGTTTTTTTTTTTTTAACTTTTGAAATTAATAAAATAAAAAAATAAATAGGTTGGAAAATGAGGTCGTTTTATAAGTTGTCTTGGCTTTTTATTTTTGAATTTTAAAAAAATAGCGAGAGAGGATATTTAATGAGGGGAATATCTTGAAATTATTTTAAGAGATTTTCATATCTGTAAAAAAAATTTTTTTTTAAATTCAAAATCGATTTTTTTTTCAGTTTTTTCTTTGAATAAAAAGTTTAAAATGAGGATAAGTCGAACAACAACTACAAAAAAAAGAGAGCATTTAATCCATCAAATTTTACCTGGTCAGAATTAATTTTAAAAACAAAAAAAAATTTTTGTTTTTTTAATTATTCGTTTTTTTGGAGTCTTAAAAGAATTAAAATTATCAAGTTTTTTTTATTTCTTTTTAATTTAAAGATAAAAATATGTGTTTTTTTTTTAATAGGCACTGAGATAAGCAATTGCCTTAACAAAAAAAAACAACAAAAATTTGATAAAGTAATTTGGTTGATTTGTTATTTTTGTTAATGTTGGTTGGGTTAAATTCATTTTTTGAAATGATTTGACTTTAGCTTATTTTAAATATTAATCTACTTGTTAAATTTCAGACAATTTATGTTTTACTTTACAGTCAAATTAAGGTAAAATAAAAAGTATGTTGTAGTTGTGAGCATTTCAAATATTTTTTATTTAAAGCGGTGACCAAGGAAAGTAACCTTTGCTTTTTTAAAATTTTTATAAAAAATACATTAAATACAGATGATTTCGGTAATTATTTAAAATACAAAAAATTCAAAAATTTAAAAATAAAAAAAAGTATCTTTTCAATCCTTCTTCCCGATCCAATCCATATTTTCTGACCCTCATTTCTTGTACCTGGGACAAAATAAATTTTTCGGTTTTGTACCATGGTATAATCACGTTTTTGTATACACTTTTTTGACTAAGATTATGGGGGTACAAAAAGAAAATTTCCCATGGTACTAATTTGAATTTTAACCATGGTACAAAATTGTTTTTTTTTTATTTTAAAGCTGTTAAATTTAAATCAGAAATTTATAAAATTTCGACAAGGTTCAATAATTTAATGATAAAATTTTTATTTCGTTTAAACCATTTATTTAATATTAAATTTTGAAGATTTGTAAAAAAAAAAACTTGACTCATCATCAAGATCTTCTTCATTGACACCCTCATCGTCTGATGATTCGTAATCTCTCTCGCGTTGTTCTCCTTCATTCTCTTCATCACCCAAGAAGTCGACATCAAATCCATCTCCTTCGTCATGTTCAACGAAGTCTCCTTCCAAAATATGTTTTAGTATGCAAGTCATTATGGCTATTCGAAGTAATACCACATACGTCAAGTGACGACCTAATAATCAACGGATTAGATTCTGTTCAAATTTCGGAGAGCCACTCAATTGATCTTTTATAGCCCAGGGATTTTCGTAAACGATTTCGGATCGTTCAGATACCAATTGGTCCATTTTTCGTTATAGCTCTTTTGAAACTTTTAATCCAACATACATCCGCCGGTTGAAGTAAAGTAGTTAAACGAGAAGGAATGTATGAGTAATTAATATTCAAATCGTCCATAAATTCTTTCAGTATCGGGCTTTTGTGACATGGTGCTTGATCGAAATAAAAAATCGGCTTTTTTTGAGATTTTTTAATTATATATGATAAAAGAACACGCTGATCAAAATGGTTTTTAACAGTTTCAGCGTCATAAGTGGATTTGGATAAGAATCGGTCTAACGTGGACGGCATTTTAAAAGCTAAGGCAGTGCATAAGCTTTTGAATAGACACGAGTAATTAAGGCTCAAAAACAGCAAGATCTTAACTAGTGTTTATGATTTGGTGCACCTTACACAGAAAAAAGTTGCCAAAAAATTTCGAAATAAGATTACACCAAACTAAAAATATAATAAGGTTAAAGATGACATTAATCATTTAAAGAAAAAAAGATTCCAAATCTAATGGTCTTTTATTCATTAATAAAAATTCATAAAAATGCTCATTAAAGCCAGGAACGTTCATAAAAGTTCATTACTTTCAGAAATGAAAGGCCGGAATTGTATTCTATGAATGTTATCTTTAATGGTTCCCAAAAACCGGTTCTGAATTATCCATGAGTAAAAAGATTTATTTTTGAATCTTGAGCAAAGGTAGATAGTCATAATAATAGATCCTAACGAGCTTGAAATATTTAAAGTAAAAGCTTGATTATATCCGTTCTGACGAAAAATGGGGATATAATTGAATTGGGACATAATTAAAATAATTTTAATTTGAATTAATTTTAGGTTTGAACTAACGAAAACTAAAATGATTTCTATCTTGAAAAACAAGACAAATAAAATAACATAAATATTTTGCTAAAAATTGTTTGACCTGCGTGCTGAAAAAATATAAAAAGTCCCCTAATTTGTATGACTTGGCTTGATTAAATACAATTTAATAGTTCCAAAAAGGAAGTACACTTATTGACTGAATCGTGTCGAAATTTATTGGCTTAAGAACAATAAATTTTTAAACTTTGATTAACCTCTCAAAATAATATTTTTTCAAAAAATAATTGAGGCATACATGGATGGGATATAATCCTTCTTATAGAACTGAGCAAAATATATTCAATTCTTTCCTTTTTCTGTCAAAAAAAATTTTTTTTGGTCACTTGATTTTTTCATCAATATTTTAAGAAATTTTATATGGATTAAGAAATATAAATGCAAATAAGAAATCTTAGACCAAAAAATATTCGCTCGAAAAATTTAGGAATTTTATTTTTTGGTATAGAATTTTTGGTGTTAAATAAGAAATTTTAGCGATAAAAAAATAAATAGCCGGATATAATTGAATTAAGTTTACTATTCATAATATTTAAATTTTTTGCAATTTTTATGCGATTTAATTAAAAAATGAAATAACAAAGGGGATATAATAAAACTATAATTAAAATGAAATTGATTGAGCGAAGTCGGTTCTTTAAAATTTTGAGGATCAAAACAAGATGGGATATAATTTAGACGGGGCATAATTGAACTTTGACTGTACTTTAATTTTGCATACGACTGATTAATTGTCGAATAAAATAAAGTTTTCATTGATATCTTTATTAGTAAAGTTTAAACTTTCCCAAACATTAGCCTACAAGAAACAAAATTAAATTGAAAATGCTAAAGGATGAGTATTCTATTCTTACTAAGAGCATTATAAAGCATTTTTAATCTGAGCTTTAAACAGATATTCTTTGATGATTTTTTATGAAAAAATATCTTCTTGTAAAATTTTATGCTTGATTACAAATAACTTAAACTGATTAAGGTAAGATTGGCTAAAATTTCTTCGACGAAAAAATTACTTTAGACATTTTAACTAAAAAAATTTCAGAAAACATTAAAAAAGTTATTACTTTTATTTAAACGCTTTTTCAGTCTTAAAAAAAATTTAAAAGAATTAAAGTAGCAAAAAGGAGCAGAGAAATTAATTTTTCATTATAGAAATGAACTTTTCCTGTATTACATTCGGCACTATTGCAGCAATAACTTGTCGCTGTGAATCCGTTATATGATATTTGGCCAACTGGGCATAAAGATGCACACTTTCTAACTACTTGTTCCAAGCCATATTCCGATTTATAAACTATTTTCTTTTAAAAAAATTTTCATAAATAATCCTAAAAGATCAAAATGGAAAAAACTTTACTTGACAGATATTAAAACCAGATGGACAAGTATAAAAATACTGCTTATTTGTAATGAATGGATCATTGCAATCTATTTGATTTTCACATGCATAGCATCTGAACTGTAACGTGTATTTAATTAAAAATACTTAATTAAGAAATCATTTTATTTTATAAAAATAAATCAAGTAATTTAATATAATATTTAAAATTGATTACATGAAATTATTAGGCTTGTATCAAAGAAAAAACGCATTTTTTAAAAATTTTTATTTAAAAATTTTAGCAAGCTCTAATACCTTAAGCTTTAATTTAAAGAACACTTAAAAAAATAATATTTTTTTGATTTATAATAAAATAAGTTGAGATTGTTTATAAATTTTGTTACTTTTTAATGTTTATTTAGATATATTTCTCCAAAAAGTCTTTTGAAAACTAAATGGAACTTTGAAGCAATAATTTTTCAAGTTAATTTGGTAAAAGAATAAACACTCAATTTATTATAATTTACAAGATGTTTATTCACCAAGTTAAAGAATAAAATAGATCGAGTTATTAAAATTGAAACAAAAACTAACAAGGAAACAGAAGTTGACGAAATTGAAAAAGTTAGCTATTTTGAAATAAAGTAATTGAAAAAAATTTGCAATATTATTCATAAAACTTAGTGTGATGTCTCGTGGTAGTGATTATAAGTTAGGTTTAGGTTTATGATTAAAAGAGTTTGATTGATGGTCAAAATACTTTATTAGCTTAGTAGATGATAGATGTTTTTAAATAAAAGAATAATAATAAAAAAGAATAATAATAAGAAGAAGCGTGTTTATTTTATAGTTAGAAATATAGTTGTTTGTTGTTAAGGATATTTTTAGATGTTTGTAAATTAGTAAGATTTTGGAAAAGGGATGGTGCAAAGCGTAAGAAAAGTAAATGTATAAACATTAATAAACTGTTAAATAAATTGCAAACAAAACAGTCATGTGACTTAATTGAAATAATGTTAATTTTGGATATAACATTCTCACATTGCTTTGATTGACCACTAAGGTTGCATACCATATGATTTGGACTTGTTCGTGTTGATGTTAAAGGGTTGAAGTTGTTTCCTTACACGGCTAGGTCTTTCAGGTGCTCGTTCATCTGACTCTGTAACATAAACTAGAGGGATCACAGGGACTGCATCATTTATCGGTTCACTGTGGTCAGTTTCTGTACTGCTTGAATCACTTGCTGTGTTAAAGTTATCATGAGTCGCATTTAAACTTTCGTTTCTTGGGGAAATATTTATTGGGCTAGTGAGAGTACTTTCTTGAGGAGCTTGAGACAATGTCCTAGATGATAAGCTCAGTGAGAGATAATTGTTAGAACTGATCCTACCTGGGGAAGTGACATTATTCATTGACTCTGCATCATTAACCTTTCTATTTGTAAGAATTGCTCTATTTGTAAACAGATCACTTATATTGACACACTGAATGGGCTGATTGACTTCTGGTATTTTTTTTATTTAAGTTAATTTTTTTGAAAAAACTTATATTCCGAGTGATACTGTGATTTTTTTTATTGTCAAATGCAGTAACCATAGTTCCATTCATTTTAGTTACAATATATGGGTTCGGATTGTAGTATGATGTTTGCTTGTTAATTTGTTTTTGCTTAACAAGAACAGTATCATACAAACTGATTACTCTTTCTTTAAATCTATTTCTCTCATTTATTTTCTTTTTTGATTTTGTATCGTTCTGAACTGCTTTCTAATTAAGTGGTTCACAAAATTTAACTGGTGGTCGATAACATGGTAATCTAGACGATTTTGCTCTATATTTGAAAATGAGTGAATTTGGTGTAACACCAGTTGTGCAATGAGGAGTATTATTATGACTTTTGACTAATTTAGAAATCTCTATTTCCCATTGTTTATTTTCGATTGTTGCTGCTTGAATACTTTTTGAAATGCTTTTCATGAATCTTTCGACCATACCATTTGCTTGAGGCCACAAAGGTGTTATTTTTAAATGTTTCACACCAAGGTATTGTGTGAATCTAGCAAATTGAAAGCTGTTAAATGGTGGCCCATTGTCTGATTTTATAAAGCTTGGGATTCCAAGAATTGAAAAGATAGAATTCAGAGTCTTAGTCACGGTTGTATGGGCGGTTGAGTTAATTTTTTCAACAACTATGAATCTTGAGTAAAGACAGATTAAAACTAAAAGATAAACATTATTAGTTGGTCCATAAAAATCAACAGCTACTACTTCCCAAGGTTCTGTTGGCATTTCCGACAAATGAATATTTTGATTTTCATCTTGTTTTGTGGAAGCTAAACATGCAATGCAATTTTTATTCACATCTTCAACCTTTTTGTTTATTTCTTGAAACCAGACCTTTTCTCGTAAAAGTGCCTTTGTTTTTGCTATTCCTAGGTGACCTTCATGTGCTATGTTGACTACTTTTTGTTGTAAGCTTGATGGAATAACTAATTGATTATTTTTGAGTATTAGACCATTATTCGTCACAGTTAATGATTCTATCACACTTTGGAATTTTTTTATTTCAACACTATCTGTATAAGGTTCTTTATTAATAATTTTTATTACTGTTTGAAGTGTGGGGTCTTTCTTGGTCTCATCACGGAGTTGATTGATACTTATCGCATCAGGAACAAGAGTTTCTTCAAGAAAATTTATGTACTCTTCAGCAGGGCTAATTGTTGGTGGTGAATCTTAAGGATGTCTAGATAGATAATCGGCTGGATTATCAATGCCTGGTCTATGAATGATTTTAAAATCGTACTGGCTTAATCTTAGAACCCATCTTTGAATACGAGCTGGTGAATTTGATTTTGGGTTTTTAAAGATAAGTTCGACTGCTTTGTTGTCTGTCACAATGGTAACTGTTTTGGCAAATATAAAAAGATGATTTCTTTCACAGTTCCAAACGACTGAAAGTGCTTCCTTTTCTACTAGTGAATATCTACGTTCAACGTCGCAACTATTTTTTGGGTTTTCTTGTATTAAAATTCCAGCAAGGCCCACAGGGCTTGCATCTACTATTAGAACTGTATCAAAGTCTGTTCTAAAGTACGCTAAGGTTTTGTCACTAATTGCATTTTTTAACTTATCAAGTGATTGTTGATGAGTATTTGTCCAATTCCAGCGCACATTTGACCTGGTTAAATTCCATAATGGTTCGGTAATGGTGGCGTAATCGGCAATAAAACGAGCTATGAAGGTTGCTAAACCAAGAAGGCTTCGAACTTCAGTGGCAGTTTTTGGTGGACTAGCATTTTTAATGGCATCAATTTTTGATTGTTGTGGTTTGATACCTTTACCAGAAAAAATCAAACCAAAGAATTCTATTTCAGGCGCATCAATTATCAGTTTTCTAGTATTAATCGTGGCATTTTTTGAATCCAAAAGTTTAAAAAGAGACCAAAGGCTTTGATCATGTTCTGCTTTGGTTTTTCCGTGGACCAAAATGTCATCACTTAGATTCTTAGTTCGTGGAATTGGTGAAATAAATTCTCTAATTTTTTTCATGAAATATTTCGGCAGCACAATTGATTCCAAAGTTTAATCTTTTGTATTGATATAACCCAATGTGAGTGCTGAAGACAGTTATGTATCGTCAGTGGCGGAGCTACATTGTGGCGAACTGTGGCTTTCGCCACACTCATTTTTAATTTACTATGGCCTGGCCACAGTTAAAATAAAAAATAAGTTCTTTTTAAAAAAAGATAAATTTTAAAGCCGAATATGCGACTTTTCGAAAAGAAATTAAAAGTTGAGTTGCCGCTTAAAGAAAAAGAGAAAGAAATAATTTAGGTCTTAATTTTAATTGATTTTTTTTCTTTTTGAAAATTTTTATTTACCGTAATTCCTCAAATATAAGATCGAGTCGCTATTATTTGAAGACCTTCTATTTGAAATTTTTTTGGTCTTAAAAAAAGACTGAAATAATAGAACAAAGAGCTTTTATTTGAATCTTTAACTGAACGAAAAAATTAGTTTTGTTGATAATTTTTTTGTTATAAAGTTATGGGAATTTAGAATTAAATAAAACTATCTTTTAAACGAGACAATTTTTTGACCGAAAAAAACTCAAATAAAAGGTTTTTTATGCCTCAAATACAAGCCTCGCGCTTTTATTTGAGTGAGCTTGTATTTGAGGAAATACGGTAATCCTTTCTGTTTTGATTGCCGATTAATTCATAAAAATTGATAATTTTAATCAAGATTTTCTTAAAAAGCAATTATTTTTTTTTAAAATTTTTAATTATTATAAATTTTAAATTCCTAACAAGTTATTACTACCGTATTTGGGTTAATCAAAGGTTACTCTATATCTTAGAACTAAATTTTATTTTGGTAAACGCAGTGACCAGTTTAGTTGCTTGAAATTTAGAAAATCTCCAGAAAGTTTGATTTTATATTTTTACAAATATTATTGTCATTTTATTAAAATAA
The DNA here is from genome assembly GCA_002922825.1 of Brachionus calyciflorus. Classification (NCBI taxonomy): domain Eukaryota; kingdom Metazoa; phylum Rotifera; class Eurotatoria; order Ploima; family Brachionidae; genus Brachionus; species Brachionus calyciflorus. Next base: position 299,207 of record NTPY01000100.1, on the reverse strand, counting down.
GCTTTAGATTTTTTAAAAGCAAAACTTAATTATATTAAATTGCAATCAAAATTAACTTTTTTTTTGAAAACAATTTTGTTAAATTTATAAATTTACCTGATTGAATTTGGTCATTAAAACCACCATTTGTTTTTAAAAAGTTCAATTTTTGTTCTAAGAATTAAATGCAGTAAAAATCATTAGATAAGGTCAATAATTTTTTTAAAATTCTTATTAATTTTTTTTAAGCTATATATTTAAACTTTAAAAGAAAAAAGCTTTATTAAACGACAAGTTTCCATTTGTTAAAATTAAAAGCTGATAAAATTAAAGAATTTTAAACACCTAACCTAAGTATAAAAAATAAGCATAGAAGCTAGGTAAAATTTTCATTCCAAAAATTTGGAAGTAAAATAATACGCTTATATTTTTATGATATTACAGGGAATAATTAGTTTTGAACACCTATTTAGTGCCCACCCAATCACATTTTTAGAGAGGCCCTTTTTTTTCTGACACAATTTTTTTCGCAAAAAAATTAAAGTAGCGATAATTGCAATATCTATGGGTCTATGGGGGATGGGGGTCTTGGGGACCTCCATCCCCATTTGGCTTATCATTTTCGCCACACCATATTTGATTTCCTGGCTCCGCCACTGTGTATCGTGAATCTGGATGTAACTCCAATTGGTGATATCCAGATATCAAATCAACTTTTGACAGGTGTTTTGATCCATTCAAGTCACTGATTGTATCATCTAAAGTTGGGGTTATATGTCTTTCGCGTAGAAATGCCTTGTTTGCAAGTCTGTCATCCGTGCAGATTCTAATTTTGTCTGATTGTCCAGGTTTAGGTACTATTGTGATGGGTGAAACCCACCGTGTTGGACCTGTAACAGGTTCAATAATATCCATGTCAAGCATACGTTTTATTTCCTCTTCAACTCTTTCACGAAGATGAAATGGTATTCTTCTATGGGGTAATTGCACTGGTTTGACTGAAGTATCAATATGAAGTTTAATCTGTATTCCTTTAATCTTTCCTATTTTTTCACTAAAAAAATTCGGATATTTGTTTAATTGAGAAATTTGAGGAATGCTACATGTTATTTTAATTATATCAAGGGCTTCTAAGGTTTCAAGACCCAATATGCAGCCAGATGTGCCACTACACACAATGAACTCAGTATTGTGAGTCTTGTTTTCATGTTCTATACTAGTTAAAAATTTTCCACAGATTTTGAGTGCTTCTTTAGAGCCATATCCATAGACATTTGTTTTTGTTGGAACTAAATTAATTTTTGCTCTATCAAGATTTTTAAATGTAAATTCATCAATTATATTGATAGCTGTTCCGGTGTCAATTAAAAATTTGACACTTTTGCCAAAAATATTTATATTGGTAAACCTTCGTTTTGATGGTGCTGAGTCTATTGTAAATGCATGATTCTCTTCTATGTCATCACTTGCATGATATTCAATTGTGTTTTGGTAATTTTGATTAACTCGTTGGCTATTGAGCCTGACTTGTTTTTGAAACTGACGATCTTGATGAGGTTTAGATCGGCAAACAGACACGAAGTGATTTGTTTTTTTACATACGTCACAGGTTTTACCAAATGCTGGGCATTGTCTAGATACATGTGGATACTCTTTACCACATAATCCACAAGTGGTAGAGTAACGATTATGCCTCGACTGGTAATGGTATCGGCTACCTTGAGGTTGTTCATTTTCTGATTTTGAACTTTTTGTGTTTTCAGGTCTGAAGTTGACTTTGTTAATGCTTTCTTGTGGCTTCAGTTTACTGTCTGCTTTCTCAATCATTCTTTCAACCTTAATTATGTCAGTGAGGGTAATGTTTGGAGTGATTAAAATTTGCTTTTTAAGTGTGTCAGAAGAGCTGTGGATTGATATTTGAGTCATAATTTCTTCTTCAATATTTGTGAAATGACATCCTTCAGCTGACTCTCTTAAACGTGAGATGAAACTATCAATTGGTTCACTATTGAATTGAACTATTTGTCTGAACATTGTTCGATTATAAATTTTATTTTCATTTGGGTTAAAGTGGTCATTCAATTTTCTGATAATCATATTAAAGGAATCATTTGGATTCTTGAGTCCATTGTAGATGCTGTAGGTTTTAGGGCCAATATTTAGCAAAAGTCTCGAGATGATTTTTTTTGATTTGCGCGATATTCATCAGAAGGTGCTATGTTTGGTTCTGGGTCGTTAATTGGGTCACAATCAATGGTGGTAAGATATATTTTGAATCTTTGGAATAGGTGTAGCCTACACCTATTCCCAAAATTTTGGTGTTCTATTTTTATTACACCAGTTTTTTACACCTACAACAACCAATTTTTTTGTTTTTTTGGCGAAGATGAAGTTTAAACCTACTTCCAAAATTTTGGTGTTGATACTGCTGAGTTACTATTGTTTCTTATGTTTCAAATTAGTTAATATTTTCGCTTTTCTTTTTAATTGTTAATAAATTCTACAAGTTAGTCTCTTATTTTTACAACTGAAAAAACTCGCAAACAATATAATTTCTTAATAAATATTTTTGACAATAGATTCGGCTGCTTGATGTCTTAGCGGAAAAACTTAAACCCATTAAGTAATCCCGAAAATCTATCACAAATTTATTTCCAGAATTTGTTAATCCTAAATTTCGATTCGATATTGGAAAACAATCATTAGAGTTGGCGCAGGTCTAAAATCGTCTAATTGAAATTCAAAATTTTTTTTTGCTCTACATAATTCTTATAAAAAGAGAATTTTTTTGAGTAATACCGTAATTATTCACCGTGGAGCCCATGTGCTTATATATGTGTCTCAGGTTTAGGCACATGTGCTTATACTGAGTTTAGAAGATTTTTGCGGTCCGATTGTAATGCCGCACCAAAACTCGATTTTCAAATTTTAACAG
>NTPY01000100.1:272463-293460 GCA_002922825.1 Brachionus calyciflorus | reverse complement strand
TTAAATTTAAAACTCAAATTTAATTTAACATTTAAAAAATTATAAAAAATAAAATAGACTAGACTTTAGGTAAACTAAAATTTGTTTATTTCAAGAGTGTTGCTGGAATTTTTAGAATAAAATCTTAGTTTACTCTATCATTTAAAATATTTTCAAATAAAAAATAAATTTATTCTTTATAAATGTAGAAAAAAAGAATTTTAAACAAAAATAAATTATTTTATAGAATTCTTTAAAAAAAAATAAAAATATTTTCCTTAGTCATACTTATGATTCGTCCATGTTATTTTTCATTTCTAAATTTGATAAGAAACTTTTTGGTGTTAGAACTTGATCTGATCCAATAATTACTTCCCATTTTTTGTTCGTTTGAGTTACTTCATATGCACTACGCATTTCCGAATAGGTAATTCCTCCAATTACAAATATTATTAAACGAGGACTTGATCTTGCTGCTGGTTGACCGTTGTTTCTATGCCAAGTTGGTCGTGCACTTAAAATTAAATCAAGCTTATTAAATTTAAAAAAAAAAAAATTTTTTTAGCTTTTTGTTGAAAAAAACTCAACAACCAAAAGAATAAAGAATTATTAATAAGCCTATGTCCGTGTCCGGATTTTAGGGACAGTCTAGATTTTTTATAAACTTAAGACCCTTCCGTACAACTCGCTTCAAAATACTAATATATCTTTTTTTTTTATATTAGAAAATATAAAATATGGTAAAATAAAGTTTTAAAGAAAAATTTCAAAATTAAAAATTAAATTAATTAGAACTTAAAATTAACAAATTTAGAAGTGAAAACAATAGAACCCTGTGTTTGGATCAATATTATCATTTGTAAGATCACTTTTAATCATATTAGCAAAAAAGTTTGAGTTCATACTTTTAATCTTAGTAATTAAACTAAATATTCTCAGAATTAAGATTATCTTTTAATTTAGAATAAAGATATTTTTTTTAAAACTTTACCTGGATCCTCCGAAACCAGCTCCTGTCATAGGTCTATTTGACAAATATGGAAATTGACGTAAATCGAGCTTTTCATCAACAGCGTCTTCCATAATATCTTTAACATACGGTGTCCAACGACTCAATTGATATTTTTGTTCGTCTCTTTCACGTCTATTTTGCGGTATATTTTTACGTCTCTTCGATTGATCTTGTAATATTTGCATACCAATTTGTTGAAGATTTAAAATAACTTGTTTTTTGTCTTCTGGTATCATTGCATGATGAAGTAACTTTTGTAAATTTTCCTCTGTTATTCCATTTTTATTTAACAAAAATAACATTATTAATCTAAGCTTATCCTCGATTTTTATTTCATTGTCTAATAAAAGCGGTACTATATTCTTCATGTGATCTTTGATTTTTTCACCTTGTGAATCGGCGCCCATTGCTAAATTTTGTTCGACTTCACATAATTGTTTAATTTTATTATTAAAAGCTCGAACACAGTCTTCAGCTAGACACAAGTGTAGAGCATAAGCGCTTAATTCTTTTTGGTATTGTGGCATTTTTTTCAACATTTGACTCAAGTCTTTCATTGTTGGCTTATCTGTGTTTGATGCACGCTTTGAATTGGCGAAATCTTTAAGTTGTTTAGTTACATTTTGCGATACAACAGCGATATGTTGATGCCTAAATTCAATCCATAAATCATCGCTTTCATCTAAAATAGCCTCTTTTTTACTTGGTGTATTACTTTCACCTGTTTGACTTTCATATTGATAAACATCATTAGTTATACTAAGTAAATCGTAAGCCATGGCTTGGAATGTTAATTCATGCAAAAGAGGTGAGACTGGATCGAAGCCACGATCCAATATGATTAATTGTGATTTATTTTTTTCACCTCCATCACCCATTGAAGGATCATCAGCCTTGTATTGATCCAATTTTTGTTGAACTATGTTCGCAAATTCAATATTTGGTTGATGTTCACTTAAAAAAATATTAGTTAGAGACATATAAACAAAAATAGGGTTCTTGTGACTTTAAGGAGTCATGTATTAAACGAATCCTTAAATAAAACCTTGAATTACAAAAAAAAGTTTCTAAAAAATATCCTAAAAAAATCAAAATGATGATAAGAATGGTAATAGTTTGAAATTTGAAAATCCAAGCTCCAGTAACAATCAAGCTTTAAAAATATTTCCAAGAGGGCAAAATTGCATTTTATTAAGTTTAAAAAATAAATATAGTTTACTTCATTAAAAGGAGACTATATGAAGAATCAAAGAATTTATGAAGTTTTAAAAAATTAGAATTAAATCATCATGCTATTACTATATTGATTTTTCAGCGAAAATTGAGCCTTTTAATATTTCCAAAGCTCAAAAAACTATTATAAAAGCTTTTCAAACTCACGAATTGTTTATCTTAGACTCGCATCTAAAAAATTCAGGATATCAACAGAATTCATCAAAGTTTGATAAAACAGACCTTAAAACCAAAAATATTCGATTCAAATGTATTGCAGCTCTTTTCATAGGTTTAACTCCAAAAATTGTCTTTCTTTATTTTAAAAAAATAGAAACAAGAGTTTATGCAAAAAATTAGTCATAGAAGTGATGAAGTAGGTCGATACGACTGCTATACTTTACTTGACTAGAGCACCCTTTGGATTGACCCAAGTAACAGCTAATTTTTTTTTTCTGGTTAAGAACTTTATTGAAAATTGTTTTTAAATCTTACCGTGATCTTTCGGTAAATATAGGTCGGTAAAAATCTGGAGTTTCGGAAGTGTACCCGGTGATTTTATTACTTAAATGAATTTATAGGCCTTTAAGATTCAAAATTGTTTGTGCTAAAAACATTCTCGATTTTAAACCACTAACAATAACCAGATAATTCAAATTTATCTTAATGCATTAAATTTTAATTATTCAAGAAATCTGCTAAGAAAAGTATGGTCACTTTTTGGCTCATGAATAAGCAAAGGCTGAGAGAACATATGGATTTTTTCAAAATTATCGGATCAATTAATTTATAAACAAATTGGTTTTTAAGTTCAGAAAATTTAAATTATCATTCTTTAATAGTAAAAATATGATTTTGGAAAAATCAATAAAAATTTTAAGTTAAATTTATCTTAAAAATCTTTTTTTTTCAAATAAATGAAGAGTTAATCAGTCTAGCATAAAAAAAAATCTTTAAATTTCACTTACAGCCTATATCTAACTGAAGGATACTCTCCCAAAGTGGCACAAAGAGTAGCTATTTGTTCAGCTATACGCTCCAAATGTGCTGTTCTAGAGCTATCTTTATTCTGATAGAATATTCGAAATGTATCTATTGAATCAAGAGAAAAGACTTGTCTCTCATATGGTAGAAAAGCAACATTTATTTCTTTCAAAGTCTGTATATATTTAGCTGCTTTTGATTTAGATAATTTATTAAATAATTCATTATTACATCCTTCAGTAAAAAATACATGAGCGGCTCTATATTTATTATTGTTATTATTAAAATCTTCTATAAATTTATCGATTGATTCCTTAGTTGGTTGTATTAAGTAAATGGCTTCGAGTTGAGGCAAGGGCTCACGATTTTTCATTATATCCTCAACAACTTTAATTTAGAAAAAAAATAAAATTTTATTAATTAAATATAAATTTTTAAATTAAATATACTTGTGACACCCTCACTCATAATATCATGCATTTTACAGCAAGACGATATTATTCTCATACTCAAATTATCCATAACTAGAACCTTCCAACCACCTTTTTTCTTAACTGATTCCGCTCTCAACACATCATTCATAACCTCTTTAATTATTAGAACAACAAAAATTAATTCAAATTCAAGGATTAATAGTATTTTTAACGTAATTTACTTTGTCCCACTACAAGCTGTAAACCAGCAGACATTTTTTTAATATTTTAAAATTAATAATCTAAAAAAAATTAATTTTACAGTTTTTAATTGTAATTTACTGGGATACCAAATGAAGCAGCAGCAGTAGCAGTTTATAAAAAATAAAAATTAGATCTCTCCATAAAAATTAATTTTACTTAAAAGAAGAAATTGAGAAATAAAAAGCTTAATCTAGTGAAATTCCTAATTGAAATAATATCGATTATTCATTAAATAATCATAATTGCAAATTTTTCTCTTTTTTTTTTTTTGCTATTTTTAAAATTATGAAAATTTGAAATATTAATTAACAATTGGTAGCTTGTGACAAAAATTATGCAAGTCTCTTATTTTTGTTGTTGTTCTTGAGATATTGATTTAAATTTAAATAACTCTCAAAAAAAAAAAAATAAAAAGTGAATTTGTTGTGTGACAGTAACTTTTCCTTTTTTTTTTTTGAAAATTAGATATATATTTTAGCTTGATTTATTCCCTAATTGTTTTTCTCCTTTGAGTCATTACAGAATAACAAAAGCTAGATAATGAACAACAATAACAACAAAAATAGAAAGCAACTAGAAATTAAATGAATTGGATTTTAGCATAGAGAAAGCAATAAAGCTTTCTTATTTTATAATAGTTGGTATTTTTACTTGAAATTCTTTTTATTATTACTAATTTTTAAAATATTTTTTTTTCTCTTTTTGTTCAAAATTTTAATAATAAATATTTGTATTATTATAATAATAATAATAAAATAAAATTTGAAATTAGTAATTTTTTTTGGTTGCTCAAAACCTTCAATTCTATTTTTACCTTAAATTAATATCATTAAACCAGGCCGTAGGAATTTTCTACGGACCATATTCGATTAATTTAAATTGCTTTTTTTCCTTTAAAAGTTGTAATTATATGATAGATTGACTTTATTTTTCAAAATTTAATTTCATGATTAGAATCATCTAAAAAATATTATTAAAAAAAAAGGAAATTAAAAAATTAAAGCGCGATTTATCGAAGAGAAATTTCTTAGATGGGAAGTACGTGCAAAAAGATTAGATCTTGAGTTAAGAAAATATCATTTCTTGGTGATATACTGAGTAAAAGATCTGCTGGCCGTATAATCACTACTTTAATCTTTTATTTACTATTTCAAATTTGAATCTTAATTGTATTCAGTAGATAAATAAAGTCATGCTGTTTTGCCTTAACCTCTTACTTAAGATTAAACCTATTGAAGTCAATTTTTAGAAGAGAAAGTCTCATGTAAATAAAGAAAGAATAAATAGAAATGACTAACGATTATACCTCCATTGTAAAAGTATTTTAGTTTCATTTAATTTCACTGGGACATTATATGAAGTCTCAGATAATACCCCATGGTACATTGAACGAGAGAATACGGTAAGATAAAATATATAGACAAATTAAATAAAGGCACTTTAACTTGGAATTATTTATATGACCATTTTTTTTTTTACATTTTTAAAAATTAGCCCATGCAAATCCCATTTTTATTGCTGTTTAAAATATTTTAACTTATGGTAAAATTATCAAAAAGCAACTATTTTTTTTCTTGAAATTTTCAAAAATATTTCAAGAGGCTATTTAGACAAACATAATTAATCTTCAACTAATTTATTTTAAACATTTAAATCTGATTTTTTAATAGTAATTGAAACTTCGCTTACGTCGTATTGGCTTTACTTTTTTAATTTCAAGCGAGAAGCATTACTTTTATTATTTTTTAATATTATTTCATACCTAACTACATGTGGTTTTTTTTAAATTGAAATTTTAATTCCTGACAATTTTAGATTAAAATTTTCTTTTTTTTCTCGTGATTTCGATTTATATCACAAATAATTATAAACCTAATATGCTGTCGGAAGTAAATAAAGATTGTTACTTTTATAAAAAAAATAATTTGAAATTTTAATTTCAGTTGCGTTTTGCAAGCATCAATCAACTCAAATTTTCTTTCTAAAATTTTTCATCACGAAGCTAATATTTTTAATTGATTGGCTTCAAGTCACTACTTAGCTTGAAGGTTAACTTAATAAATCAGAGCTTTATGGAAAATCAATTTAAATCTTATTGAATTATATTTAGAAATATATACTTGATATTTTGACTAGACCGATTTTTAAATTGTATGAACTTAAAACTCACTTAAAGTCGAAATTTTAAGTGGCAATATGAAGAGTTTATGGAATATGAAGAGAATATTTGTTAAAAAAGAAATTTCTAGTTTTGAATTGTTCATGTCTAATTTACCATTTTCTTAAGGTATTTTCTTAAGCCAAAAGCTGGAATAACTTAATGACATTTTTGAACATTTTTAATGCCAAATAAAAAAATTTTCGAATTATAAGCTGTTTGCTACTTTGAGATAATGGACAAAAAGACATTGAATTTATAAGAAAATAAATTGTTATTTCTAAATAAAATTGAAATTGGTACGGGAGAGAAAAATACCGATATTATACGATATTGAATTTTTTTATTGAAAGACTTTTAATGAAACACTAGTAGTGTCCCGTTGCTTCGCTGCCGTAGTAAATGTCATGATAAAAAATCGTGTCCCTGAAATTGGTTACCTCTAAAAAAATTAAAAAAATTCACATTTGATGTCTTCACCAAATTTCAAATTGGAAAGACTTTCGTTTGGCATTTTTTTGATTATTTTAAGTTTACAAAATAGAACATTTTTACTGAATTTTTTGAAAGAATATAATTAGAATATAAAAAGTGTAACCTATTTAGTTTCTTAATAATTTTCAATTTTAAGATGTTTGATCTATGGTAGCGGTTGCGGTCAAAAGTTAAGGTTTAAATTACATTTTTTTAAAAATATTGTAACTATTTCTAAGGTTCTCCAAATCATGAACTTTAGTGTCTTAACAAATGAAGGACGATTTTAAAATTTCTTTATAAACATTTAAATATACAATTATTTAACTTAGCAAAGATCGTTCATATTTTTTATAAATTTTTTTTTTTGAAGAATCTGTGAATACCCGATTTTTTTGTAATTTTTTTCAACATGAAGCTTTTTTATTTTTTACAGTCTGTGCTCAGTTTAATCAACCCATCATTTTCAGTAAAAAAAAAATTCATGATAAAATAGAATAGTGATAAATATGAATAAATGAACTGTGTCTTTATAATGTTACCTAATTTATTTCAGTTAAGTCTATATTCTTTTGGCTCTGTATTTTACTCAAACAATAATTTTATCATTTCAAACATAAATAATTTTTTTCCAAACATATTTTAGCTTGAAATAAACACAGATTATTCTAATCTAATCAATATTTATAAAATTTCAATCAGAGATTATACTTTACAAATAAAATTTATTTTTTAATAGACATATTCTGTTCCTTTTTAAACACAAAAAGTTTTTTGCACAACAAAAAGTTTTAATTAAACACAAAAAGCAAACCAAAAAGGTAAAAAAATAAAAAAAAAGATGGATTCAGATTTGACTATAGGGAATTTTTTGACGACGATGTTGATTAAATATAACCGTAGTTACTGAGCTATCATTTTTTAATTATTTTTGAATTTTAACATCAGATAATAAACATTTGAAAAAAAAATGGTTCCTTAAAGTTGTAGAGAAACTTATTAGATTTAATTTAAAAATAAAATTCATTAAGTAAGGTGAAGTCAGATGGACGTAGTTAAAGCTTCGAAAGTTATAAGTAGGACTGCAGTTTATGATTTGGGGCACTATATGAATAAAAAAATTATTTTATTTATAAATTATTTAAACATTATTGTATCACAACACTTATTATTTGAAAAAAAATATTCTATGATTGATTAATCATTTTCTTTAGTTGAGATAAAAGGGAGAAACTATTTTATCAACAATTAATTTTTCAAATAAAGACCGAAATAAAGAAATGTTAACAGTACAAAAAATTAATAGTATAATTTATCAACAAGAAAAAACCTGAACCCGGACATTTGCTCAAAAAGTTCTCTAATTTATTCCTAATCCCAGTCGATCTCCTTAAGACTCGAACCTTTAGTCTTAATTTTTTGGTAATTATTCAATAGGTGTTCAAGTAATAGTTTATAAATTCCAAAGAAGCTAATCTTGAAAGCCAAGGATTATTGATAATATTTAGATTTCTAAAAAGTTACATGAATCCAACTCATAAATTACGTTTATTTTATTTTTAAAAAAAGTTGACAATTTGAACAGTTAAAGAAAAAAAAATGTTAAAACTTTTTACTGTTAATAAATTAATTGTTGATAAAATATACTGTTGACAAAAAAATAGTTGATAAATTATAGTCGGCCGAGATAAAATACATATTTTTTATGTATTATGTATTTATTTCATATTTTTTATATTTATTTTAAAATTAATTGTATTTGGAAAACAAATTTTTATATTTTTTTCCATTTTTTTTATGGTTGCGGAAAATATTATGCCTATTTTTAAAGTATTTTTTTGGATCTTTCTAAATTTTCTAAATATTATCATTAGTTAAATTGGCAAGATAAAATGCGGAAAATAAAGCAAAAATAATTTTTTTAAGTTAAAGAAATTTTCGAAAAAATTTTTGATATATTCAATTAGCAACTTACCTTTATTTTTTTTCCTTAATTAACAAACTTAATTAATCAATTAGATTAATTTGTTTTGAAAAATATAATTTATATATTTTTATTTATTTACTAATTAATATTCGTCCGTGACATTGATAACCGTCCTTGACATCGATATCTCAATTCGATCGTATTTTTTTAAATAGTTAGATAAGACTTTAAATGATGATATTTGTTATAGTTACTTTTTCGAAAAATTTCTACTAAACAGAACTGAAGCAGTCTACTACTTAAACAGAAAAAATTCCTTAAATAAATTTTCCATGAAACTTATGGGGCTTGTTGTCGAAAAAAGATTTAAAAAAATTTTTTTTGTTAAGTTAAGGTCAATTTATCTCTGGTTACTTTTTTTTAAATGGGTGAAAAAGTAAACATTTAAACTTATATAGGATAAAAAAACAATATTCTTTTTAAAAAACGGTTTATTACCAAACTTCATAAAAATATTTCTAACAATAAAAACAACGAAACATAAAAAGAAAAAAAATAAGCAAAGCTAGCTCAATTTTGATTTTTAGGCTAATTTAAAACAAAAAAATTAATTTAAAAAGCATAAGCTAAAAAATTTTTCAAAAAAAAAAGTAACAAAAATGCTGCTCTCAATATGCTCAAAATTACTGTTTGCAGTTTTGGTTTTTAAATAAACACTTAATTTAAATGTCACAAAAAAAAATAATTTAAAAGACATCGATAAATTTTTTATTTTTCATTGGCTTTGTTTTTTTGTTTTGAATAGCTCTTTTGGTGTTATCAAGTATCCGTATAATACAATCAAATTGTACGACGTGCATATTGTAAAAAACATTAAAAATGTTTGGACAGAAAATATTGATAGCCAAATAAAACCATAGTTTATTACTAATGTCTTGAGTAAACCACCCTTTTCGAATTAAAAAAAAAATTTACTTTTTCAATTAATGACTTTGAATATTTAAATAAAATTACCACTAATCTGGCAAGCATGAATTGTTTTTTATCGCGCAAAAATAAAAATTCTGATAAACAATACGATTCAAGACTTAGTGATAAAAGTATGGCACCAGAAGCCCTACACAAACTTGTATAACTCTCATTTGGAATGACCAAGTCACGCATTGATAATTTTGGAAAAGCATACATTATAATACCAGTTATTAAAAAAACAAAAGTGTCAATTCTCGCTATACAATTAACTGTATCAGTGTATGGGTGTCTACCCCATGGTTTATTTGTTTTTAACAAAAAGTAAACATTAATAGCTAAAGTAGTAATGAATATTGGTGTCAATAGACAAAAAACCTTAAAATTTTTCAAATAAAAAATTTTAAATTTTAATTTAAAAGTTTATAAGTTTACTTTATAGTTCCAACGTAAGCCTTCATTATAAGAAATAATTTGATCAAATATAATCAAAGTACTTGACTAAAAGGTTACAAAATATTTAAAATATGTTAAAAATTAGGAAGAATTAAAAGAAAAACCTACGACAATTTTAGCCCAGTGATGTCCGTATAAAACTGATTCGTCAAGTGAATTAAGTAAATATAGTGGCGTGAAAATCGAATAAATAATATAAAATCCATATAGAGAACATAAAAAGTAATGATATTTTTCTAATTTTGAATTTAGCTTAAAATTTTTAAAATAGATTGTTTTAAAATTAATGTAAAAACTTGCTTAGGAGTCTGATAAAACGGTTACATCTTTTCAAAATTAACTTTAAGTATATTGGTCAAGCTCTTATTTAAGTATACAAGTATCTATTTTAAATCGAACAGCTCAACATTAATTACGAACTCATTTAATTTAATAAGCATTACAAAAATTAACAAGATGGTTTGTAAAGGATTCTTTTTTTAAGTCATTATTTTAAATGGAATTGTCCTCTAGTATTGTATAGACAATTTTGCTCAAATTTTTCGCTTAAATCTTTAATTATCCTTTAAAGAAAATTTCAAGCATTTTGAGAACTTTTCGGTGCACTTCAAGTTTTAAATCATTATTCTTTACAAAGTAAGCATTTTGCTTAACATTTAGTGCATCCAAAATATCTCAAAATTTTTGGTAAAATTTTAAAAAAGGTATTTTGCTTTAATATGAAAGCTAGATAAAAATTTGTTTTACCGTTTATTTTTTTGAATGAAAGCTTCCATTCTTTGGTATTTTTTTAGTTAAAATTAATTTTAAAAATTTTAGGAAGTTTCACTTTATTAATGGTGAAAATTGCTAGTAAAATTTTGTAATTTTTATATTAAAAGTTGTCTTTGTAAAATTAGTTTTACATGTATTTTTTTATCGAAGGTAAATGAGAACAATTTTTATTTATTTTTATTTTAGTTTATCTACAAGTTTAAAATGTGAAGAAAGAAGAGTAAAACTCTCTTCAAAATTCTCTAACAAATAGAAGGATAGATAAGGTGAATATCACTAAACTTTATTAAGATGCGAAATTAAAAAATTTCGCAAAATTTTTAAAAAACCCAAATTCGAAAACCTTACTGTTTCACAAAACAAAACTATTTCTAAATAGTTCACTTTTTTTTCCATTATATTCATCAGCTTCCCATGAAATTTTAATAATAATTAATTATTAATTGAATCTTACCATGTAGGACATTAGAAGACCAGGATTAAAAATAAGTAATAGTCCAAGTACGACCGAGATTAAAATTTCACACTTTAGCCAAGCTTTTTTACCATTGCGAGCTGCTATTATAGAGCAAATGGGTCCAATTGAACAGAGTACATTTTCTACACAAAAATATAAACCAATTTTTTCTAATTTAGCTAGATAATTTACACTGTTTTCCATTTCTAAAAAAGATCACAAATTCACAATTTAACGACGAAATCACGCTTAGAAATTTTATTTATTTTTTCCTCGAATAAATAACAAAATTTATATTATCATTTGAACCTATTTATTAAAAAAAATTAAAATAGGGTATTAAATCGAGGTAAATAAAATGTTTAGCTTAAAATTAGTGATTAAGAAATTCAGAAAAAAATAGAAAAAATTATTTAGCCTCTAATTATAAGGATAGTTATTTTTCTTTTTATTCTCTATCTTTCAACAAATTATATGCGCACAAAAAAAAGAAATTAAGATTTTTAATTACAGATCCCTAGTGGAGGTTAATAAATAGTGTTTTTTATTTTTTAAACCTTAAATTGTAGTTTATATAAATTCAAATCGTTCTTCAAAGATAATTTTCTCTTTATCACTATTTTAAAAATATATAAAAATATTTTAAAAAGAAAATAAATCACATTTTCATATATATTGACAATAATTTAACTAATATAAGAAAAGTCTTCGTAGCAAGGGTTGTAATTTTAATTTTAATTTTTTCTTTTTTAGAATAATTTTATGTTTTTCTATCTTATTTACTACGAAGACTTAATGCAAATTTCAACTCTTGAAATAAATTCATAATTTTTTTCTTATTTTTATACTTGATTTATGCGTAGAGTTTTGAAATTTCAAATATGTCTTAGTTTTTGTACTTGATTCATTTGAATTAGATATGATGGATCTCAGTGCTTTTACCTTTTTTTTTATTCCAAATAAATAAAAAATAAATAAATTTTAGAATAAAAAAAAAGTTTACTCCAAAATGCTCTAAGGTGTATTTAAAAATTAATTTACTAGACATTAGAAAAATTTATCAGATTTTTTCAAATCTTAAACATTTAAAATAAATAGCTTTTCGAAAATTTTAAACATTTTGTTTAATTTTCTTAAATTATTTAAATTGCTTGAATCAATTTTTTTCTAAAGTCTAAATATTAACTACCCAAATCGACTTTAAAGATTGTTTATCATTAATTAAAGACTTGTGTCTAAATTTAAAATAAATTCATTGTCTAAATATTTAATGTCACTAATATTAAGCATCACATTGTTGACCACTGTCAAAACAAAAAATATTCTGCTTGTCGCAAAAAGTAACCAATTGGTAAAATATTTAAAAGCTACTTTTCAAAGAAAACAAGAGTATTAATAAACAAAATATTTTTCTTGGCGTTTCGGCATAGAAAAATTGGAATTTGCAAAAAGCTTACTGATTGTCCCAGGCAATTTTTATTGCCTGTGACATGCATAACAGACATTTTCATGTAAGCCAATTTTGATTCAAAAATTAACATTTGGTTACCATTATTCAAAATGATAATTAAATTTTGAAATCTTCGAAGTATTGATTTTATTAAACTTTCATGGAAAAATTCTCAAATTTTAGAAAAATCGTTTGTACAAGACTAACCCTCACCTATCTCTACAGACACATATCTGCTTGATCTAATAATGTCAAAGGAAAAAAATAGAATTTAAAGCTACTAAGAATTCGGGCTCCTTAGGAGCCTTTTATCACTCTTTCCCATAATCCAACAATCCTTTGCTAAAAATTTATCACTTAACTAACGGGAATAATTCATTTACATGCATATCTCAATTGCCATTTTCAAGCATAAAAATAACGAGAATAAAAACTTAGAATAAAAATAAATTCAATCAAACAAAAACAAATGTTAAACGAAATTTCGTTAAATGGGCAGAACTAGGGCCAAAAAAAAATTATTTCTAATTTATTTCTTTTTAATCTTTGATTTTCTAGTAGCTAATTAGCCCATCTAACTAAAATAAGTTAGTTTCCGATTGTGTAGAGTTTAATCAAGTCACTCTGAACTTGAACAATTAATATTGGCTTATATTTTTATTGATGTAAAATGCCTCTTTAAGCTTCAGCTTGTAGTCTGAAGAGGCTGAGTCAAAGAGATAAACATTATCAAATTATACTAAATGTCCTGATTCACTCATATGTCTATAAACTGCAGATTCATGCTCATCTTTGAATTTGTTATTTGCATTCTATTGTATGTCTCATAACTTTTGGAATTATGTACTTGAATTAAAAAAGTCTCCTATTTTCTTTTGCATTTTGTAAGCTACTTGAAAATTGATTTGATGATAATATGAAACGATAAGGCTTTTAAGCTTTGATTCGAAAATACTTGTTTAATGATCGTCTAAATGTGGTAAAGTCATTGTAACACAGGGTTTAGGAACTGTAACCAATGTGGGTTTTGAAGAGAATTTTTTGTTAAGAAATTTTCTAATGGCATTTTTTGGATAATAATAATGATGATTTTTAATAAAGTAAAGCAAAAATTTTGTTCAAAATTTGGTATAGCTTTGTGACTTTAATATAAATAATGTAGTCTTGGGTCATTCAATCAAGGAGAAAAAAAAACTGTAAAATACTGCAAAAAAGTCATTTTCCGACTTTTCTTTTTTAGGAATCAAAAAGATATAAATACTATTACTTGTAGAAAATTTTATTGTCTTAAGTGCATGACTCGAGCCTCAAATTTTTTTAAAATTGTAAAAAAATAATATCTTAATTCCATGTTTTCATTAGAGTTGTGATGTTTTCATTTCAGTAGACTTTGTAACCCTTAAGTTTTGACGAAATATCAAGCGTAATTTTGGTATTTTTTAGATTTTTTTAAATATACCATGAAAATGCTTAAATATTTCAAAGTTTAATTAATTTTTCTCACTTTTAAACTTCTTAAATAACTCGAAAAATTAAGGTTTTAGGACTTTTATATTAAATAAATGGAATAAAATCATCAATCGAATCGAATTAAAAAAAACTTTTTTTTTTAAATTTTTTTATTAATGTCTATATTAGAAAAAAAAATAACAAAATAGGTATTAATATTAATTCGGCATGTGTCATTAAAAAAAATGTCGTGTTCAACAGAAAAATTTACATGGATAACAGCCAAATCCTCCGGCAAAAAAAAAAGTAATGAAAATTCAGATAATAACAAATTTAACATCAAAAAAACAACAACAAAAAAAACTGAAACTTCGTATTGAAAACAAAAAAAAAACTTTTCTTACTTTTAAATTGAAAAAAAATCATTCTTTTTTTTTAAAATTATTCAACAATTTTTTTAGCAAAATTTTTAATTTTTTTTGAATAAAAAAAAATTAGTTAAACACGGTAAATATCGATTTTGGAGTAATTTTTTTTAAGAAAATTTTGACTAGAAAAAAAAAACTTATTTTTAAAAAATCTTGAACAAATTTGTATAAAACTGATTTTCCGCTTGAGTTCTTTTTGATTTAAGTATTTCACTCAGACTCGAAAATTCAGCTAAATCTTTTTTAATTGCAAATACATGAGCACCACTAGTCATACCTTCACCATGTCCGCTTGCTATTTGTTCAATACTAACCTCATTAGTATCGTTATCACTTTTTATAAAATTAACATTAAATACTTTATCTGTGATAAACTGTTTAAACAAATTGTTTTCATTATTGTCGAATTCTTTCTTGGTATTCTTTGGTCTTAAACCAATTAATTTGCATTTATAAGCTTGGGCTTCATAGTTCAAAAATGGCATCATTTGATCCTCAGTCCAACCAGTCAAAATTTCACTTGAATTTATTATTTCTGTATTGCCAAAATCAATGTAAAATAATTCATATTTAGTTTTATTTTCATCGCAATTAGTCACTAAACATCTGTACCATGTTATATCATCGTCATATTTAGCATATACTAAATTATTTACATCGGGTTTATCCACTTGACTCATGTCAAATTCTTCTTGGTCTTTAAGAATTTTCTCACAAGTATCCTGTGTTAATTTTTGAATATCAACAACTTTATTCTCATTGTAAACATAAAATAAATCCAAAGACCTTGCAAAAACACAATAATTTCCATTAGTGGGACTTTGTTTAGGCAATTTTGTCAAATCTAATTTTAATCCATTTGGCCTGAGCTCTTTTTTCATCAATTTTTTCTCTTTAATACCAGCGATCATTTCATTTAAGCACATATTTTTATCATTATACATCTCAATGCCATAATACTCTTCATTCGGCATGAAATATTCATTTAAACTACTCGAATTTAATTTACTCAAAACTATTAAATTCGATTCGAAATAACTAGAATTATTCTCAAAATATTCTTTTAAAACATCCGATAAAAATTCATTGTCTTGTTCATCAAAATTAATAAGAGAGTATGAGTCTGTTTTGTCATCAAGTACATTAATTAGACCAGCGCCGAATGCAAATCTCGGATATTTGAAAAATTGTTGGGCTAATTTTCTCAAGCGTTCTAAATTATTTTCATTTAGATCAACAATTTCATCATAGCCATAATCAATGTAGAATAAAGTCATTAAATTTGAGTCTAATTTTTTAATTTGTGCTCTGTACCATGAGCTTTCCGAATAGACGGCCAAATATGAGTTAACTTTAAATTCCGAAATTGAATCATTATTATTCGAATAATAACTATTCAATTCGGTATCTAAATTTTTGCGCATTTCGAAATCATTTCTTAAACAGAAATAAAATGGCTTTATTAAATTGTCCATAAATATATATTTGACTTTGACTTTGAGCTCAGCTGTTTTATTATTCAAATATAATTCGGATAAATTTGTTTTTTCAATGGCATGTTGTTGAGCCATTTCTTTTTGTTTAATTGTATAATTTTTATCAAGTAATTTGTTCAAGCATTGTTTCATTTCATTATCCCATATCTCTATAAAATATTTAGTAACTTTACTTTCTTGATCTTGTGTGGGACTTTGAACATTTATAACTTTAATTTTAAAAGTTTCCATTAGAAAATCGGCTAGAATGACACCGTGTTTATCCAAGTCTAATTGAATATCAAACAAATTAGTCTTATAGGCAAAGACTGGATATTTATCTAGGCCATAATCTGATTCCAAATGAGCCAAATCATCAATAGAAACATCATTACTAACATTACCATAATCAAAAAAGTAAATATCATATTTAAAATTTTCTTTTTTGATTACAAGAGCTCGACACCATGTAAAATTAGTTTCATCCAAGTAGAATTTACCTAAAACTAAATCATTTACGTCAGGTTCAATTGACCATTTAAGATCAATTGAGGCCTGAGTAAGCTCAGTTTCTAATTTAGTAAACAATTCAGCTTGTTCAATTAAATTTAAATAAATATCACTTTCTAAAACATTTAATTTACACTCATAAACCTCGTCAATTTTAAGAGTATTTTCGATAAATTTTGGTCTTAGTATTTTGACTTGTTCTTTTTTAGTTTGTTGTATTTCAACAGATTCGAATTGATCATCTAAAGATGTACCACCCGTACCTAATTTAACCAAATATTTATTTATTTCAATATCGTTAAGGATTTTGGCCTTAGTTGTGTTCAAAACAGTTATATCAAAATTGAAATATTCTTGTAGTAATGATTTGAGTACTTCGTTGTTTCTAGTATTTTCTTTTTTGTCGATTAATTGACAACAAATAGCCTGGAATGGAAGATTTATGATATAATTTAAATCTTCCATTGACATAAAATTTAAATTTAAATTTAGACTTTTAACTGATTGAAATGAGTAAATAAGATTGCTTGGTAAATCTTCTTGTTTATTGCCATAGTCGACAAAATAGACTTCGTATAAAAATCCATCGTTCGGACCATCTTCATATTCTGAGTGTTCGGTTTTAGGTTGGACATTAATTATGACTGCACGGTACCAATTAAGATCAGCCATGAATTTAGCAAATACAAAATCGCCTATTTTGAAAAGTTGTTTGGAAGTTATTTGAGGATTTTGTGAAGCCTTATGAACCATTATTTCGAGTAATCGTTGAATTTTTCCTTGAAAATCTAAAAATATTTTAAGAGTCTGTGCTGTTTGTACATAAAATTCGCTTATTGTTTCAACGTGAGAAACAGTGAGTTCGGTTAAAATTGAATCTTTTTCTAATTGAATAGAGTCATTAGGTATTTGAATCTCTTCTTCAATTAATATTTCCTCTTTCATTTCATGGTTTGACTCTAAAATTTGGCTTACTTCTTGATCTTCTGCAGACGATACTTCATCCGAAAACAAAGCAATATAAATATCTTGATCATCATTTCGAATTAAATTCTTAACATGAAGATTAAAACCAGCTTCAATATCTTCCATTTTGGCCAATTTATCAATA
The DNA here is from genome assembly GCA_002922825.1 of Brachionus calyciflorus. Taxonomy (NCBI): domain Eukaryota; kingdom Metazoa; phylum Rotifera; class Eurotatoria; order Ploima; family Brachionidae; genus Brachionus; species Brachionus calyciflorus. Next base: position 275,958 of record NTPY01000100.1, on the reverse strand, counting down.
AATAAACTAAGCGAATCTTCTTCTTGTGATTTATAACAACATTTAATGGCTTGATATTCGAGCTTGAAAAGATCTTTTTCTTCTTGTGAATCGTATTTTTGTCTAAATCTAAGACTTTTTGGTTTCATTTGATCGAGTTTCTCCGAATTACCATAATCTAGAAAATAGATTTCTAAATTTGCTCTCTTAATATCTAATTGTCTTATTTCAACTCTGTACCATTTTGAATCAGATTCGTACAATGCTTCTAATTTATCGTTTAGTTTTAACTCGGATAGATTTTCTACGTATTTAAATTTAAGTATATCATTTGATTGCTTTTGTAGTTCAACATCTAGTTGTTCGAGTTTAGAGAACTTGTCAGTTAAACACACGTAGAACGGTACATCTTGCATATTTTCATCGTAATATTGTAAATTGACATTGTATGTTTTATTCACTTCTAATTTCTCATAATCACTAGTTACTTTTTCAATAACTGGTTCTTGAATTTCTTCGACTAATTGTTTTGTTTGAACTGGTATTGGTTTTTGAATATCTTCAATGGTTAGTTCTTGAACTTTTTTTTGGATATCCTTTAAAAAAAATCATTTTATTCGTTTAACTCTAAATTATTTGTTTTCGTAATAAAAAATAAACTTAAGAAATCACTTAACTCTTAAGACTTTTTTATTAATAAAAAAAAATTTAAACTTGAATTTTCTTTGTAATAAGTTAAACTGTAAAGTTCAAAATCTCATTGAACATTCTAAGAAAAGTGATTTGAAGTGGTTATTTTTCGGACTCCATCGCTGTTTTATTAAATTATATTTTGAATTTTGTGTTGGGTTATTCCATAATTTTTAATAATAATATAATAAAACGTAAATTTTTTATTAAAAATAACTTTTTAGCATTAATAGGTAATTTTGAAAATTTACAATTGCAACCTTTTTTCCTTAAAGACAGTTTGAACGACCTGGTTTAAAGATTTTCGATTATAATGGTACTGTACGGTATTCATTAGTATAAAGAGGCAGACATCGCCCGGTTAAATTCCGCTATGGCTAATACTTTGATTTAGCTTAGCAAAAGTAATAATTTCAAATTTTATCTTTAAAACTTGGTTTAATTAAAATTAATTAATATTTTTGGCTTTGGTAAAAGCGATATTTTACTTTTAAAAAATAATTTTTTTATGATTTAGGTTCTTGCAAAGATTGTGATGAACAATTAAAATTTATTTTTAATTATGAAACTAAAAGTAGTCAAATATCAAAGTCTAAGTCAAAAGTCTTAACTGTCGAGAACGTAGAAAAATTTCAAAATTTGAGCTCATCTACAGAAGATATTGTTTCTAATTTAAAAAAAAATAATGAGGAACTCGAATTTAATTAATAAGACATGATGTTACAATAAAAAATTTTGAAAAAAAGACTTAAACGTGAGGAAGAAATAAATTAAATTTTCCGAAATACAAGGGTGATTGCTTCATAGTAACCCGCGGGTAGAGACTTGAGATGTAACACAAAGTTACACTTTGTCCTAGCTTTTTCCTAATGATTATATTGGATTAAACGTGACTAAATTAGGATAAGATATCCTTTCTTTTAGGTTAACCTGTAGCAACTTGAGAAGTCGAAAAATGACGTGACAAGGCGTGATAAATATGGGAAATGTTGAGGACAAGCGTGACATTAAAAAATTTAAAAGTGTGACTTTCTGTAACTAATCGTGACAAAAATTTTAAAAAATTCCACTTTTAAAAGTAAGGTTAGATTCTACTTCTACAGTTAAAAGGAGGATATTTATTTACATTAATTTATCAACGAATAAACTATTTCCGCTAAAAGTCACACCCTAATTTTAATATAAGGAATTTAATGCAAAAGGGCTCTATTCAGTAAATTTCAATCGACATTTTTGCAGTCTTGTAATTTTGGGTGTAAAAAATTGTTACATTTGGTAGCAATTTACAGATCAATTTTATCACTTTCCATTGAAAAGTTATAGCAATTTGTATGAATTGAAATTTACTTACAGATCCCGCAAAAGGAATTTATCACCTCGCATCTTTGATAAGTCTTACCATGTTAAAGTCATAAAGGTTTTAATTTTGTAAAAATTGATTAAGAGCTAGATCAAGGATACCTCAACGAAGGGGAGTAAAGAAAACGTTTAAGTTTATCACTTTGGTTATTGGTTTTGACTACGGAAGCGAGTTCAAATTACGATCTTAGCATCTATGATTTCAAATAAATAAATAAAATTTCTAAAAAGTTAAATCTTTATGAAGAAAATGATATTAATTTTTTAATTAAAAAACCTTAACAAAAAAATAGTAAAATTCCAAGTCCAGGTAAAGAAAAATTACAGTTCTGCAATATCTTAATGAGGAAATTAAGATTCGATATAATTTTCCCCACTTTACTTTTCCCCACTAAACTTTTCCCCACAATAATTTTCCCCATTTATAATTTTCCCCACTTAGCAATCTTCCTCTAGATAAAATATCCCCCTTATAAATTTTCCTTCTGAAAAAATTCCCCACTTTGGAAATTATTTAAAACTAATTTAGCGAATAAGAAACAATATATTTGTCATAATTTCTGGACATTTAAATAAAAAAAAAATTTATTCGGTTTACTTATTGAATATTTATAAGCTTTGATTGTATTTCTTAGCTTTGTTTATTTCCAGAGGTCATAATTAATGGAGAAGATTAAATAAACTAACCAATGATTGTCTGGTTAACTTTTATCTTATCGAAGTTTTATGAAAATCTTTTTATTTTTCAGTTTTTGAAATTTTAATAAAATATTGGTGACCCGGGCTATCCGGCGAGCACCAAAAACACATTTTTAACAGGACTAGTAGTTTTAAATTTTAGACATCACTAGTTACTTTGTAAAAAAATGACTTTCACTGACTTTCTACTTTACTGTAAATTTTTTTTTCAAGACTTGGTCCATAAAAAAATTGAAAAAGACAAACCAACTGAAATTTTTGAAAAATAAAATAATTTTTTAAAGCAAAATAACAAATTTGACTATTTAATAAATTTGGTAAATATGGAAAATTTGGTTAAGAAAAACCCGTTATCACGTAATTAAAGCATTAGTCATTATTTTTACAAAGAAACTATTGATGTCAAAAATTTAAAACTACTAGTCTTGTTAACAAGTTAAATTTTCATGTTAAAGTTGAATTAAATAAGCACACAATTAACAAGAATGGAACTCTTAAAACTTTAATTAAAATTAAAAAAGATTAATAAATCAATAAAATTTTCTACAACTCCGCCTAAATTAAAGGGATATTATAAATGGGAAAAAGTTTCAGTGGGGAAAAGTTTATGTGGGGGAAAAAAAAAGTGGGAAAAATTATTGTGGGGAATAGTTAAGTGGGGAAATGTTTAGTGGGGAAAAATAAAGTGGGGAAATTTATTAGTGACCGTCTATTTAACTTAAATAGTTATAATTTTTGTGTAAAAACAAACAATTCTTTTCTAAACAG
>NTPY01000100.1:236534-264602 GCA_002922825.1 Brachionus calyciflorus | reverse complement strand
GTCGAAAATGAAAAGCTTAAAGACTAAAAAAAAAAAGTTAACTAAATTCCCCAATAGAAGACGCAGCTTTTGAAGTGATTTTTAAATTTCAAATATTTTTATAAAATGAGTAGTAATCGAATCGGGACTAAAGAATTTAAATTAAAAATAAAACATCGTATTAGAAATCAGAAATCTACAATTTAATTTATAAATGAGTCCCTTTTTGTGCAATACTGGGTATTTTTATTTGTATATTTATGTTAAATAACTTTTCAAATTTTCATTCGCAAAAGTTGAAAATAATTTTTTTATGAAAGATCTCCTAATCACACCGATATGTTTCGTATTTTACTTATCTGATCCAGTCAGTTTACAAAGACGGGACAAAAGATCATTCAGACCCACTAATGATTCATTTAAAAAAATATTATGATACATATTATTATTTTTCAAGAATGATTGTATATATATCCGATACGCCATTTCAGGATAAAGATTATTCTATTAAGAATCAAAATCTAATTATTACTGATGATGATGCAGCTTTAAATGGGACATTGCGAAAATCATTGAGAGATCAGATTTTGCATTATGCTGTTATCATCTGTTATCATCAGGAAAAATATCATAAGAATTCTGAAAAATTTTGAACTGGAAGAGACAGACGAATATAAAATTTTTAATTTAATATTTGGGTCATCTATTAATCGTGAAAATTGTCTGATTTCAAGGAAAAATAAGTACATGGAAAGGCCAGAAATCCTTATTAAATACTTTGACTCAATTGAAAATTAAAAAAAATGCAAAAAGCTTTTATGATTGGTTTGGAAAAAATAAAGCTAAAAAGCTTTTTGATTATTTTATTAAACTAAATACAAAACACTTAGAAAAACTAAGAAATTATTTTACAACAAATGATATTGAAAGTTTTAATAAATCGATTATAGATACTGAAATTTTTGATTTTTTTGAAGAGATGAGCAACATGCAATTCAAAAATTGTGAAGCAATATGGGAATCTGGAATATACGAAGTAGCCTTTCTTTATGAAAATTTCAAAATTAGATTTAGCGCATGGCAAACGCTTTTAAAAGGCTCGCTAAAAAAAATTTTTCGAGCAGTGGCCAGAAGGCATAAATAAAAACAAAGAAAATAATGTAACATTTAGTTTTTGAACCTGGAAGGAAATAAAGACCGCTAAGAACACATAAATATTAGAAAAAAAAATTTTTCTAATTTGTTTTCGTTCTAAAAAATCTTTGTTCACTTTTAATTTTTTAAATTTAAAATGCTAAAATAAACTTTTCTATCATGTGTTTTTTTTTTATTAAAACAAATTTTAAATAAAATTGGAAGTCAATAATTTCAAAAATTAAAGAAATTAATTAAATTTTAATAATCTTGGAAAAATTTCACAATTTCAGAGACAGCTTTTTGCACTGTTTAGGCTTTTTTTACAAATTATTTTTTATAAAAAACCGGTGTTGTTTTAGTTGGACGGACATTTATTTTTCTAAAAACAAATTTTCATTCGAAAAAGTTGAAAATATTTTTTCTGAAAGATCTCGAAAATTCTCTACAGATTTTCGACCGACCGGACTTGAAAAAAAAAATTTATTTAAGAAAAAAAAGTGGTCAGTTTTTCGACAAAAAAAACACAGATCTGCGTTCTAGTTATGGCCTAATCTAGACAGTTATTCTTCTAATTTACTTTAAAAAATTTAATTCTTTTTGCAAAAAGAAGAGGCATTTTAAAAAAATGTTAACCGCTTTTATCAACTCTTTTGTTATATTTGAAAATAATTATCTTTGAAAATTTTTAAAAAATACTAACCACATATTCCTGATCTTCTGCAGACGATACTTCATTCGAAAACAAAACAATATAAATATCTTGATCATCATTTCGAATTAAATTCTTAACATGAAGATTAAAACCAGCTTCAATATCTTCCATTTTGGCCAATTTATCAATAAATAAACTAAGCGAATCTTCTTCTTGTGATTTATAACAACATTTAATGGCTTGATATTCGAGCTTGAAAAGATCTTTTTCTTCTTGTGAATCGTATTTTTGTCTAAATCTAAGACTTTTTGGTTTCATTTGATCGAGTTTCTCCGAATTACCATAATCTAGAAAATAGATTTCTAAATTTGCTCTCTTAATATCTAATTGTCTTATTTCAACTCTGTACCATTTTGAATCAGATTCGTACAATGCTTCTAATTTATCGTTTAGTTTTAACTCGGATAGATTTTCTACGTATTTAAATTTAAGTATATCATTTGATTGCTTTTGTAGTTCAACATCTAGTTGTTCGAGTTTAGAGAACTTGTCAGTTAGACACACGTAGAACGGTACATCTTGCATATTTTCATCGTAATATTGTAAATTGACATTGTATGTTTTATTCACTTCTAATTTCTCATAATCACTAGTTACTTTTTCAATAACAGGTTCTTGAATTTCTTCGACTAATTGTTTTTTTTGAACTGGTATTGGTTTTTGCACATCTTTTTTCTGTATGTTGTTTTCTTCTATTTGACTTACAATTATCTTTGGCTCATTATTTTCTTCTGTTTCCTAGAAAATGAAAGAAATTTTACAATTTATTGTATTATTTTTTAATTTTAAAGCAGCAAATTTAAATTAAATTTTTTTCTCTTCTTTTTTCATGCAAATTTTAAAATTTTTTTATAAAATCTAGTCCCATTATTCTTCATGCAACTTAATCGATATTATCAAATGAAATTTTTTCAATTTGATAAATTCTAAAATTAAAAATAATGTAACAATTTATAAATAAGGTTAAAATTGAAATGAGGTTGAAATTTCCCTAAGTCTAAAAATATAAAGAGGCACTAGATACCTCCGATTGCATTGTAGTATTTAATTTTCTTAATTCTTCTTCTTCAATATCTTTAATTTGGTCTAAAACAAATTGAACACAATTCAAGTTTGTACGACCAATATTTCCAGCGTTTAAATTTTCAAATTGCATAGGTTTCAAAAAATTATTAGCTTCATGTGGTAGAAAAAATAAATCAACAGTAGCTGTTGTTTCATTTTTAACATTAACTATTTGAGCAATACGAATTCTCAGTAATTTATCTTCAAAAAAACTTTTGAATTTCTCATCGAATAGTCTTCGTCTTAAATCACTCAGATTTTTACTGTGTCCCATGTTAACACATGTATCACGCAGCTTAATTTGATGATCAGTTATTTTACATTTTAAGGCAAACCAACCAATTTGAGTTAACTTTTCATCAAAGGGTAATATGAACAAATCTTTTTGATTCATATTTCTTGATAGTGTTATCTCTCTACCCCAATCTGGTAGAAAAAATGTAAAAAAATTTTTTTTCTCATCATGCTTTATTTTGTTTCTATCACTTTCACCAAACATTTCGAGTAGTGTATTCGTTGAAGTTCTTTCTAAAAATACGCCTCTTTTCCATTTGTCATTTATTTTTACTACAACAGCATCAAAACGACTTGTTCTCTCTTGAAATACTCTTAATTCTTCTTGAATGGCTACATCAGTTAAAAGTGCTGAGGCATATCTTTGAAGACATGATTCTAAATGTTCTAAATCGTTGATTCTCGAGTGAGGAACTACATAAAACTCTTTATAATCTTCAATAAATGAAATATTAACTTCTAGTGTTTGACCAGTTTTGTAAATTTGTACAGTTGGATGAATATCTTTTTTTTTAAAAAGACGAAACGAAGAGCTAAAAAGCTTGGATCGATTATTCGGTTCAAATAAAGACGTTGGATACTCGACAGTCTCATTTTTAGTCTTTTCGTAGATATTCAAAACTGATACGCTTTTTAAATTGACTAGTATTTCATCCATTGTTTCGTCAAGGGTCTCGTCTAACTCATGATCATTTAAAGTTGATTGTATTGGCTCAGTATTTTTCTTTTGTTGATAATTTTGTCTCGTGTAAAGATCCAATATCGATTGAGCATCATCATCATCGTCGTCGTCTTCATTCTAAGTTATTTAGGGTTCATTTAATTATTTATTTATTTTTTTAATAAGAAAATTTGCTACTTTTAAAAACGAGACTTAAATTTCAAAAAAAGAAAATGATTAATTACTTGTATAGCAAGTCCGTTTTGAATGAAATAGCTCAATATTGATTCTTCCCCACCATAAATCAAATCAACTGAGTAAATACTCTCAAATCTACCACTTGTTGGCTCAAATTCCTCAACTCCAATTACTTTTATAAACAATGGCTCTTCCAATTCTTAGAAAAAAAATATATTTTAAAATTTTTTCATATAAATTTAGAATTTTTTTAATAAGTAAAATAATACATAACAACTAAAACACTTATTCTAATAATAATTACGGGACGTACAGAAAAAACACTCTGGAGAAATCTCTCTTCTTTTTTTTTTGGCATAGATTTTATCAATCAAAGCCTTTTTTATAAGATTATTGTTCGTTAAAGCTTTTGAAAATTGCTTTTCAAACATTTCCTAAACATTTATTAAAAAAGTTCTTTAATATTTATTTTATTTAAGGTCCGTGTCATGAAAATAATTGAACTCTAAAATCAAGATTATTGCTCACAAAAGCATTAAGAGCTTTTTAGAATCCACAATTTTATTTATAGTTTTCAAGTTAATTAACTCTAGTCTTGAAACTGATGTAAAAGTACATGAAAATTGAGTTTTTATTTCGAAAATTTAAAAAAAAAATAATTTTCTGATGTGTTGATAAGTTTTTGGAGGGTGATAAGAAGCAAGGGTGTTTCTGGATTTTAGTGAGTGTGTTGAAACGTCTTTGAAAGTTGTGAAACGGTTTTTAAGTGTACTGAAATAATTATCTCGAAAAAATATATTATTCCAATTTTAATAAAAATTTTGAAAAAAATCTAGAAAATTTTTCTTCAATTTGAAACTCTCGTTTTAGTTTAATTTTTGGCTTATTTTAAATATGTTTTTTTGTGTGCAATTATAACAAAATCATTCTGCTTTGAGGAAATTATTTTTTTTGGCGAAAAGTTTCAAGATGCGCGGAGAAATAATTTTTAAAAAGAACTTTTCAAAATTAAATCATCTGTGCCAATGTGTTAAATTTTATGAGGATAAAATTTTTTAATAAAAAAATATAGTCAAACGCCGATATAACGAAATGTTTAGCCAGATTTTTGGTGTTGGTTATATCGAATAAAGTTTTTCTAATTATTATGTTAGACTTTTCTTTATTTCTTAATCTTTATATCGAGGTTTGACTGTATTTAATTTTTCATATTATAAGATAATTAAATTACTGAATAGAGTATCCATGGTTTCTTGAGCTTTAGCACACCATACTTTGCTTCCCTTTGGCGGTCGAATATTTGACAATTTACATCTTATCGAAGCAGGTTTAGTCTCGCGAAATCTAAAATTAATAAAAAAAAATTAATTCAATTTAAGAATTTAAAAAAAAAAAGTTTAAGGACACTAAACTCTTCGCTTAACACTGTAACATTTTCATAAGGTAATTCTTGAATGTCTCCAAAGTCAATAATGCTGAAATGATATGTGCGCTTTTCAGGTGATTTATTCACTATTTTACCTCTATACCAAAATGACTCATGGAAGCCAGCGCACAAATCATCTATCTCAAAATTCCTAGATCTTCTTTTAATATGTTAAACTAAGCTTTTTTACAATGTCCCTACTTTTATAATTAAAATCAAACAAAAAGAAAAAATTGCAATTACTTTAAATCAGCATTATCTTCATGGAAGCTATTTCTATAATAGTTGTCCATATTGTTCATTAAATTTGCTGTTTTATCTTGAGCATTAATTAAATGAACAAAAAAATTCGATGGTGTATTTACATGGGTTAAATAAACTGGATAAATTTCGCCAATTTTTAATTTTTCTGTTTTTTCTATTTCATTTTTGTATTCGGTAAAACCGTTTGTTTTCTCTTGTACTTTTTCGTTTTTTGGAACATCGACATCGGAAAACATTAACGAATCATTTGTTTGGTCGATTTGTGATGATGTCAAACTCATGCGCGAAAATATTTTTTTAGCAAATGGTCTACTTAAATCGTAATTTCCGCGTCTTGGTCGGTCATTTTGATGAATGAGTGAACCTCGACCAGCTGAGCTTCGTCGACTCTGTCTATCCCAATCTTCATTTGACAAACGACTGTGTGGTCGACTTGTCACTGATATATTTAACTTCGATTCAGGCGAAATTATTTCTTCTTTTTGGGACTTTTTTTCTTCACTTTTTTGCATCGAAGAAAATTTAACATTTAAATATTTGTTTCCGATTTTGTAATTATTGAACATTTCAAGTGCAGTGGCAGCTGATGTTTTATTAGTAAAGTTAACGAAGCCAAATGTAGTTGTAAATGACGAATTTTTAGGTGGGATTATTTTGGCACTTTCAACAGGACCAGCTCTGGCAAATATATTCGCGAGACCTTTTCTGTCCAAATCAATAGGAATGCCTTGAACAAAAAGCACCGTATCGCTATTAGACATTTTTATTTAAATTCTTTTCCAATTTTAACTCTTTCAATTATTTTTTTTTTAATGCTGATTTATCTTAAATTAACGAATTTTTTTTTATTTTTAAATAAAAGTAAGGACAAATATGAGAAAGAAAAAAAGGATTTTAGTCTATAATTAACTAAACTTTTTTTGTAAAGCACATGGTTAACAATAGCTAACTAACTATTTGTACTTGCACGATTATTATTATGTAAAGACTCTTTTTTTTTAATTTAAAGCTTAAGTTAAATTTTTTTGAAAAGATTTATTTAAATTTAGAACTATTCTAAAATCTTAAATTTCTTCACAATTTCTTTGAATCTTGGAAGGAAGAAAATAAGACTGATTTCAAGACTAACTTTTCTATTTTAAAAAGAAATAATTTTTTTAACAATTGAAATTTTTAACAATGTTTGTTGCCTAAGAAAAAAGTTATTAAAGGCTTAGGATGAGGTTGAAGAAAACATAAAAAAAGTGAATACCAAAATTTAGCACATAAAATGATTTTTCAACGATAGGGTACTCATCAAAATTTGATAAAAATTTTTTTTTCAAAAAAAATTGATTTTAGTTAAATTATATAAAATAAAAATGAAAAATTTTATAATTTGGAAAAACTTTATTAACAATTCGCGACGTTTCGGTAAAACGAAGTTACCATTATCAAGCTGTTAATTTATCTAAAAGGAAATAATAGGAAAAAACAAGGAAAATTTGAAAATAAAATTAAAAATAAAAATAATAGAAAAAATATTATAATATTTCAAATTTGAAACGTAAAATTATTAGTGGGGTATTTTTGCAATTGTATGTAATTGCAACCCCAATTGATAATGGTAACTTCGTTTTACCGAAACGTCGCGAATTGTTAATAAAGTTTTTCCAAATTATAAAATTTTTCATTTTTATTTTATTTGATTAATTTTAATCGTATAATGTTGAAATTTATTAAATTATATACTTTTCACGTTAAATAATTTTTAAATCATCGGTATTTTCCCAAAAAATAATTTGATAATCAAAAGGTAAATAACAAAAATATTCCGAAAAATTTTTATTCCGAAAATTATATTCCAAAGAAATATATTCCGTTTTCTAAAATGAGAAAAATATTCCAAAATTAAAAATAAGATTTATATCCCGTTTTCTTAAATTCTTTTGAGGCTCGGTAATCAAACTGTTCCAACTTCTTTTATTAATGGCATACTTGGTTATTTCAGATGGTGTTTCAGTTATTGCCCATGATTCACATCCATATAAGAGCATAGGTATACCGCATTGAAAATTCTCATTCAAAGTTTAAGATCTATTCTAAGTTATAAGATTTATTATTTTTTCAAAAAAAATTATTCCAAAATTTTTAAATATTTACAATTATCACCAAAAAAATAATTACAAAAATTAATAAAACTTATCTCGTCTTCAAATTTACGAATGGAATAATTGTTTCAGCAAACCTGAGACCGTTTCATCACACTCGCTTTAACCTAGTAAATTTTTTTTCGAAATTTAAACAATTTTTATAAAATAAAATTTTGAATTACTCTTTTTATTTTTCGTATTTTTATTTTTGTGTTTTAGATAAAAATATTAGTTAATTTAATGTCGATCATTTTTTAATTTTAAACTTAGTAAATTAAAAAAATATATTAATGTTGTTATAAACTAGTAATTTTGCAAAAATAATATTTTTTAAGTAAGATTAAGCAATTTTGTTCTAAAATAAGAAATTTATTTGATAGTAGTTTTAGTAATTTTGGACATAAAATAATAATAAGCCGATTTAAATTTAAGTCACAATTTTTAATAAAATGAAAAGCTGGTTAAAAAGCGAAAAAGAATTAAGACAAAACGATAATATTTTGTATTCATTAAAATGGCGTAATATTTCAACAAAGATTTCGAGTGCAGACAGTCTTTTTTACATTCATAGATCTTGTTAATTTGCAAATTCTATTTTAATTTTGAAAAACAACTCTTAAAGTAATGTGCACTCTGAATGTTAGGTATAAAATCTAATCTAAAGTATAAAATTATTGAAACATTAACAAAAAAAATTTAATTTGACCATTTTTTAATCCTTAGATTAGAAATCTTTTAAGAAGCTTTTAAAGAATTTAGTTAAGATTAAGCATTCAACTTCTCATATTTTAAAGCATTAATAGCATTCTCTAGAAAGAGAATTTGAATTATTTATTTTAAAAAAGTATTATTTAATCTACGAGATTTTATTATTTTAAATTTAATCAAACTAAAATTGAAATGTTATAATATTAGCTGTTAATATTTAAATAAATAATTTTGAAGCCTTAAAGTAAAATTTATCCAGATTCTTTCAATTTTGAAGTAAAAAAATTATTTGATTCATATATAAGCAAAATTTCAATGATTCAAAGATTTCTCGTAAATATTACAATTTACCCATTTAAAAAAAAATTATTTGAAATATTTATAAATAAAATTGGAAACAGTTTAATTCTAATTTTTGAAAGTTTATTTCCTCAAAATTAAGCCAGTTTATCTTAAGTGCATGTCACATGAATCTCAAAACAGAGCTTTATATAGTTTGGAATTTTTGAATTGAAAAATTTATACATTAAGCAAAACTTTTTTTTAAATATAGTTAATTGTTCTCAGATTCTTTTTTTACATACCATAAAACTTTGCTTATAACCCCAGGGGCTATATTCGAAAAATGACTTGGGCTGTATGCGAAGTTAGTGGAGGAAAGGTAGTAAATAACATAATTTTTTTTAGCACAAGGGTTAAATAAAAAATGAATTTTAAAATTAGATGGGTTTGTCCAAAATCTAATCGATTTAGTTTGTAAAAAAATGTGATATCGCTTAATGTGCAAGTATTCACGTTTTTTAATGCCTCATGGTGCTATCTGAAAACTTGAAATTACAGTGGTTGTTATATAAATGTAATGTCAACCGTAAACTGTAACTTTTGGGCTCTATGTCAAAATAGCAAGTGTCAAAATAGCGAATGTCAAAAAAGCTAGATCAAAATAGCTAAATATATTTTTAGCTATTTTTTATTTGTTAATTGTTTAATTAAATTAGCTAAGGTTAAAATAGCTAAAATAATTTATTTTGCATAAAACTAATTAAGCTGAATTTGAAATTATATTTTTTGCTAAAATTTTTATAGCTTATCTAAAATTACTATGAATCGACCAATTGTGTAAAAATTTAAATTTGAATAAAGCTTTTTAAAAATGATCCAGTTTACAAAAATTAAAATTAAATTTTTTAAATTTTAATTCCCTCAGAGCGTGATTATTTAATTATTTTCGAAAAAAAAACTATGAATTTAAAAATTGATCAACGAAAAAAATTCTAATTTAACTTATCACTAATTAATTTAATCAGCTTTTTTTTTAAAATAATTAATTAGTAACTTTTTTTTTGTAAAAAAAATTATTTAGCTATTTTGATAATAGCGATTTTTAATTTTCGATAATTAGCTATTTTGACACTAATTATATTTACCTTTAGCTATTTTGATCAAGCTATTTTAACACTTGCTATTTTGACCTACTCCCAACTTTTGACCGTAACCGTAACAATAGCTCAAACATCTTAAAATTGAAAATTAAGCCTAATTAACATGGCTTACGGTTACGGTCAAAAGTTACTGTTGACCGTTGACGTTACGTATACTGTAAATACCGTGGGTTAATGCAAAAGTTTAAAGAAAAAATTTTAAGTACAATTTTAGATTTTTTTTTAACTCGTGGCTAATTTAAATTTTAATTGAAAAAAGTATGGGTTTATACTCGAGTTTAATAAGAGTGGGGAAAAAATAGTGGAGCCCCGGGGCTTTAAACAAGGTTTTACGGTAAATGGATGAACGGTTTTCACAACCCTTTATTTCTTGCAAATGGTACTGACTCAATATTTTTTGATAAGAAAATAATCAATTCTTAAAATAAAAACCATATCCAAAAGCCTAAGAAAAATTTCAAGAACTATTTTAATTTTTAGCAAGTGACATGCGCATGTCTCTTTTTTTTTAAGAGACTGAGAGTCAATTTTTTTAGTCCGAAGTATTGGAAAATTTTTCTATTGTTGTAATTTTCTGAGTGATTAGTCAATTAATTTTTCTAATATTTCTAATACATAGCTGGGTACATTTTTAATCAAATGTTCATGACACAACGATTATTATTCCGGAACCAAAATTTTGATTTAGAAATGTTTATATTTCAAAAATGAAATGAATTTCCTTTATGTATCTAGATAAAATTCTATAAGCATCCATCTCATTATTATGAAATTTGATGATTTTTTTCTAAGGATAATTATTTTCGAATAAAATTCTTAAGATTATTAATTCAAATTTTTGTTTTCATTTAAAATAAATAAATTTATTAAATAAAATTTTTCGACAAACATTTTTATTGAAAAAAATTTACTCTAAGTCAAAATCAATAATGAAAAAAAAATGCACTATTTTTTAGTCAGTATTTTGTTCTGCTTAAAAATATCTAAAATAATTAAGGATGCAGCAATTTATCTTGAGATTAAATTGTAGGTCTTTTTCTTCTTCTTTTTCTTTTTCAATATTAGCCTTATATTAATATTGATGAATCCTTGAATTAAACATTCTTAATTTTCTTTAATAAAATTTCGTCTTTTAATTTGGCAAAGTGAAATTTTCTTTTCGAATTTATTCTCTTCTGATTAGTTTTAATTAAAATAAAAAGAAGTTCTTTTTCAAATTTTTAATTCTACTCAATTTCAGTAACACATAGACCCCTTTACTTGACATAAATGTCTTTATGTAAAAACTTTTTTTTTAACATCGAATTTAATTACATAAGAAAATAATACGAGAAATAAGTATATTGATTTTCTCTCTTTTAATATATATATATATTTTTTTAATTTTGCTTCAATTTCCAACGACGCCTTTTTTCTCTCTCTAGTGTTGCTGAATATTTCTTTTAAAAGATTATTTCATATAGTTTTTATTTAGAATATTGGAATCGATTTAAGAAGTAAAATAAATTCGTAAAGTAATTTAACGAAACATTTAATAGAGTAAACTTCTTTTTTTTTTCGATATTTTTTGGATTTTTCCAATTTCAAAATGCTAACTAATTGAATTTTAAAATGAATTAAAGTAGCTTTTTTCTTTTTAAAATCTTTAAGAGATTATTTCCCCTTTTAATTTTGTTTTTCCATAAAAATAAGAAAAAAATTCATTAAATCTTTGATAAATGAAGAACAATTTTTCTTTTTTCAAGAATATAAAAAAAAGATAAATTCAAATAGATTTTCTTAAATTCTTACTCGTAAATTTGAAGGAAAGAAATTGTTTATTTTTTTATTCAAGGCGTCTTGAAAAATTTTCTCCAACAATAAAAAATTAATTATTCGAATGAGAAAAACGTTTCCTCGAAGATATTTCTATTTAATCTTGAAAGATAAATTTTGGTTTTAAAGCATGTCTGTTCCTTTATATTATTAGTGAATATTCTTTAATTTAGCCGTAATTTCTAACATAAAAGATTATTAGAATAATAAAAAAAAACTATTCAAGAATAGAAAATATAATTATTAACAAAGCTAATTTATCTAAGTTAATTCTCAAGTTAAAGTTTTCTCAAGTTTAAAGCTTTAAGGCACAATTAAAGCAAAAAAAGCCTTTTTTTTTATTAAAACAGCCTTGCTTATTCAATACAAATTATTCGTACAAATCTACACAAAAAATATTTTATGATTATATGTTCAAATTAGTTTAGGACTTTATATTTCCAGTCATTTACTTCAAGTTAAAGTTAAAGATAAAATTAGAAAATAAATTAATAGGGAAATTCGATTGTTTAAAATATGCTGTACAAGTTTTTATAGGCATTCGTTAATTTATACATTTTAAAAATGTGTAAAAACACTGAAAACGATACCCCCTAAAACACTTGACAAGCATTCTATTGTAATTAAAATAGTGTTATAATGTTAATAATAAATAGACTTTGAAAAAAAGGCGTGAGCGTACCGTTACTGTGAGTCTGAGTGTAAGGGTCACCTTTTCTTTTCTGAATTTAATTATTCCTAACGATTGAACCAAAATACCTTCCAAAAATTTCGAAAAAAAATATTAAAGAATGTTTCGCATTTATCAACATCTATTCTAAGATTGTTCTTTTTTTAACATTTTTATGTTTAAGTTTTTCTCTGTCATATACAGGAGTGATTGCAAGATAGTAACCGACGCATAGTCTTTAATGATGTAACATAAAGTAACACTTAGTCTTTATACTATCCAATGGGTTACATTGGACTGTTCGTGGACAATAAGTGACTTCTAATACAATTCTTAATGACAAAGAGTGGCTTCGTCTGACTTTCAAATTTAAGCATGACTAAATATGACAATATAAGGACAACCCGTGACTCAAAAAAATAAATTAACGTGACTTTCCCTGACTATGAATGCTTGTAAAATAATCAAATTTAGAGTTTATTTTTTTTATATTTTGTTGTTGGTTTCTTTAATTCTTAAAACAAGTTAAAATTTGGCTGTTTTTGAGTCTTAATAGCTCATTTCTATTCTAATAAAAATGAATCTGAAAATATTTTGTAGAGAGTTAGCCTTGCTTTATCAAAATTACTAATCAAAAGTACAAAAATAAATTAAATTTTAAATAGAAAAGTCATTTGATTTCCGAAAACAGTTATGAGAAAAATTAATTTATAGGAGCAGTATGATTTCTTGTAAAATAAATTTAGAAAATCAAAATCTGTTAAAATTTCTTATTATTTTTACATACAATTTTTGAAAGCGATTTAAATAAATATTTTAGATAACATTTGTATCAAATTTAGTTAAACACATCATATTACATTATTACATTACATCATTATTACATATTACATTTAATTAAACACGTCATATAAGTATTTTCCAGATACACCAATCTAAAAAAAATTTAAGCTAAAAATTTCGTCGGTAACCAAGGCACATATTGACACAATATTGAAATAAACTTCCTGAATAAAAATTAATGTTTTTTTTTTATTTCTGAAATAAGATATTGAAAATATTTCCATTAAAAAGGCGAATACTCCTTATTAAACTGAAACTGTCAATGCGAGGAAAGAGTTGGCAACTTTTTTTTTCAATTAGAGTTTTTAGAAGCATTTTAAATGCGTTGTTATTTTTTTTTGTAATACTTAACCATGTTAAAATGAAAATTATAATAGCGCAATTTAAATAAAAAAAGTTAAATTGAAAAAAAAACCTACCAGTTGAATAAACTTTTCTATCCACTCTCGATAGTAACCCAATTGTTTAATCATTTTTTTTTAAGTTTAAAAAAGATTTATCTAATTTAGTTTAATTTATCTATTAACAAAATTCGATTTGAAGAGAAATTTACCAACCTAAATAAAAATGATTTAGGACAGTATGGATAGCTTAATAAAACTCGACATAATCAAGTTTTCTGTATAAGAGAGTAAATATGTAAAATTAAAAAATTTTTTTTTATTTTTACAAATATTATAGAATTTACATTTGCAATAATAAGAAAGGTTGTTTCTAAGCTTTAGTAATGAGTTTGTTAAAACTTTTTTTGAATTGTCTTTAAAAGATTTTGAGTGTGCTGATTATAAGAGTTGACTTTGATTGCACATTGAAAAACAAAAATGAGCATTAAAATGAGAAATAAAATTTAAAAAAATAGATCAAAATTAAAACGGTTGGATTATTTTACATTTTTTTACAATTATTTAATTTTTAACCAAAATTTACTCAATTCTACTTAAATTTACGTAAAAATTGTTATTTTTTTTACTTTCGATTTTCTTAAGTGGGATTATAAAAATAGAAAACTTTTCGTAAATTTTGATATTTTTTGTCCCTTTTTGAATTTCCGTAATTTACCAAAAATGCAAAAATCGGAACAGCACTGTATGTCCTAATTAATGACTCAAATAATTTTTTTAGCTCACATATAACCCTTGTATTTTAGTAAATACGGTAGTCAAAAATTTTATTCTATTTACACTTTCTTAGTGAACAAAAGTACAAAAATGTTTATCAAAAAAGAACATATTTAAATAGTTTTCTTACTAATATACAAGCATGTGTATCACAAAAAAGATTACTTCTGATAAATTTTCCCACAAAATAAAGTAACTTGAATTATACAATGTTGATATGATAATTGGAATTTACCAAATTTTCCCGTAAATTTTCGATTTTTTACCTAAAATATGTCAATTAATGCGACTCTTTCATTTGGCCAAAAAATAATAAAATTTAATTTTTCTGTATTTTGGTCATAGACGCTAAAAATCATAAAATTAAATTAGTTTGAAAATTTTTAAATTTGAAAAAAGTCACCAATATTCATCCAAAATCAAATGAAACTTAAATCAATTTTTAAAAAATTAAATTTTTAAAAGTTAACAATAACTTTCAAATTTTACAAAAATGTATTATTTTAAAAAGGAATTGGAATGAGGAAAAACCTCAGTCTAATGGAAAACTTCTTGATTTTTATAAATTTATTTTGTTTAAACGTTACTTAAATTAAACATTTTTTTTAGAACTAAATTTAAAATGGTACTGAAATTGACGATATTTTTTTGTACAATTTTTTTTATTAAAAAAGGTAATTTTTATCTTATGTCTAAAAGAATCAATACAATTTTGATTAAAATTTTAATTTTTATTTATATAAGTCTTAGCATTATATGAACATGAAAAGCTTGTTCAGGAGAAAGTATGCTTTGATCGTATCGAAAAAATCGTCGAAAATCAATATAAAACAATCCACCTCACGTGCAACTGGCAAAAATTTGTCGATTATGGAAATAAAAATTCGAATAATAAAATTCAAAATTGCAACGAAACTGAACTTATATTTCATCAATTTGATTTTTACTTACCATTTTCAGATCCAAAATATGTAACATTAAAAAAAGATTTATTTAAAAATTTTCGAGTCCAATCGTTAAGTATGAAAAGTCTAAATCTGGCAAAAATTGAGGAAAACGCTTTTGAAAAAGAATCATTTAAACACATAGTTTTCATGGACTTAAGTTCGAATAAACTTCAAAAAATAAATACAAATATTTTCAAAAATCTGGAAGTTTTAGAAAAACTAAATTTGTCTAATAATAAAATAGCCCTAACAGAAAACAATTTTCAACACTTAAAATCATTAAAGTCATTAGACTTATCAGGAAATCAATTGCAATATATACATCCGAATGTTTTTAACAGTTTAAATAGACTCGAATATCTTGATCTTAGTAATAACAACCTTGAAAAAGTCGACGCGTGTACATTAAGCAAGATTAATACTAACCCAATAACTTTGAGATTTGTACCACCAATAATCTTGATGAACAACAACCCTATTGATTGTGATTGTAATATATTTTATTTAAATAGAGTTCTGAAATACCGCCTGAATTTAACTTGTTCTACACCGAAATATTACAAGGGTAAAGAGTTTATCGACTTGAAAAATGAAGACCCATCGTCAACTTGTAAATATAAAACAATCAGTGAGTTTTGTGAACGAAACTCTTTGACTAAAAGAGAAATAATAATCGTAATAATTTTTTCTCTAGTTATTTTTGGTCTTTTAATTTGTGCTTGCTGTTGTTGTTGCAAGAATATATCCAAATCAAATCGAATTTTGGAACTTAAAAATACGCTCAGAATTAAGAATGAACAAAGTGTTAATAATGGTTATTATACTCAAATACCAACGAAAAATGACCACTCAAATTTAATTATCAGTTAAGTTGTATCATAAATGTTTTTAAATAAAGCAAGTTGATGGATTTTTTTTACAATTGTTACCTGATTTTTTTTTATATATAAAATAGATCAAAAATATTTTAGAGTTTAGGATTTTATTTTTTAACTAAAATTTTATTAATAAAAATTTCTGAAAAATAATCTTGGATCTAAAAAAGGCCTACCACACTCAAAAATCACACTTAAAAAACATTTTTAACACAACCCAGTCTCTTAAAGAAAAACTTGAGATATGTGTGAAATTACATGCCTACACGCGTGTTACTTGCTAGAAATCAAAAATTTAAAGTTCTTGTAATTTTTACTAGACCTTTTGATATTGCTTAATTTACTTGATAAAATCCTAATTTTTCATTATTAAATCGCTTCAATTTTCTTTAATACAATAGAGTTGTTAAATGAAGTATGAAACTTTGAAAAATTTCATTCTTTTTTCGTTTAAAGAAGAAAACTAATAGTTTGAAAAACAAAAATTTCATTTCTTTTTTATTTCGTTTCATTTTAAAAATTTTTAAAGTAAAATATTTTGAAAAAATTTCAAATCATTTTAAAATTAATAGAAGATATTTCATTTTAAAAACTTTGAACCTAAAAAATTTGAAATTTTTTTTCTAATTTTAAACAAGAAATAAAAATTTTGAAACATCTAGAATTATTTTTAATGGATATGCCAGCTCTATAATGCCTGCTTCATATATTGACCAAGGAATTGTTTAACTGAGTATTTTAAGTTATAAATTTTATTATTCCGTTGGAAAAATAGCCAAATAAACAATTTTCATAGCTCAAAAAATGTAATAATAATGAAGAAAATTTAAAAAAAAGCTAAAATTTATATAAACTATTTATTTCTCTCTAATTTATATGATTAATTCTAAAGGATATATATTTTGAGCTCAAAAATCGGTAAAAAATTTCAAAGTTTTCGTTGAGTTTTAAAATTTCGTAAATTTGCTTCAATTTTTTTAGTTTGAAGGAAAAAAATTTGAAGTGAAACCATGATGAAACGAAATAATGTGAAAAAACTTCATTAGGATCGTAAAACTTTAAACCTTTTATTTTTTTTCTTCAAAATTTTTTCAATGAAATCAAAAAAGACTATTTTAAACTTAAAATTTGAAACTTTAAAGAAGATATTTTTCCTTTTTTAACAACCCTATAATACAATCGATAAAAAGTAGTTGTAGTAGTAGTAGAAAATCTGCAATGTAGACGCATGCCTACATTTGACGTTATTATAAATAGCAAAATAGCTCAACATAAGTTTTAGCAGACTTTTTTGATCATCCCAAACATTTCCTTGTCCATAATCGCTTTGAAACTATTTACAGATCTAGCATATACCGCTTTATACGGGAGTTCATTCCAATGATTAACAACTCTGTTCAAAAAATTATAACGATATGAGCCTCTTTTCACTATTTCTTTCACGAGTTTTAAAATTTCTTGTATTGGATATCGAGTAGTTAATACCATTGGTTAAATTTGTATCGTAAAATCCATTGATTATTTTAAAAATTTGTATTAAATCACCTCTCACTCTTCTATCTTCTAATCTCAACATTCCCAGTTTTTTAAGCCTTTCCTCATAAGGTAAATTCCGAACTGATTTAACCAATTTTGTTGCTCATTCTTGAACCTTCTCAATTAACTCAATATTCCCTTTCAAAGTTCGACACCAAACACTAACTGCATACTCTAAATGAGATCTTACAAGAGCATTCTATAAAAGCTTAAATGTATTAAGCTCCAAATAACAAAAAGAATTTCTAATTTGATCTAGAGCTCTGTTGGCTTTAGATGCCGCTATTGTACAGTGTTTTCGCCATTTTAGGTCACTTGTAATGAACACTCCAAGGTTTTTTTCCTCATCTGTTTTCTGAAGTAAATAACTTGAATTATCAACTCTATTAAAAACCTCATATTCAGTTTAATCTTTTCGACCAATACTCATCGATTTGCACTTGAGTAAGTTAAAATCTGATGACCAAATTTTTGACCAGTTGATAATTATATCCAAATCATTTTGTATCCCAGGTGACTTACACCTTGGGGGTTTCCATGAACCCACTAATTTCAAATCATCCGCGTATGATAAACTAAAGCCACTAATACTTTCTAACAGATCATTCACATAAATAACAATTAACAAAGGCCCTAATACTGATGCTTGAGGCACTCCCTGTTCACATCTTCCCATTCTGAAACAGATTCACCCAACACCATTCTCTGTTTTCTTCTGATTAGAAATGATTCAATCCAAGGGTATTACAATGTACCCTTAAAAGAGAAACTTTACTATGAGAAACTTTATTAAAAGCTTTAGAAAAATAAGCAAGGGCATAGCCAGGGGGGCACGCTTTTATAAGCTTTTAATTCTTAGAAACCGAAAAAAAATATACAGAAAAGTATAGTCAGGAAAAATCTTTATTTTAACAAGGTAAATAATTGTGTGTAAAATCTAAAACTACAGTCAATTATCGTTAATCCGAACTTTTTTGGAGTAAAAATCAGGGTTCGAGTTAATCTTGTTCGATTTAAAGAACTTTATTTGGATGAAAAAATCAAACTTAGGTTGTCAAAATCTTTCGTTTAAGTTCAAACAGTTCGTCTTATCGAAGTTCGGATTAACAAGAGTTGACTGTACTAGTTTTCTCTTTAACAAGCTAAAATTTTAATGTAAATTTTGTGGTCTAGTAGTCTCATTTTTTAGTAAGGTTGTCGAAATCATATTTTAAATTTGCCCTTCAAGAAAAAAACAATAACATATTTTTTGTTTTAGAGGTCTTTCCAAAAAAGATATGAGACCTTCATTTAACTCGGTAGACCTCTCAGAAGTTAAGATGTCACGAAACGATTTTCTTTATTTTTCAATTATTTTTATAAAACCATTTGGTTTGAACTTACTCTAAAATTTAAACTTCAATTACTGACATAAAAAAAAAGCTTTTGTTTCAAGAACTTTGTTCAAATAGTAAATAAGAATTTAATGTGACAAAAAAAAAGTTTATGTCCGACCGTAAAACTAATTTTAAAAAAACTCCAAACAAATGTTAAATCGACCACCATTTTTCTCACTCTAAATTTTACGAGCTTTCACGCAGGAGTATTTAAGCTGTTGAATGCATTCTCATCCAAAAAAATTTTAAAAAATAATGTTTTACGGACCAAGCAAGACCATGAACCAATTATTCTCCGTTAACTTTATTCTATTTCATGATAGATAATAATTCACAAAATAATGCTGATTCACATAAAATCATTTCAATTTAAAAGATTTTAAACTCGTTATTAACCATTTTTAAAATTAACTCCAGGACTGTCTAATTTACTTTACTTTCATTTTCTCTTTCAAGTAAAGTAAAGGAACCTCTTTAACATATTTTTTTGCATTAAAATAACAATTTACTTTTATTTCCATAACTAACAGGTGTTCAAAAAAGACCGACTCGTTTTTATTTCAGTAATTAAATTATTGTGCAAATTTCCGAAAATTTCAAATGTTAACATTTACTAAGAAGAGTTTCCTAAATGTAATCATTGATTAAACTACTTGATCTTGGTCTCAATTTTTTCTTTCTGTGTGTTGATTTAAAAAATATGTCTTATCTATTAGAGAGCTAAGATAAAAATGCTGTAAATGTCTTTTTTCTTTATTTTTATTATTCTTTAATAGAAATTTTGTAAAATAAATTCTCAATAATTTGCTAAAATTTTTCAAAATCAAAGTTTTTTCAAGCTGTCTTTCAGTGTTACTACGATACTTTGTTACTAAAATTGTTATTAAAGAAAATAACGTTGAACCACGTAATTTTTCTTCAAATTTTCCTATTTGTTCAAATTCAACCTTTTTTACCTTTCTTTGCTAGAATTTTACTAATTTGAAATTTAAAACAATTTTCACTGTAAGTATTTCAATTCTTACGAAATTTCAACTAGTAAATTACGAGAAAGTTAGGTAAATTAATATTGTTTCAACTAAAAATTAATTCCGATTTGTGAATTTTATTTAAATTTTAAAAGTAAAGAAAATTTTGATACTTTACTCGTTACTAGTAAAGAGTAAATGAATTATTTACTTAAGTAAAGTAACGATAAAGTTGCATTTACTATCTTTACTTTCGGCTATCCCTAAAAGACGGAATGTTAGGACGGAATGCCGGAATACGGAACGGAACATGCTAAAATACGGAACACTGATACGCTTTTAAAAATAAAAACGCTTTTAGATAGAGAAAAATTTTCTCTATAAAAACATATAATTTTTTTTACGTTTGAAAATTAAATATAATTAACTTTTTTTAAAAATTAAATTTAAAGTTGGTTTTTTTATTTAAAAAAAAGACCCACAGTAAAATTTTACTAAGTTCAAATTTATCGTTTTTAATATTAATTTTTATTTAACATTTTCTAAGAGTTCTTGTGGCTAAGTTGGTGAGTCACTCGTCAACGAGATGCGAGAGTCCCGGATCGATACCCGTTAGCTGTGATTTATTTTTAAAAAATTTATTTATGTATTACGCATAGACAACATCCAATCCACAAAGCTCTTATAAAAAATTATGCGAAAATGTGATGATTTTAATATTAAAAAATTACAAAATTAACATTAAAAAGCAAAAAGTTTTAATTTAAATTAAATAAAAAAAAATAAACACAGCAAGACTCGAACCTGGTACTTTAAAACATCATCCGCACAGAGAGCAACGACGTTAAGAAAAAAAAACAAAAAACTGGTCTGAGTGTTTACGGAACTTACCATTTTTTAAGAATAAACGGAATATTAAATAGTGAAATACGGAACATATACGGAATGCATACTAATATTATATATTTCATCCCATTTCGTTATCAGTGTTCCGTATTTCGGCAAAATAAAGTTTTATTACTATTACTATTTTGCAAAAAATTGTTTCAAAAAATTTTTTTAAATTCTCATTCAATCTTCAAATTTCTAATGTGCATTTGCAAAAATTCCAATTGTAAAATTGAAATAGTAATAGTAATAAAACTTTATTTTGCCCGTATTTTAGCATGTTCCGGCATTCCGTTTTTAGGGACAGTCTTACTTTCGATGAATATCTTTACATTTACTCGGTAAATTTACTCAAAGTAAAGTAAAGTGCCCTGTCCTAACCCGAAATAAAACTCTTTATTATTTTATTTTAATAGAATAAATCGAAAATAAATTTTTTTTCCTTAAAATGATTATTTCCAGCTTAAAATAATCAATATAATCCAGATAAAAAACTCAAAACTGAATTTAAACCCAGATAAGATCAAATATTTTTATTTTTTTCCTTAAAAATTAAAAATCTCAACGATCGAATAAACCTGAATATTTTGGTTCATTTCTGTAGTAATCCGCAAAGGTTTACCTTAATAATATTTAATTATTGAAAAAAAAAACGAGTCGATCTATTTTGAACAATCAATATCTATTTTTTTTATTTTTAACAATCCGATCTTGATCTTGAACAATCCATATAATAAGAAGCCATAATCCTTAAAATATTTTAAAGATATGTCATCTTAAAAATGCATTTAACAAAATTTTATTTTTTTATTAAGACAAAAATTTGCATCACTATACTAAATTGCACATATATCTAATTACAAAGCATAATTTTATATTAGAAATTAATTTTTATATATAGATCTTTCTCCCTCTCGAACTTTTTTCTCTTAATTTCTCTTTTATTTTATTCGTTGTTTTTGAACACACACACGAAACACAAACTCACACTCACATAAGCTATTTCATTTACGATCTTGATCAAAAAAAAAAAAATCAAGATGTGAATTTAGTGAAATCCAAAAAAAAAATGAATTTTTGCTAGAAAAATCTCTTTTAGTTTTTATGTTCTAATTTTTTATATTTTTAAATTTTATCATGAATACTTTCAAAAAAGTAAGTTATTTTCCACTCCATACCAAATTTCAATATGACCATGGACGAAACATCAAGGACATCAAAAAATTTTTTTTTATAAAATTGGTATCAAGTAATTTTTAAAAGCATATTTTTAAAATTTAAAAATTATTTCAAGGATTCACGAGTCAAAGCAAAAAAAAAATTTTTTTTTTAAATTGAAGTTTTATTCATCAATTTCAAAAGTTCAATAAATTTTTTACAAAAAAAAAAAAAATTAATTTAGAAATTTTTTGTTAAGCTAATTAAGTCAAATTGCGTTAAACACACGACGACATGTTGTATTGTTGTAATACATACACGACTAAATAATAAACTCTCTTCTGAACAAATTAAAAAAACTCTTAACAACCACCGCAAAAAAAAAAAAAAATTTTTTTTGCATAAAAATATATTATGCTAATTGATTAACCTTTTGAACACTTGATAAACAACAACAACAACCAAATAAATATCTTTAACAAAAATACATACTTGAATTTTATTATAATAAAATATTATTTATACATATATTTTTTAATTCTTCTCTTTCATATATGCTCTCATAGAACAAAAGCGTGTGTGTATGTGTGTGTCTACTGAGCGTGTGTGTGTATATATTGCTTGCTTCATGAATTTAGAAAAAAAAAATTTATATCAAACAACAACAAAATATATATTTATAGAGAGAGAGAGAGAGAAAAAAAACTATGTCGAAAAACACTATAAATATGAAAGAACATTTTCTAACGTAAGCCTAGTTAAGTTTAGATTTTTTTCAGTTTTTCTCTCTCTCTGTTTTCTCTTTGTTGTTATTATTGTTGTTCAAATTATAATAATTATTCTAGTATTTCACCGTCTTTTTCGCTTTTAAATCATAAAACGCACTCCCTACTCTCTCTATCTCTTTTTATTTTCATTAATTTCCTCGTCACCCGGACTCCAATATATTTATAAAAAAAATTTATAATTTAGAACTAATACAAAAATATTATAATTCTAGATGATGTGTATGAAACGATTACTACATGCATATGGCTAAGACTAATTTCGAAACTTAGAATAAATTATAATAAATGCTTAGTATAGTGATTGACTACTCATCATCATCATTATCATCAACAAAACAAAAGACTAATCCACATTCACAGCTTCAATTATAAGCAAATTCAATAAAGTGCATATAATAAGATATAAATTTAAGAGAGAGAGATAACCAACTTATTATTTTTTCTCCTTGTTCTTTTATTAAAAAAATTATATATAAATATATGCACACAGATAATAAATATATTGATAATAATTAATAAAAAAAAAATATATAAAAAATAATGACTAAAATATCGAGTAGTAACGGTTTGGCGGCACCGGTACAACAACAACAACAACAACGCGGTCGTCAAACAAATCAACTTAAATTTATATTACAAAATGTAGTACGGAGTCTTTGGAAGCATAATTTTTCATGGCCTTTCCAAAAACCCGTCGATGCCGACGCTCTAAATCTACCCGTATGTAAAACAAAAAAAATAAAAAAAAAATTGAATTTTTTTAAAAATTTTATTTTTAGGATTATCATCGTATTATAAAACAACCAATGGATTTGGGTACGATTAAACACCGTTTGGAAACCAATTATTATCTAACGAGTAAAGAGTGTATAGACGATATGAATTTAATGTTTAATAATTGTTATGTATATAATAAACCAGGCGAGGATGTGGTCGTAATGGCACAGACTTTAGAGAAATTATACTTGCAAAAAATAGCTTTAATGCCCGCTGATGAAATTGATCTTAATGTAAATACAATATCGCCTAATACGACATCGACCTCGTCCGCCGCTTCTTCGTCTTCATCAACAACCACACCCGCCACAACTACCACTTCTATAACAACTACTAAAACCCCATTAGCTCAAAACACACCTGGCTCTTCGTCATTGGCCAGTTCATCAACATCAGCAACCTCACAAAATCATCATTTAACCAACAATCTAAATCAGTTAAATACTAAAATAACTTCAGGTAATAAATTCAAACAAAATATAATTAAAAAAATTAGTGAAAATGACACAGTAATTTCGTCGTCGTCGTCTTCGTCGTCCACGACACCGTCATTAGCTCAAACAACCGATATGGAAAGAGAATTCAAAGAGAATAATAACGAGTCAACAACCCAAATGGGCATAAAACGCAAGACTAATTCGAATACAAATCTAATACAGTCGATTAAGAGCGAATTAGTCGAGACAACAACAACAACAATCGAGAGTGAAAACGATTCGACATTTGACTCAATACAAACTCGTCGCGAATCGAATCGTAAAAAACCAAAATTAGATTTAAACGATACGGCGGACACACTGGGAGTAAGCGATTGTGATAACAACAACAATATGAATAATTCTAATTTAAATACACCATTGTCTATAAATACAACAATAACACCAATAAACCCGGTACAACAAACACCAAAGCCTATAACATCAACACATTCATATCAATTAAAATATTGTTCACAATTGTTAAAAGAACTCTTTTCCAAGCGACATTTGGAATATGCATGGCCATTTTATAAGCCCGTCGATGTCAAAGGCTTAGGTCTAGTCGACTATTTCGATATTATAAAACAGCCTATGGACATGAGTACTGTGCGTAAAAAAATCGAACAAAAAGAATATACAACACCGGATGAATTTGCCAATGATATGCGGCTAATATTCACGAATTGTTATCTTTATAATCCGCCCGATTCCGATGTTGTTTTTATGGCTAAGAAATTAGAAGAGGCATTTGAAATACGCTTTGCTAAAATGCCTCAACCACCACCAAGTCAACAAACTAATAAAAATGTCAATACACTTTCAAATACGACTAATAATTCTAATAATAATAATAATAATAAAATGGTTGTTAAGAGACGTGATTCGAATCAATCAGTACAATCTATAACTAATAAACAACCATCGACAAATACATCACCAGCATCGTCCATTAAAACAACAACACCAAATTCTTTGACACAAAAAAATTCGAAAATAATTAATAGTAATAGTAATTTGACACCCAAGCGTAAACCATCGACTAGTACACTACCAAAGAGTACTAGTAGTAAAAAACCCAAACAGGACAATGATGATGGTGATGTTGTTGATCACGATATGAAACATGAGAATGATAAATCTTCTTCGTCGGATTCATCGTCATCCACGAGTGATTCCGATTCGGATAATTCCGATTATGAACGTCAAATGTTACAATTACAAGAGCAATTACAACAAATCAATAATCAATTGGCTCTATTGACACAAAAGAAACAAAAAAAGAAAAAAAAGAAAAAGTCTAGTAAAACTAAAACCGAACAACAACAACAACGACCAACGCCGCCACCATTAACATCAGGACTTGTAGTACCTCAACAAACAATTCAAAATCAAAAAACACCACAATTAAATAGTAAAAGTAGTACACAAAGAAATAGTAAAGTCATATCACCAAATCAAAATGTTACTATTAATAATGCCGCACCGGCACCAGGTGCCATGTTAAACAATAATTTAATCAATAATCAAAAACCTAAAATTCCCAATAATACAAATCAACAAACTCCTAAAAATAATAAAGTTAACTATCAAAATGTACAGCAATTTAATCATCATCATCATCATCATCATCAAATCTCGCCTAATAATCAACAATTTTTATTACAAACTTTACAACAACAACAATTACAACAACAACAGCAACAACAACAACAAGTTAAAAAAGTTAAAAAACCAGTCAACCAAAATAATCAATTATTACAACAACAACAACAACAGCAACAACAAAATCAAGCAGTAGCTGTAGCTAATGCGGCCTTGGCTGCTGCTATGCTACAACAACAACAATTAAATCTAATAAATAATACAAATTCATTTCAATTGAATAATTCAAGTACTAGTTCAACACCACAGGGTACACCAATTAAAAAACAACGACCACAAAAATTAAAACAAGAAATAATTGATTATGAAACAAATGAAGAAACAACCACTCCTTCTACTACTGATACTCTAATACAACAATCTCAAACAACAACGACGACGACGACGACGACACCGACTACACCACCAAGTATACAATTAAATACAGTACCAATGACTTATGAAGAAAAGCGTCAATTGAGTCACGATATTAATAAACTACCCGGTGAACGCTTAGGTAAAGTTGTACAAATAATACAAGCACGTGAGCCATCGCTGCGTGATTCCAATCCCGATGAAATTGAAATAGACTTTGAGACATTGAAACCAAGTACACTAAGAGAACTTGAGCTCTATGTATCATCTGTTCTAAACAATAATAATCTATACGCACAATTTATACAATCGAATAAGCTACATTTGGTAAATACAACGAATAAAAAACCAAGGAAACCCTATACCAAACGTCAAATGAGCAATACACAAACCGGTGTTAATAATGAAACAGTAAATAATATCAATAATAATAATAATACAAATGTAAATACAGTGACATCTACGCCTATTATAAATAATACGAATGGTAATACAGATGTTCTAGACTCGAATAAAAAGAAACAAGAGCTAGAGCGTAAATTGGATCAAATACAACGTGAGTTGTCTACATCGGGTAGTGGTAAAAAAATGAATAAATCTAAAACTAGTGAGAATTTAGTCAAAAATAATCAAAATAATAATCAAACTAATGTTGTTGCCGATAATAATAAAAAAGATAATAATTTGTCTGATTCGAGTTCGGATTCGAGTAGTTCGGACGATGATGATGATGATTCGTCATCATCTGGTTCATCATCATCGTCGAGTAGTGACTCGTCCGATTCCGAAAGCGAAAATAAAAAAGACAAAAAAATTGTCAATAATAATTCCACTCTACCAGTGGCTAAACCTATGGGCCTACCAGCTAAACCATCCATGGCTAATAATCCATTAATTAAACCAAATACACCTCTTTTATTACCATCTCAAAAAATAATTACACCTACTAATCCATTTGCTACACAAAATTCTCTAAGGCAAACTCAAACTCTAATCAAACCGGCATCACCATTTGTACAAAATAATAAACCTATTACACCTGGTTTAAATGGTAGTCTTAATACAGAACCGGTGGCTAATCCGATTGTATCACAAAATCAAGTACAATCATCAGTACAACCTGTACAGAATAATACATCTGGTAGTAGTAAAGGTGGAGCTAAATTTTTCTTAGGCGATGATGATGATGACGATGATGAAGACGATAATGAAGATAGTTTAGATCAAACAGAAAAATCAAAAATTGAAAGTGTCACAACTACTAATGAAAATTCTAATGACTCAAACAAACAACCACAAGAGAATAAACAAAAATTAAACAACGCTTTTCCGAGTGGTTCATGGGCTCAATTGAAAAATTTAAATAGTCAAGATAATAAGCCAGTATTGGCGAGTAATGCTGGCGATTCATTTCAAAAATATAAATTACAATTATTAGAAAAGGAGAGATTGTTGAAAGAACAACGCGAAAAAGAAGAGAATATTAAAATTGATGGTAAAAATGAGGACAGTCAAAATGAAAATAGTCAAAATGTGACGTCACCAATGTCCGTCATGTCACCACCATCAGTACCAGAGACAGTAGTAGTAAATAGTGAAAAGACTACGGATACTAGTAATAAACCGAGGCAAATGTCTATACAAGAAATGAGAGAAGCCGAGAGAAAGAGACGCGAGGAAGCAGCCGGTAAAATAGACATGAGTGAACAACACAAACTATTCGAGCAATTTGAACAAAATCTAATGCCTCAAAATTAAACACAACAAAAAAAAATAAAAAAATTTTTTTTTTTTTT
>NTPY01000100.1:224913-236085 GCA_002922825.1 Brachionus calyciflorus | reverse complement strand
TTGTTTAAACTAATACAGGTCTAATCTAATGTATTTATTATTTTTTGTTTAATTTTTTTTGTCTTTTTTTTTTATAACGTTGTTGGATCCATATTAAAAAAAAATAAATCCTAATTTAAGCCTAATGTCTTGATTGATGAAGTCTCTTTTTCTTTGTTATGCGTTATCTCTTCGACGAATGTAGTAAATTAGTCGTTACCTCGAGTCCTCATATTGGGACGAGAGTCTCTAATACAAAAAACCAAACATAAATAAAAAGAAAGAAAATTTAATATTTCCGGTTTATTAGTATAATGTTGATGTTTTTGTTAAAAGTAGTATAAACTCTAAGAAATAAGAAAATTAAAG
This sequence comes from Brachionus calyciflorus, assembly GCA_002922825.1. NCBI lineage: Eukaryota > Metazoa > Rotifera > Eurotatoria > Ploima > Brachionidae > Brachionus > Brachionus calyciflorus. The sequence continues at coordinate 235,737 of NTPY01000100.1, read as the reverse complement.
AATTTATCAGTACCTAAAAAACTCATTTTTTCGATTTATTTTTGTTTTTTTTTTGGGTTTATTTTTTTTGTTTTTCTTTTTTTATTTTGGCTCTTCTGATTGTTGTAAATAAATTTGATTCAAAATTAAAAAAAAAATACAAAATAAAAATTTTAAAAATAACTTTTCAAGGTCCATTCTAATTATTTTTGTTTAATTTTGTATTTTCTTGTATATATTATTCTAAATTGATTGACCCGATTTCTTGATTAGTGGTTCATGCAAATTTTACGTCGACTAAATCGCGTTATTAATAAAACACGGACCGGTCCCAGCAAGGCTGCAAACAACTTTGACGAATTCCGAATAATGCAATTTTTCAAGCTCATAATTTCTATCTATAGATCTAAGGAGTCGAATTCTCATCCAAAATTTTAATAAGGTTTTAAGTACCCATGTCTAGCGACTCGGAAGAATTGAATTATTTCTTTAAAAAAAAGTAAAAATTCGTAAAAACAAGTACCTTGCTAAATGAGTTTCGGACTAAAGGATAAATTTTTTCTTTCAAGTTTAAAAAAAAATTTCTTGACCATTATTTGCCTCTGAAAATGACAAAAGTAATTTTTGTTTGGATTTTCTTGAATTTTTATCCTACTTATGAGATCTTTCCGACTTGTGCAAAAATAAATATTAAAAAAAACTTGCTGAATTATATTATTAGGATGACTGAAATAACCAACTAAAAGACATTTCAAAATAAAGTTAGATTAAAAATTTTTGAGAAATTGTCAGTTAAATTTCTTCAATAGTGATATCAAAAAATAAATCTAATTTGATGAATAACTTAATTATCTTGGATTTGAGCTTAACTAAAAATAAGAAATTTTACCTATCATTACATCTTATATAGCTAAGATTAACGAAAAATTCCCAAAAAGGACAAAAAATGGTCTGAAAAAAGTACAAAGACATAAAACCACTAAAAATTTTAGATAATTTAACTCTTATCCGTCCAAAGCTGGGTCTAAAAATGACCCGACCGATCATTAATGACCAAAGTGGGTCATTTTTGACCCTATTAAAATTAATAAAAAATAAATAAAAATAATTTAAAAAAAAATTTTTTTGTAATTAATTTCGCTAGAAATGTTTAAAAGAATTGATAAAATAAAAAAAGTTTTTTTATTTTTTATTTGGGTGAAACTTTTTTTTGTGACAAAGAAAAAAATAACGTTCAGAGTTGAAAAGAAAAAACTATATGAATCAATATGCGTTTGACCTTGAAATCGAAAACCAGCCTATCCCCCTTGAGTCTAATTCCACCTTCCTTGGTATCGAACTCGATCCAAAATTAAAATACATTAAAATACACCATCACTTCAAAGAAGTTATTAAGAAAGCATCATAAAAAAATAACATCCTGAGGAAAATAGGTTTCAAATGGAGCAACTCAATCAATATAAATAAAATCTTGTACAAATCCTTTATAAGATCCATATTTGACTACTGCTTCATAATTCTAAATACCGGCACACAAAGAATAAAAAAAGATCTCCAAATTTTTCTAAACAAAATCCTAAAAATTATTAAATTCTTCCCTTTAAAAACCAGTATCGACACCATCCTCGAAACTATAAAAATTGAAAAAGTAGAAGTAGGATCAAATTCACTATTCGTCAAATTTCTTAAATCGAGAACCAACCATGAACTAATCGCAAAAGAAATAAACGACTTTATTAGAAACAAGAACCAAGAATCATTCTCGAAGTTTAAAACGCCACTCAACTATCTCTTTTGACAGAATCAACAATTTCACATCCGAGAAATAATCAAAGCTTATCTAGCTCCTCAAATTCATTTAACTTTTATTTTATTTATTTATTTTTTTACTTTAAAACTTAACATATATTTTTTCAAAAATTATCAAAAAAGAGGGCGCCAGCCGCTCGAAACAGCCCTGGGGTAAAACCCTAAATTATTTTTCAAATAAATAAATAAAAATAAATAAATAGAAGGGAAGCAATTTTTTCCCATGAAATTTGCATGTATTTTTTGTTCAATATAAAAAAAGAATAATAATCTAAATTAATATCGGAGATATGCAAGCTCTGGCTATTACAAAATAAAAGTTAATTTGTTTAAATATTTCATTTTTAGAAATAAAATAGTTTATTTAAAAAAAGTACCGACTTTCAAAAATAATTTTTTTATTATTTAATTTTTCGTCTAAACAAAATATTAAAATTTTTTCTAAAATTGTTATTTAAAAAATAATAAACTATAGGGAGATAGCATATTGAAAAGAGGAACAACATATGATTCAAATCTTCTAAAATAGTGCATGTAACGCCAGAAAAATAACACAGCGATTTGTTAACCGACGAATCAAACGTAGATGCTACATTTCGATTTACAAACACAATTAAAGATATTAATGTTTCGCAGAGTCGAAAAGCTAAGGTCAAAATCGAGTTTATTAAAAAAACAGTTTGTATTTTATGTTTCGAGTATTTTATTTTATCCAAATTTCGACCATTTATTTTTTCCATAAAATTTATTCTCTTCAACATTTCACTTCTAACCTTTTTCAACGTTAAATATTCACATAACAAAAATAAAAATAACAAGATAATATTATTGAAAATAAAATTTATAGCAAACAAAACCAATTTGAGAATATTTTCCCATAACACATAGTCGACTGGTCGCAAAATAAATTCTATATAAAATCGTCTCCGTGGAAACTCATCTTTAAAATCGTCATAATCTTCGAAATATTCACTAACACGCGTTACCAATAAACTCTCAATTCCAAAGCATACGAGAAAAAAGCAATATGTGATTTTTATAATTATTCTTCTAAATCTTGATTTTAAAATAAAAAAAATCTTTTCATTTCTTAAAAGAATAAGTCTATTAAATGAAATACCAAGAAGAGTAACACATGATAAATTTTTAGATAGATTTCCAAAAAGGTCTACAAGGTATATATTTAAATATTGAGCCCATGCTGTTCTATAGTACTTGGAACAAAATATACCATCATAAGTTACACACTTGTTGATTAAATGTAAAAATTGTACAATTATAAAAATAGTGTTGAAAATTGAATTTAAAAAAATTAGCTTTTCCATTTGATTGTCAAGATTTTTACCATTTTGAAGCAAATTTGATATCTTATTATCATTTGTTATTAAGACTAAAACATTAATTATACTGCCAAATAAAGCTAAAGAACTTAGTAAAGGGGTTATAACAATCATAAGAAAATCAACAATCTCGCCTGCAAATGATATATGGCTTACGTGATACTTTATATGTTTTTTAATCATGGTGAAATTCTCACATAAACTAAATCTCTTTTCAAATTCACATTTCTCAAAAAGCAAGTCATATTTATCCATTTCTCCACAATTATACAAATTTTCATTAAAAAGCCAATAAACATAATTATAACGTGTTAACCATAAAAATGTACAAGTACAGATCTTATGAGTATTAATTAGGAAGTAATAAAAAAGTCTATTATGAGGATAATTTTTGAAAAGACAAATATCAGCATCATTATAATCATAATTAAAATCTGCGCTTGTTTGGTCAACAATAATGAAAGTATTAAGGTCAAAAAAGCTTTTCTTGTCAAATTTTTTTAAATCGAAATTGACATCTTTGTTTATATGCATTAACCATTCAATTCCATTTTCTTGAAAAAATAACCTCAGATTATCTACCTTTAGGTTAATTGATTGTAATCCTTTAGAATTTTCGAAAAAATTTTTATCTATTTTTTTGACTGAGCCAATGATGGAAAAGCCCATTGCACTGCTTAAAAAGTGTTTGTTAATCATTTCAGTTTTTAGATTACATTTAAAAAATACATAATTTATAAAAGTAACTGATAAATTAAGTTTTTCAATTTGTACATCTTGAAATGTCAAAATATTTCTTTTTAAAAAAGTATCTGTTAAGCCATGAATTTCGATTACACCGAATATAGAATTTTGAAAAATAAGTGGACAAAAATTGTTTGAGTATTTAACAGTATGAGTTGCAACTATTCGAAAGATCCCATTAAATAATCCTGTTCGATTTGATTCAGTACAATTTCCAATTGTAGAAAAATAGGAATCATAAATTAAAAAATTTCCAAAATAATCTTGTCTAGCTGCGATTTCACGAGGTGAGTTTATGTCAAAACCTAAAAGATTGTGCAATGAAAATTGGTATAAAAAAGTGAGATTAAATTTCGAATAAATTAGTTTATAAATATTGGAATATGAAAGTACGGATTTTTTCAACGGCTTAAAGTTAAAAACTTTTGTTTTTCTAATTTCAATAGAGCTGATATTAATGTCACTAAAATTCACAAAATCGTAAATTTCCAAACGATATTCATCAGTATTTTCGTTATATTTCTTATATCTGTATTTAAACATAATTGAAGAGCATGATAGAATATTGAGTAAAATAAGTAAAATTTTCATTTTAAAATCTAAAGAATTAATTTTTAATCAAAAAATTTAATGACGCAATTAACGGGTATACAATAAAGCTTGTCCGAAACTTTAAATAAATTAAAAAAAAATTATCAATAAGTAGAGTAGCATTTCTAGTTTACAAAAAAATATCGTGCTAAAGAAAGCCACTTTTACGATTAGATAGACCATAAAAAACTCAAAAAAAACTCTAAAAAAAAAACTCTAAAAAGGTCCTCCCTCATTTCACCTTATGAAAGTATTGTTTTATTTGCGAGAAACGAGGGGTCTCGTTACGAGCTTATTAAGCAGAGATGAGTGTGCGTATTTCTTTTACAAAAATATATAAAATAAAAGTTGCAAATATATCTTGACATACTGCACTTCTATCGAATTTGCGACGTAGCCGTATTGCGAACCTACCGTATCGTATCGTATGCCGACGGACTCGACCGTACTATCGGACCCTACCGTACTATCCAACCGGAAGGACTCGAACTACGGTCATCGAAAATTCAGTTTTTTGAAAAAAAATTTTTCAAAAAAAAAATGAAAAAGAAAATTTGAAAGAAAATTGAAAAAAAAAATTCGAGTCCGTCCGGTAAGGTCCGATAGTAATGTACTGTAGTACGGTTGAGTCCGTCCGACATACGATACGGTACGTTCTCATTACGTTCGCGTCCGGCTACGTCGCAATTTCGATAGAAGTGCAGTATATTCAAATTTCATAGTTTAAAAATTTGACCAATTAATTAGTCAACTAATTGAATAAGTCATTCTTTTTTTACTTTATTTTATAATTAAATGGATCATTGGTTGATTGTACAAAAATAAAGTTCTGTTTACTGTAAAATAATAAAGAATTCAATTAAATTATGAAGAATTAAATATATTCTTCCGATATCAGATATTATATATATTCAATTTTTAAACTATACTGCAGTGAGTCAAAATGTACCTATTCTTTTTTTAATTTTAATTAACTTTCTTAGATCACAAACAACGGTCTTGTAAGCTTCAATATCAGTTGATATTGAAAACTAATACCAGTTAATACTGGGGGACTTTCGATAGAAGTGCAGTATATTCAAATTTCATAGTTTAAAAATTTGACCAATTAATTAGTCAACTAATTGAATAAGTCATTCTTTTTTTACTTTATTTTATAATTAAATGGATCATTGGTTGATTGTACAAAAATAAAGTTCTGTTTACTGTAAAATAATAAAGAATTCAATTAAATTATGAAGAATTAAATATATTCTTCCGATATCAGATATTATATATATTCAATTTTTAAACTATACTGCAGTGAGTCAAAATGTACCTATTCTTTTTTTAATTTTAATTAACTTTCTTAGATCACAAACAACGGTCTTGTAAGCTTCAATATCAGTTGATATTGAAAACTAATACCAGTTAATACTGGGGGACGTTCAGTTTATAGAAAAAAAAATTCATAGAAAGTTTTTTTCGTAGAAAAATTTTTATAGAAATTAATTTTATAGAAAATTTATTTCATCGAAATTTCTTTTGTAGAAAAAAATTTTCATTGAAGGAATTTTTCATCGAAAATTTTTTTAAACAAAAAGGAATGCTATTTTTAGGTTCGAAAATTATATGACCCAACTTAGTTAATCCGATCCTTGCAAGTTAATTCTTTAACAAATTTTAACTTTTTAAACCTTTTCAATTAACCGGCATAAAAACACTTCAGCAATTGAGCATGATTAACAAAGTTAGAATGCATGAACGACTATAATGACGACTTTAAAAATTCTAAAACGTAATTTTTTTCAAATTCCAAATTATCCAAATAGGGATCAGTGGCGTAGCCAGGATTTTCCGGATGGTGGGGCGAAGGGCTTATTACGCGTGTGTGTAGGGGGGGGTGTTAAGGGACCAATTATCAACTTTAAAATATTTTCAATATTTTTTCTTAAAACATGTACCTAACCAAGTTATCTCAAATTTTTGTTAAACCTTAGGTAAACTCTATTTTTTAACTATGACTTAAATTGAAAGCAACCGAAAATAGAAGCAGTAGCTAACTTTTTTTAAAATTTTATTTAATTCAAGTTTAATGCAATTTTTTCCAATTAAGTCGAAGTTTTTTCTGTTGTGTAAAGATGAATTTTTTTGTAAGAAATTAAAGAGGAAAATACCGAAATAGTAATCTAAAGTTTTTTTTTTAAAATTATCAAAGATTAATTGGCTTGATAAAAATAAAAAAATTAAAAGGATAACCATAAAAGATCACAGTTTGACCCCTTTCAATTGCCTTCAAACTCAAAAAGCTACATTTTCATACCTTAAAGAATTAAAAAAGATATTATATAAATGCGACCTGTCTAAAATTTTTAGATACGAATTCGTTAAAAGATTCACAGAATCATATAGATGAATTCTAAAAAAATATTTGTGAAGCAGAAAAAAATTCAGTCAATGACACTAAAAAGTTTGAGGAAACAAACCCAGAATATCAAAGGGAATATAATAAAAACTAAAAAATTAGAAAAAACTCTTGGTTTAATAATGAACCTTAAAAAAAATAAAATCTGAATTAGTCACTTTACGAAATCAAATTAATAATAACTCAAATCCGAATCTAATTGAAAAACGAAAAAATCAAAAAAAAGAATTTAGGAAATTCAACGTCAAAATATTTACTTAAATAATTCTAAAAAACAGCAAAATTTTGAAACTATTGCTCATTCGAACGATAGAAACAAATTTTGGAAATTTATTAACTTATCCAAAAAAAAACGTTTATTAAAAAAGAACCATCTATTGCTCCAGACATATTAAAAAGTCATTTTAAGGAACTCTTTGATATTTCCTCTTTATCTGAAGAACAGGAAAATATTAAAAATTTAGGAAATTCGCATTTTTTAGATTAAAACATCTAAAGAAATTGACTTTTTTGAACTAGCAAAACTTAATAAAATAATTGATGAGTGCGATAATTCTTATGTAAAAGCTTTTGACTCTTTATCATATTCACTTATAAGAAACGGAAAGAATAACCAATTAAGGAATATTTAACTTGATTTTTTCAATCAATTTCTTCATCTAAATGTCATTCCTAGAAAATTCAATACTTGCATAATAAAACCTATTCTAAAAGACACTACTAAAAGCAGTAATGACTTAAATAACATTAGACCGATATCTATTTCAAACTGTCTTGGTCTTTGAAAAATTAATCCTATACAACTCACCATTACTTTAAAAATTAATAAAAACCAATTTGAATTATAATATTTCTTGTAACCATGCTATTGTCCTTACGAACATAATTGAGAATTGTTATTAAAGAGACGATTCTCAATTATGTTCGTAAGGGGTCAAATTGTTAGAAGCTTCTCTAGACGCTGAAAATGCTTTTGATAAGGTTTGGAGGGACGGACTTTTCTTTAAACTCCAAAACAAATTAGAAAAATGTTATTGGGTCCTCCTAAAAAAATATTATGATTCTTCAACAGCTACGGTTGCTACATCTAAATCATCTTTCTCAGAAGTCTTTGAAATCAAGACTGAAGTTAAACAAGGAGGAATTTTGTCACCATTCCTTTTTAATATATTTATTGACGACCTAATAGAAGAATGTCTTAAAAAAAATATTGGTGCATTATATAATAGGCTTAATGTCTCTATAATAGCATATGCAGATGATATTATTTTAATTAGCCCTGTTGATCTTCACCTACAAGACCCCTTTAACACTCTGACTTTGGAGAAAAATGGAAAATTAAATTTAATCCCCAAATATTAAGCTATTTGGTAATCAGATATTCAACACTAAATTTTATATAAGCAATCAGATAGTTAAACAAGTTAAGAGCATCACTTATTTAGGTATTATAATCAATTCTGATCTAGATTTTGATTCAATTGCCACAGAAAAATATAAAAAAGTTTATAACAATTTCTTTAATATTTCCTATTTAGGATAAGAAGGAAACAAAATTTCTTTTTTCCTTAAATCTTTTATATATAAAACATATTGTCTTTCCAAATTTACATATGGTCTTGGTATTTCTACTTTAAAAAATGAAACTAAGGATTTTTTGGATAAATCACAAAATAACCTAATAAAAATAATGTTAGGGATAAAATAAAAGTGTCATATGACAAATATTCTTAAAGCTTTGAAAATTTTTAATTTTGATGAATTATATTTATTTTCAAAACTTTCCTTCATTAATACTTTAAAGTATAGCTCAATAGCCTCTTACATTCTAGATTGAATGAAAAATTTACCGAAACGATCAGCAAACACTAGATTTAGATCTTTTGCAGATTATCTAAATAAACTTAAAAATTATTTCGAAAAAGATGTAAGTTTTATAATAGAAAACTCATCACAACTAAAGATAGTATTAAAAACCGGCCTGGCGTCTGAGGACGGTCTAACCGATTCTATCAAAAGTTGGCTAAATAACATAATAATTCCATACTACAGGAATATTCTCAAAAATTTGATTAGTGTGTCATTCTAGGTTTTTTAATTCGTTAAGATACCAGTATATTGATACATTTTACAAATTTAATATTTAAAAAAAAACACTTATATGTGGTCATTTTCTTTATTATATTTTATTGTATTTCTTTTTTTTATTTAAATTTAATTTTACTTTCTCCAAAAATGGAGGTTAATTTACAAAATAAATAAAATTTCGATTTAAAAGATTTTTTTTAAATAGATTCCTTATTCAAAGTTTTGGCAGCCGTTAAGGAAAAAGGTTAGGAAAAAAATTAGATATTAATTTTAAAAATATGCTTTTAATTGAATTTAATCATGGAAAATAAAAAAAGATGAAATAAAAAATCCTTAGTTTCATTTTTTAAAGTAGAAATACCAAGACCATATGTAAATTTGGAAAGACAATATGTTTTATATATAAAAGATTTAAGGAAAAAAGAAATTTTGTTTCCTTCTTATCCTAAAAATGAAATATTAAAGAAATTGTTTTAAACTTTTTTATATTTTTCTGTGGCAATTGAATCAAAATCTAGATCAGAATTGATTAATAATAGCTTGGAAGCGTAAAACAAGAAATTGAAAGACAATGTATCAAGAGCCCATCCAAACATTCAAGAAACGAGCTCTTATTTTAAATATCAGCATGCTCTAGAAAATAAGCCAGCTCAACCCCGGAAAAAATTAGACATGGTTAAAGACAATCACTTAAAATTATACAAGAAGATGTTGGAGGAGAAAAATATCACCATTGATGTTTATGTATAAATTTAACGTCAACCGTCACCCCTAACTTTTGACCGTAACCGTAAACATAGCGCAAACATCTTAACATCTTATTTTTTACAGACCTACAAAAATACTTTTTTCACTGAGTGAAAAAAGTAAAAAGTTATTGAGACCTCAAAATATTACTTTTTTCACGGCATGAAAAAAGTATCGTGAAAAAAGTAGTATCTACGAAATTGGCCAAAATATTTTTGTAGTGGATTGCGATAATCATATAAATTTTTTCAATAAACCTTAATATCAACCTAGAAAACATAACAGTTTCCTGAGGTTGTCTCAGCTATTATTTATCTTTGATCGATTAAAAATGAATCACCTAATTAAAAATTAAGGAGCCAAAATAAATTAGCTCAAAAGATAAAACAATAAACCTTAATATCAACCTGGAAAACATAACAGTTTCCTGAGGTTGTCTCAGCTATTATTTATCTTTGATCGATTAAAAATGAATCCCCTAATTAAAAATTAGGGAGCCAAAATAAATTAGCTCAAAATATTTTATCATTTATCTAAATTTTAGATTATGATAAAATTTTAAAAAATATTAATCTAATTTATAGTAATTTTTAAAAAAATTAAAAATATATTTAAGTTCAATGTCATTAAACTTTTAACCTTTTTTTCTATTTGATATTTAGTTTTATGTATCATTTTAAAGCTTAAAAACCAAAAAAAATTTGTGAAAAAGCGGTTTATTTTTTACTTTTTTTGGCTTTTTCATTATTTTTGATGAATTTTTTTATGTTCCAAATATTTTGCCTGTTTGAAATTAATTTTTCTATCACAGCTTTTTATGCGGAAAACGAATTTGAAAAGAAAATTTTGAAAAAGCATTGGTTTAAACTTTAAAAATTAAATTGAATCTTAAAAACAAAATAGATCTTCAAATTTAAATATCAATATGTTAAAAAGGCGAAGTTTGGTATTTAACATTATTATATAAAAGAGGAATCTGAGTTGAATAAAGGAATAATTTTTTTTCTTTGTCTGAATTTTCCTTACAATCAAAATTCGGATCAAATAAACTACACATTTTTTATTGGTCATCTTTGAGTGACAATATCTCTTGTTAAACAGCAATTTGGTAAGAAAAGCTGA
>NTPY01000100.1:209488-223849 GCA_002922825.1 Brachionus calyciflorus | reverse complement strand
AAAACAAGAAATTGAAAGACAATGTATCAAGAGCCCATCCAAACATTCAAGAAACGAGCTCTTATTTTAAATATCAGCATGCTCTAGAAAATAAGCCAGCTCAACCCCGGAAAAAATTAGACATGGTTAAAGACAATCAATTAAAATTATACAAGAAGATGTTGGAGGAGAAAAATATCACCATTGATGTTTATGTATAAATTTAACTAACTTTTGACCGTAACCGTAAACATAGCGCAAACATCTTAACATCTTAATTTTTACAGACCTACAAAAATACTTTTTTCACTCAGTGAAAAAAGTAAAAAGTTATTGAGACCTCAAAATATTACTTTTTTCACGGCATGAAAAAAGTATCGTGAAAAAAGTAGTATCTACGAAATTGGCAAAAATATTTTTGTAGTGGATTGCGATGATCATATAAATGTTTTCAATAAACCTTAATATCAACCTAGAAAACATAACAGTTTCCTGAGGTTGTCTCAGCTATTATTTATCTTTGATCGATTAAAAATGAATCAACTAATTAAAAATTAGGGAGCCAAAATAAATTAGCTCAAAATATTTTATCATTTATCTAAATTTTAGATTATGATAAAATTTTAAAAAATATTAATCTAATTTATAGTAATTTTTGAAAAAATTAAAAATATATTTAAGTTCAATGTCATTAAACTTTTAACCTTTTTTTCTATTTGATATTTAGTTTTATGTATCATTTTAAAGCTTAAAAACCAAAAAAAATTTGTGAAAAAGCGGTTTATTTTTTACTTTTTATGGCTTTTTCATTATTTTTGATGAATTTTTTTATGTTCCAAATATTTTGCCTGTTTGAAATTAATTTTTCTATCACAGCTTTTTATGCGGAAAACGAATTTGAGAAGAAAATTTTGAAAAAGCATTGGTTTAAACTTTAAAAATTAAATTGAATCTTAAAAACAAGATAGATCTTCAAATTTAAATATCAATATGTTAAAAAGGCGAAGTTCTTACTAATTAATTTTGGAAATCTTTTTTTCAATTATTTTAAGTATTGAGTTCGGCACAGTTTTCGGTACGCTTTTAGGTACGGTATACGGTTTTGTTTTGATATATCTTAACTTTACTTTATGATTTATTAAACCTCTTAAAAATTAAAAAATTCAACTTTTCAAAAGAAATTTTTCAAATTTTAGAAATGTTTTCCTGATTTTCCTTATATAATCGACAGACTTGAATCAATATCATGAAGCTTAGATTAACAATATAATTGGCGATTAACTTTAGTTCTTGCGGTATAACTTCGATATAGTTTTCACGAAAGGTGTATAACTGAGATCTGATGAAAAATTGTTAATTCGAATTTTAGGAAAAATCATTTCAAGCGAATTTATATTTATTTAATTTACTCTTAAAATGTCGAAATATAAATATTATGAAGATTGTTTTTAAAGCTTATATATATTATTTTGGTTATCGAACCTAAGATTTTATAATCCCGACTTAAAAGCCGCTCTCCTTTATTTTTTCAATTATCGAATAAATTATCCACCAACTAAATTTTATATAACAGCATGGATTATTAAAATACTGATGCTGATGAAATAAGATAAATTAAAAGAATCTAAATAAAATTTTTCAAAGAATTTCTATTAAAATTACGTTGTTGTAAAATAAAAGCTTTTTGATGAAAGTATCTTATTTTAAAACGGAATTAGAAAAATTCAAAAAAAGATGATATTTCAACAATTAGTTTTGCTATTTAGAGATTTCCTTTATGAAGAAAATTGTTTGATGCTGATGTAATGTTTAGTAATCGTAATATAAGTCTTGGTTAACGAAGTTTGATATAATTTTTCATTTTTTTTTATATTTGGAGTTATTTTTGATTTCACAAACACATTTCAAGAAAATTTTTTGATCGAGAAAATCAAAAATATGGATAAATTTAATATGATTTTAAATTAATATGATATGTTGATTTTTAAGTGCTCATATTCCAAACTAAGAGACCATATCAATCTTTTTACGTAATCATAATTTTTATTAAGTGATCGATTTAAAGATGATTAATGATTTTTAATAAAAAAATTTAACACTTCTTTTTTTAATATTTCGTTTTTTTCAAATTTCAAGGTTAATCAACAGGCTAGTGTCCTTATCTATTACTAAACTGATTAACACATCATTTATTCAGAACAATTTGTGCTAAACGTGACGAGCGTAGTCAAGTAAAGTTGTTTGCGTTTTGAAATCCAATACTAGACTTAGTTTAAAAAAATTCTTGACGTAAACCGTCAGTAGAGCACATGTTAATTTTTTTCAATGAATTTTTTAAAAAATAATAAAAAATATAAGTTAAATTTTACTTGTTTTTATTTGTTAATTCCAAAATGCTCACTTTATAATTTAAAGCTAATTGATACTTTTTAAGACTCCAAAAAAATTTATTTTTTAATTTTATTTTAGTGGAACTTTTTTCTTACAGGAGTAGATACTTGAAACCGGACCCTTTGTATCAAATACATTCACAAATTAATTTAAAATTTCAGATCCCCAATCCAACTACTCGAACCATTGGACCCTCACTCGCCTAAAAGCGATGAAAATTTATAATTTAGATTTTTTCGCTTCCTATAAAGCTTTAATAGCAATTTTATTGTTTATTGTGATCTACTTTGAAGAAACATTAAATAGCTTTTAAAATTACAAATAAATACAGTGTTGATCTGATCATTGGAATTTACCAAATTTTACGGAAATTTACGTAAAATTTCTATTTTTTACGTAAAATACCGTAAATTTACGATTTTTTACTCCGTAAATTTTGGTAAATTTACTGTATTTTACGTAAAATATCGAAATTTTACGTAAAAATTAGTAAAATCGAAAAAGTCCAAAAAAAAAACAAAATTTCGACTTTTTCAAGGATTTTCAATTTTATGAATTTTTCAGAAAAGAAAAATTCACTAATTAAAATTTTACTTTTTTTTACCATTTTTTACGTAATTTTTTGTAAATTTTAGTAAAATTTCATCAAAAATAGTAAAAATCTGTAAATTATTGTAAAATTTACTTTTTAGAAGGATTTAGTGAGCGATAGAGATGAAGCTTTGTCAAAAAACTAATAAAAATTAATTTCTAAAAATAAAAATTTCAAAAATCTAGAAAAAACATAATTTTTAAAAATGATAATGAAATGATATACTTAGGATTCATAAGTTTTTCATAAAAAATCAAGTTTGTGGACCTGTACAGTAAATTTCAATTCGTCATTTCAATTCATGCAAATTCGAATAACTTTTGAACGGAAAGTGATTAACTTGTTCTGTGAATTGTTACAAATTGTAGCAATTTACAGAATAACTTAATCACGTTCTATTCAAAAGTGATATAAATTTGAATGAATTGAAATGACGAATTGAAATTTACTATACACAGCCCAAGTTTGTAATTTTTGACAAAGTTTCACCTCTATCGCTCACTAAATTCTTCTAAAAAGTAAATTTTACAATAATTTACAGATTTTTAAATCGAAATTTTACGTAAAATTAAGGTGCCCCAAGTCATTAATATTAGTATCTTTAAATTTTATTCCTCAATTGATAAGCGATTCCGAAAATTTTCTGAATAAAAATTTAAATATATAATGGTAATATCTAGCGAAGATGGTTTGGATTTTTTAGGAAACTATTTTATTTTGAAGTATTTTTGTAAAAAAACCTTATTTTTTGGTCATTTCTCATTAAAAATTTAGTTTTTTCAAACTTTAGTAACCTTTATTTTGGTTATTATGAATCAAATTTTTCAAAATCAAAACCAATTTTTATAAAGCATGGTTAACTCTATAATTCAAAACATTTTCGGAATATTTTTATCGGAATAGAAATGAGTTATTAAGGCTCAAAAACAGCAAAATCTTAACTAGGGCTTATGATTTGGTGCACCTTACGTAGAATTTGGTAAACTCCAATGATCTAATCAACACTGTAAAAAAAATCTTAGATCCGTTAAAAAAATTAAAGAATCTGTTTACTAAGCAAAAAAAAATTTTTTACTTTGGTTTTATGTAGTAAAAAAAAATAACGCCTCGTTACTCGCCTATAAAGCTCTGTTTCGTGTATCTTAAAAATAATTCGGTAATTACTTAATATACAGCGCCGAAAATGTGATTTCGGCAATTCGTGATGGGGAAGATAATTTTGCACACAAATTATTTTATGAATGAAGTATTAAAAAATAATTTAAAGGTAAGAATATTTTGCATTATTTAGCTTGAAAATTCTAAGAGTGTATCCTTAATTCCACAAAAAATATTTTCCCCAAAATTTTTTATTTTATTTTTCAATTAAATATTCAAAATTGAAATACCAAAAATAATTTACAATTTAAAACACCTTTTTAAAAGGCTCTTCTAAAAATTCGAAAAATTGAGAAATATTTAGAATTAGTTATAGAACAAAAACCTAAAGATGGGCGCAAGAACAAGATTTGCATTGAATATTAGACAATAAATTTAATAAACTACATTGAAAAAATTTTAGTTTTTAATTTTATTCAATTTTAAATTTCAATTTTTTTTCCTAGTTATTCATCGATTAAAATTGACGTTAAAACACTAATTTTAGTTAAAAAATTACCACATGTCCAAATTTTATTTAGATATATTTTCTTAATATTCAAAAATGCAATCGATTGCAACAAATTTAGAGGAACTATTGGCTAAATATACCTCACTTAAATACAACGAAAATAACACAAGGGTATTTTTGTTTTTAATATTTAAAAATTTAATTAAAAATTCCTATATTAATTAAATTTTTTAAACTTAAAAGATTATTTGTGAATGGAGCGGACACGAAATGCCACCAAATATAAACAGTGTTTTATCTTACGTAAATGGAAATAAATACAAACAACTTCTAAGCAAAAATATCGATTCAAATAAATTGAAAAAAATGTCTGAATTTCTTGTTTCGTCAAAACACCCAAAGAGAACGTAGGCCTCATTTTAAAAATTATTCAAAAATAAAATTTTTTCACTTTATGTTTTGACTAAAAGAAATCAATGGTTTTGTAAATTAACTTTAAAACATGTTAACAAGCAACCAGACCATATTGAGAGACACTTAAATGGACGAAAATTTCAAAAAGCATACAAACATTGTAGATTTTTCACTTATACTGATTTGCTTTTTCTTAAAATTAATCATACAATTTAAAAAGGGCTTTATTGTCAAGAGAATAATATAAAATTTGTTCCATTCTCAAAACAGCAGACGGAAAAAAGAGCTGAAGAAGACGAAGAAGATCATATTATGAGTGGTAATGAAAGTGAAGGTTCAGAAGATAGCATGAGTGATTTATTCCCAGGTATTTTTCAAAAAATAAAAAAAAATTGTATTGGAAAAAGTAATAATTGAAATGATTGAAAGACGAAATGCTTGATCTTGTTGAGTGTGATCATGATAGTGATAGCTATGAAAAAAAAACAAATCATGAAGAATCTATGGAAATGGAAGATGATCAAGAAGAGGTTGAAGAAAAACCAATTAAAAATAAAAAAAGACAATTAGATACAAAAGTATAATTAAATTTTTTTTTTTTGTTCAAACTTTAATTTTATTCTTTTTTTTTAGCTTAATAAAAAGCACAAAATTGAACCTCAACGAAAAAAAAAGGTTTCTAAGAATTAAAATTTTAATTATTAAATAAAAAAAATTTAATTTGAATTTGTGTTTTTTATTTCTTCTCTTGGTAAAATGGTTATAAAAAGCCATTAGAAAAAAAATGGAAAAATTTTTATAATTAAAAGATGAAATTTTTTAACATAGGATTGTTTTCGTTAATGTTTTAATTGAGTTTTATATCGCTTGGAAATTGATGTTGTTGTTGATTTGATTTTTTTTGTTGTTTGAAAAATGTACACACTTTTATCTGGATTTTATGAATATTTAACACAAAAAGATGACTATTTTATTCTTTTACTTGGATTGGACAATTCTGGCAAAACAACTTACTTAGAACAAGTTAAAACTAAATTTACACAAAATTACAAAATGATGAATCCGGCTAAAATAACCTCTACTGTTGGTTGTAATATTGGTCAAGTCGAAATAGGAAATGTTCGTTTAAATTTTTGGGTAAGTTAAGACACTCTTGTTCTGTTAATGAGTGTAAAATGAAAGCTAAAATTGGTATTTCTTAGAATAAAAATTAAATTCTCTTAGTAATTCATCTAATACAAAAAAGAAATTTAACGATCACAGTATTCTTCAGATTTACCCTAAAAAAATTAAAGTTTATTTTAGGAACACGAGTTCGTATTTTTTACGATTGAAAAAAATTAAGTAAATTTCGTGAACAGGGGTTCGCCGTTTGACCAGCCCCACTTCTGGTCACTTAACAGGCAAGACCCCAAGTAATTGATGTTAAAAATTCCCAGATTTAAGATCTAATTATTTTTTTATTTTTATTTATTATTCAATTTTTGAACAGTGTCTGTGTACACTTAGCAGTTTTAAGATAAAAAAATCACTGTAATCTCTCAAGATCTTTTTTTTTAGAATTTTTACCAAGTGACAAAAATGTGCCTGTAACAAATTTTTGATACTTTTTTTGTATTAATGGTACTTGTCCTCTAAAAATTTCTGATTTTTAGAGAAAGATTAATCTCTTAAGAAAAATACGATAATTATCCTTTCAAAAATAAATATTTTTTTAAACTAGTTTTTAGTATTTCAAAGGTTAATTTTACCATGGTATATAAAGTATTTCAATAAAATAAATTTCATGAAGTGACTGAAATTAAAAGATCTTTTAAATAACCGAAAGATATAAGTTTTAAAAGAGAACCAAAATATTTTATATTTTAATGGATACAATATTATTTATTCCACTACAATTTTTTTAAAAGTGAAGTTAAGTATTCTTGCTCATAATGTTTTTTTTTTTAAAGGATCTTGGAGGACAAGAAGAACTTCAATCGTTATGGGACAAATATTATGCAGAATCTCACGGTATTATATACATGATTGACTCAACTGATCGAGATCGTTTAGAAGAATCATGGAAAGCATTCGACAAAATGATTGAAAACGAACAACTTATCGGTCTACCATTGCTAGTTGCTTGTAATAAACAGGACTTAAATGATTGCATGAGTGTACCTGAAATCAAAAAAATGTTTAACAAAAGTGCTGCAAAAATAGCTATTAGAAATTGTATGGCCACAGCGACCAGTGCTTTGACTGGTGAAGGTGTTCATGAGGGCATTAATTGGATGAAAGAATGCGTAGAAAACAACGCTTCAAAGCGTCCTCCAAAAGAACCTAAAATAGCCTAATAATTAATTAAGAGTCTAATTAAAAATAAAATTTAATTAATTTTTATTTTATTTATTTTTTTAATAAATTTTTTTTTTTCTAAAATTTTTTTATTACTTTTTTTTCTCTAGAATATTTAGGGCTCCCTACAAAAAAAAGATATTCATAACAATTTATTATATTATTTATTAACTTAACCTGTAAAACCTAAAAATTAAATAAAAATATGTTCCATTAAGTTAAAGTTTCGTTAAGAGGGACCTTGTGTAATTAATAGCCAAGCTAGAGTAAATTATGACGTGAGGTTTTTGCAGGTGTAAAAAAAGAGTTCAATCGAAAAATTATACTTCCGTATAACATTAAAAATTTTCATCACATAAAATCATATGATTCTACTAAAGTCTATTCTGTTTAAAAGTAAATTTTTTTTTGCTTATTTTTATCGAGGAGAATACCATGCTTTAAACATAAATTTGAAAAAAAAATTAAAATAAAAAAAAATTTGAAGAAATTCTAAAATTTTGGTTTATTAAAAAAAACGAAATGTCTTGCGGAATTGTTGATGATATTGAAGATATTTTAAAATCGGATCCAAACGATCTTTCCATAGACAATGATTTGAATCGATCTGCAAATAAATCCTATATTCTACCTAAAACATTGAAAAAAATTAGTAAAAATTCATCTGATCAAGATGAAAATAATTTTGAATTCAACTCAACGAACACTAATGTCCCAGGCGTCGCTTCTATTTATATTAAAACATGGGGATGTACACATAATAATTCAGATAGTGAATATATGGCTGGCCAATTGGCTGCTTACGGCTATAAATTAGTTGGTAAGACACTTTGAATTTTCGAAAAAAATATATAAATCTTAATTTAATATTTTTCTTTTAAGAAAATCCACAAGATGCTGATTTATGGTTGCTAAACAGCTGTACTGTTAAAAACCCAGCCGAAGATCACTTTAAGTAAAATAAAAATTAAGAAAAAAATTTTAATTTTTAACTTAAGTCTTATTTTATTAAAGAAATTATATCGACAAAGCCAAGCAAATGAATAAATATTTAGTAGTTGCTGGTTGTGTACCACAAGGTGCGCCGAAAGCAGCTTATATTCAAGGCTTAAGTGTTATTGGTGTTCAACAAATAGACAGAATTGTTGAAGTAGTGGAGGAAACTCTTAAAGGAAATTCAGTGAGATTATTTGGTAAGAAAAAACAAGATGGTAAAAAATACGGTGGTGCTAGTTTAAGTTTGCCAAAAGTTAGACGAAATCCTTTAATTGAAATAATAGCCATAAATACTGGTTGTCTAAATGAGTGTACTTATTGTAAAACAAAACATGCTCGAGGTGAACTTGGTTCATATTATCCAGACGAAATTGTCGAAAGAATTCGACAATCGTTTGAAGAAGGAGTTGTTGAGGTTTGGTTGACTAGTGAAGATACAGGTGCTTATGGTCGAGATATAGGAACAAATATTGTTGAGCTTTTATGGAAAATAGTTGAAGTTATACCTGATGGTTGTTGGTTACGTATTGGTATGACCAACCCACCTTATATCTTGGAACATTTGGAAGAAATGGCCAAGATTCTAAATCATCCTAGAATTTATGCATTTTTACATCTACCTATTCAATCAGCATCGGATGCTGTTTTAACAGAAATGAAAAGAGAATATTGTTGTGATGATTTTAAGCATATAGTTGATTATTTAAGAGAAAAGTACTTTTTATTTAAACTTTTTTTTATAATTAAAGATTAAAATAAGTTCTTGAACACAAGGGTTCCGGGAGTAAATATTGCTACTGATTTAATTCTCGGCTTTCCGAATGAAACTGAAGAAGACTTTCAGCAAACTTATGACTTGGTTAATCAATACAAATTTTCGTCTCTTTTTATTAATCAATTTTTTCAACGACCTGGTACACCAGCAGCCAAAATGCGCCAAATTCCTACTCAAGAAGTATTATTTTTTAATTACAAATAATTTTTTCATTTAAAAATTGTATCTTTACAATCAGAAAGCTGAATATCTCCCTAGCTATTTTTAACATTATTTTTTTTTCCAAAAAACCAACAGATTTTTTACTTTTTTCACTAATTATATTTTACAGGAATCCAGTCTCTGAAAATTCTCTGCGATAATTGCACAAAAAAATTTATAATCCTTTTAAATTTAGTAAATTTTGCAGTGATTTTGCAGAGGTTGAAAAATGATTGTACAATCTTGGTATATTCAGTACAAATTAAAACTAACTTGTACGCATTTTGTTCCTCGACTCTTCTTCAACTCTTACTTCCCTCTTCTTCGACTTATCCTCTGAAGAAAACAATCAATATAAACTAATATTTTATAGCGTATTTTTTTGAAACCTTTCTTTTCTTGAGAAAGGAAAGAAAAGAAGAGATAGAGTTGGAGAAAAGTGGAAGAAGAGGAAAGGAAAACAATCGTACAAGTTAGTTTTATTTAAACTGTACAATTTACACAACTGATTTATTCTTATCACAAAAAAAGTTATTAATGTTAATATTTTTGTAGAAAAAATTCACATCGCCGTTTTTTTTACAATATAACCTCTAGAAATAATTAGAAATGTTTTTGTATAAAACCGGTTTGACCAAAACTTTTAAAACTATTCCGAAACTAGTTTAATAGAAATTAAATTAAAAATTGTGTGAAAGGATAGAGAATTTTATTCTGTGCAATTTCATATCTTTTTCAAGTATTCTTGAAAGTTTTTTAAGCCGTTAATTTTGGTCAAACCAGTTTAAAATAAAATACAGATTGTTCATCACATAATTAGACCGGTCTTCCTGTTCGTTTAAATTAAATGCATAAATCGACCAGACTAAAAACTAAATTTTACAAAAAATCGAAATCTTGCCAACTATGGCAAATCGAAAATTCGGATTACCAAGTAGTTTTGAAAAGTTCAGATTTTTTTCGAAAAAATTATTTGGATAATCGAGAATTCGGGAATATCGAAATTCGGATTAAAGAGGGTTAAGTGTTATTTTTAGAAAAATTTTGTTAATATTTTAAGGATTTTTATCATTTTGAAAAATTTTTACGTTAACAAGTTTTAAGCTTTTTAAATTTTTTCAAGAGAAAAAGACGAACCAAAATAATATCTGAATTATTTCAATCATACACAACGCATGATTCAAAATTAGGCTCAGTATTTGAGGTTTTGGTAACCGAAGTGTCTCATGATGAAGAGTATTTTGTTGCACATAACAAATATTATGAACAAGTAATTTGTATTCTCGAATTTTTTTAAAGTTTTTTTGATTAGAATAATTTAATTTCGAATAGGTTTTGGTTCCGAAATTGGATCATTTAATGGGTCGAATGATCCAAGTCGAAATTATTGAGTGTACTAAACATTCAATGAAGGGTCGAGTAATTGAAGAGTCTTTAAAAAAATATCCGAGACGAGTTGAAGTAAAAAAAGGCGAAGTAACAGGTTTAAATCAAATCGATAAGAATAATAACTCGAAAAATGATGAATCATGCTGTGGAGGAAGTTGCAGTGGAGGCGAATTAGAAAAGATAACTAATGATTGCGGATCGTCGAATTGTTGCTCTAGCACAATCAAAATAGAAAATGAAGGAAAATATAATAGTGATGGCTACAACAGAATTAGGGAATATGCTATTGCTACTTTAATTGCTAGTGGAGCTATTTTAGTTTCTAAAATTGCACTCAAATTTTTGTATCCAAAATAAATATTTAAAGAAAAAATTTATTTATTTTCAAATTTCTACCTCTTATAAGTTGAAAATATATTTTTTTTTGACCAAATTCAATATCGAAATTTTAAGCATGTATAAAAGACGATAAAGAGGAACTAGATGTCTGGGATCTAAAATTTAAGAAGTTTTTTATTGAAGGATTAAAATTTAACGTTTTTTAAAAAGTTCTATCTCTAAAGCATCCCACGATTTTTAATTTATTCGATACTTAAAAACGCTTCTCTAAAATTAATAAAAAATTCACTAAAATTTAAAAGGATTTGAGATTGTAAGACACTTTTATTGGAAAAAAACAAATCTAAACTGCGATAAAAAATATTGTTTGTAATTAACTACTTAATTTATAAACGCATTTTTATTTTCAGGAGGAACCTTAGTTGAATCAACTTGAAATGTCTCTGTAAAGACCTACCCTTGACTATCTAGAAAAATTTAATGCTATTTAAGGGATCCCTATTTAGCTCATTGATTAAAAAAGCGCTTGTTTTAAGAAAAATTTTATAAAAATTTAAATTCTTTAATTCTTTTAACTAAGCTACAAAATGATACTAAGAAACCATTTATAATCAATTTAATTTTTAAGTTTTTTATTATATATTTTTTTCTATAAATTGATCATCATTTTATTTGTTTTTTTATTAATTTGTGTCTTTTAGAATACAATCCTCAAGTTTAAGGTAAGCTATTTAATTTAGAAATATATTTCTTTTTCTTAAAAAAAAATGACCATTTGGCAAGTGAAAAACGAACTTTTAAAATCAAAGATAATTTTTTTAAAGTTCTTTTTTCAAAATTACAAAACTTAATTTTTTAAAGTCTAGAAAATGGATTACGAAGAAGCTGTTAAAAGTTTACGTGCTGCTATGCATGGCGCTGGTTAGTAAACTTTACTACTTGATACATTTTATTACATTTTAAACTTTAAGTTTTATAATAAGGTACTGATGAAGCTGAATTGATTAAAGCAATAACTAAATTTACAAATAAAGAACGTCAAATCATAATTGAAAAATATATGACTATGTATGGAAAGGTTAGTAGATGTCAATTAAATTGAAAATTTTAAGGCTTTAATTTAAATTTTGATTTTTGAAGTCTTTGGTTGATAAAATAAAATCTGAAATAAGTGGACATTTTTTAGATGCTACTTTGGGATTATTAGAACCAGTCATTGAATTCGAAGCTAAAGCACTAAGAAAAGCAATGAAGGGTGTTGGTACTGATGAAAAAGTCCTCATTCAAACTTTATGCCCAAAAACCGGTGATGAAATTCAAGAACTAATACAAACTTATAACAAATGTAAGATTTTCAAAAATTTTAAAAGAATTTAGAAAAAATAAGTTGTATTATTTTAAAAGTATTTCAACGGGATTTGTTAAAAGATATTGAATCAGAATGTCCAAAATATCTAGGACGTCTTTTAAAGTTAACTGCTGGTCGTGAAAATGACACTAAAATCGATAGAGAATTAGCTAAAAAAGAAGCTAATGAATTATATCAAGTATATTTTTTTAAAATATCTTCTTGATTTTTTTTTAAA
This sequence comes from Brachionus calyciflorus, assembly GCA_002922825.1. NCBI lineage: Eukaryota > Metazoa > Rotifera > Eurotatoria > Ploima > Brachionidae > Brachionus > Brachionus calyciflorus. The sequence continues at coordinate 211,238 of NTPY01000100.1, read as the reverse complement.
TATAATTTCCAACTTGAGGCTGGTGAGGGTAAATTAGGAACAGATGAAGCTGAGTTTATTAGAATTTTATGCACAAGATCATTTTCTCAATTGAGAGCTACTTTTGAAGAATATAATAAACTATCAGCAAATGGTATTTTAAAAGCAATTGAAAAAGAAATGAGTGGTAATTTTGGAAAAGCGTGTATGGCCATAGTAAAGTCATGTCTAAATAGACCAGCTTATTTTGCTGAGAGATTACACAAAACAATGAAGGGCATCGGTACTGATGAAGAAAGTTTAATTCGTTTATTAATTACAAGAGCTGAGGTAAATTTAGAAAATTATATTAATTGAATTTTTTTATTAAAATTTAAATTTAAGATTGATTTAAATCAAATTAAAGATGAATATGTAGCGATTTATGGCAAGAGTCTTTTTGATGATGTAAGTTCAGACACTAGTGGTGATTTTAGAAAATTACTTTTAGCTTTAATTGGAGAATAAGTTTAAATAATAGAATACATGATTGGACTTACAATCTAACAATATCTTCAAATTCAAATTATTTTATTTAATTAATAAAAATTTAAAACTAAAAAATTGAATTTTATTTTATTATTTTCACATAAATGTTTTTTTATTATATCATTAAAAATTGAAATGAATAAAAAGAAAAATATTTAGCAATTCCGAATATTAAAAATAGATTTGCACTAAATGTGGTAGCCTAACCCATCAGGTAAAAGACTGCTCAAGCCAACAACGCTGTCTAAAATGTGCTGATTTTGGGCACTATACTGATTTATATGAATGATTTGGAAAAGTTAATTACATCCAAAACTTCTAATTTAAAGTCAATTCGAATAGATTTAATGCCAACCCAAGATTATATAAAAACACTAGGACAAAAAATCCAAGAAAAAACATTTGATGTTAAAGAATGGAGTAAAGCTATAAGCGAGATCCTAGAAGCACAGAAAGCTTATTCTAACAATTTAATAGGGAACATCAAAGTATTACTCAATTCATTAGAAAAAGATTAACAGACCATTTAAAAAAAACTTATAATCAAAGCTAATATTATTTACAGCTTATCATTTTAATTTTTTATTGTATTTTTATTTACTTACTTTCTTTAAAAACATGTAGACAACGTCACCTTTTTTTAACGGGACGTTGAGCAAGTGATCGGCGATCGGCCTCAGCCTCAGTAATAATAAAATATCATCAAAAAAGGCATTTTAATTGTGCGTACACTGTTAATAAAAGAGGTTGGAAATCTGAATTTACAACCTTAGTATTGACAACTTAAAGGTTGGAAGATAATTATGCATGCAAAAAGGAGGAAAACTAAAATCAGCCTTAAGCTTGTCAATACTTAAAAAAAATTACCCTAAACATTTGCCTAGAACTCTAAGAATAAAAGCAAAAATCGGCCTTTATTTTTGAATGAACACTGAATTTAATTCTAATGAAAAAGGATGGCATTTTTTTATTTTAAATTAATTAAATTAAAAAATGCAATCCTTTTTCATTATAAAAAAATTAGAATTAAATTCAGAGGTATTCAAAAATAAAGTCTAATTTTGGCTTTTATTCTTAGAGTTCTAGGCAAAAGTTTACGGTACAATCTTATTGTTAACAGTGTATTTGTAAATGGGACAATTAAGACTAATAAATTATGTTGTAGACTTTATTAAAATGTTTTTCAGAATGATAAAAAAATAAAAAGAAAGTAAAATAAAAAGGCATGAAGTACGTGACTAGA
>NTPY01000100.1:183456-202137 GCA_002922825.1 Brachionus calyciflorus | reverse complement strand
GACGCTTTTAAATTCTAGGCACTTTTGAAAAGTGTCTTAGTCGCTTTTATTTTTTACAGTGTAGTGCATGCGCCAAAGCCGCATCTTAAGTTATGATGCTGATGCTGAAGTGAAAGCTACTATAGCTAAAATAACCGGCCAACAAAAAAATTTTTTTTGACACAGAAATTTCAAAATTTTATTCAAATTTTTTTTCGTAAAGTTTTCTTTTTATACTGAGGAAAAATTCTTCTGATAAGATTTAAAAATTTGACTTTTCTCTGGAAAAAAAAAACAATTTTTAAAATTAAGATCCTTATTTTCTTTCTTTAAAGGACAGAATTTCTCACTTTATTAGTTCAATTCTCTTATCTTGGTATTAAGTTAAGTACGTTTACGTGTACGGTTCGCCATTTTTTCATTAGCTGTTTCAAAAAGCAGCAATTTTAAGTTCAAAAAAATATTGTTTTTGAAGAAACAGTTCAAATTTTGATAATTAAACGACCAACAAAATTTCAGAGAAAAAAAAAATTGTTTTCATCAATAGTCTGGAGTTTTTTTGAATATTATTCGGGTCAAAAAAAGTTTTAAATTATGATTTCTAATTTTTATTCAAATAGTAGAAGCAAATAATTATTTAAGTTATTTTTCCAAACGCGTAAATATGGTTTCAGCTTAATTGAAAATGATGAATTTTTTTTTTAAATATTTTTTTCTTAATAAGGCAAGTTTTCAAAAAAAGGGAGCCTAAAAGAGTCAAAAAAAATTTTAAAAATTTTTTTAAACATTGCAAAAGAGCTAAAAATAGCGGTTAAAAAAATTTTTTTTTGAATTTTTTTTGACTCTCGAATGCCTCTCCTTTTTGAAAACTTGCCATAACTTGACCAAAATATCTAAATACTTGAATTTAAAAATTAAATTTGATTTAACTTTTGGAAAATCTTTTGATTATCTTAAAAATTGATATAATCTTAATAACTAATAGCAAGAGTAAGTGATTCCAAACTGAGATGCACTTTAAATAATGTTTATCTAGAACAAATTAAACAAAACTTTATATCTTAAGTAAATTATCTTAAGTGGCTTATTTTTCTTCAAATGATTTTAGAAAAATCTTTTTTTTTTCTTCAAGGAACTAAATAAACCTTGTATTAAATTAATATTTTTTTCTAATCTATTTCTTGATTTCTTATGAAAAGAATAAAAACGAAAATCTCAAATGAATAATTACAGATAAAATGAGTCATACTTTTTGATTTATTGCCTTTAGAAGATACAGAACAAAACAAAAAAAATGCTTAAAAGAAAACGAAATTCAGCTAGAGAAATAATTAACTGATAAAAATAATCCATTCCTTCGAGAACTAATAAAGCTCACATTTATATTTCTTAATATCAGACTATTTGTTCATTTTAGACATTGTTATTCTAGGCTTTCTAATACTAAAAAAACAAAAACAGATGAACAAAAAATTTCTTGTTTTTTAAAAAAAAATTCTTTTCAAAAAGTATAGAATTTCACCCGAATCATTGTATAAATATTCGATTAAAATTTGTAAACACATAACAACAACAACAACAACAAAAAAATGGAAAATTTCTCCAAAATTGATATTAAAAATAAAATAAGTCGTAATTCATATTTTTACGATAATAAAATTCAATATTTTAAATCACAAAATTATCTTAAGCTAAGGTCGGAATGTTTGAAAAATTCAATTCTATTTACTGATCCTCTTTTCGAGCCTAATTCAAAAAATCTTTATGTTTCACGTCGTGGCCCCCAAGGCATTAAATGGAAGAGACCATTTGAAATATGTAAATCAAATGGTCAAATTCCAAAGTTTATTGAAAATACGGCAAATGCTAATGATTTAGACCAAGGTTACATAGGTAATTGTTGGTTCATAGCTGGTTGCGCAGCTATTACATTTATGCCCGAATTATTCGATAAAGTAGTACCTAAAAATCAAGTTTGTAATGGTGACGGCTATTGTGGAATTTTTCATTTTAGATTTTGGCTCTATGGTATATGGTATGACGTAGTTGTTGATGATTACTTACCAGTTTGGGAACATAATAATCAATTGGTTTTTTGTAGTAATAAGGAAGAACCTAATGAATTTTGGGCAGCTTTGTTAGAAAAAGCCTATGCTAAAATATGTGGTAGTTATGAAAATTTAGAAGGTGGTTTTACCACTGATGCACTTATTGACATGTCTGGTGGCCTTGAAGAGTCTTTTAGCTTAGACAAAGGAAGTTTGAATCAAAAATATAAAGATAATTTATGGAAAATTTTGGTTAAATCACGTGAATTAAAGTCAATGAATGCAGCTTATTTAGAACCAGATCCAAGAGTTTATGAAGAAAAACTTCCGAATGGCTTAGTAAAAGGTCATGCTTATACTATAAGTAAAATAGCTTTAATCGAACAAAATGGTAAAGATGTAAGACTTATTAGATTGAGAAATCCTTGGGGTAGAATTGAGTGGAAAGGTGCTTGGAGTGATCACTCAAAAGAATGGAATTTTTTAGATAAAGACTTGAAAAATGCTTTGGAGTTCAAGCAGGAAAATGAAGGCGAATTTTGGATGGGTTTCGATGATTTTTTATATTTTTTCGATTCAATTCAATTTTGTCATTTAACACCTGAATCATTTTCCGATGAAATTTTAAATGATTTTCGCAATGATAAGATCTCGTGGAAAATGATTTCTTATCATGATGAATGGTCTCTGAAGAAACGAAGCGCTGGTGGTTCAGGTAATGGTGGAGATCGTCGCTTTTGGACAAATCCGCAGTTTTTAATTAAATTAGTTGATGTCGATCAAGAAGACAATGATAATATGGCTACTTGTATAATAGCATTAATGCAAAAATATACACGTGAAAAACGATCTTTAAATGGCCAATCGGCCGAGGAATTTATTCAGTTTAGAATTTTTCGAGTTTTAAATGACTCAGACGCTGAAAAGTCAATGAAACTCGGTGAGAAATTAAGTGATTTTCAATTGCAAAAAGTAGGTAATTCAGGTGATTATATAAATAAACGAGAAGTTACAAAACGTTTCAAATTAAGCCCTGGTTATTATATAATAATTCCTAGTACTTTTGAGGCAAATAGAGAAGGACAATTTTTGCTTAGAATTTTTACTGAAAAATTAATAGACGATAGAAATTTGAATATTTTAGAAAAAGAAAATAAAATAACTATTCAAGTCAATGACAAGAAGCCATCAAATTATTTTGAAAATCCTATAAATTTAAATACAGAATTCAACACTTGGTCAAGCTTAATAAGTGGGCCTGAAATGAATAGAAGAAATGTTACAGTAGTGAGATCTAATCCGGAAAATGAACAATTCTCACTAACTAATAATCTAATGAGACCATTTATGCACATGAATTTAGATGATCATGATAACATTACAAAGAAAAATTACGATACTAAATCAATAAATAAGAAAAAGGTCCAAAATGCTTGTTCTTTAATGTAATTTTTGTTTATTTAGTTTATTTTGTAAATAATAGAATTTACATCTTATTATAATTGAATATTTTTTTTAATTTTTTAATAAAAAATATATTTTGCTTTAAATTATTTTTTTGTTGTTGTAATTTACTTTAAAAAATACTTAAATTACTAAGCGAATTACCATGAAAGAAATTGCAATTTTATGTTGCCACGAGCCGGAAAGTTAGTTTATGGCCGAACTAAAAATTAAGATTTCAATTTTTTATAGTAAAAAATAATTCTAAATAATTTTGTAATTGCTTTTTAATTCTGCATCAGAAACCGAATTTTCGATTTTTGAAAATATCAATTTTTATCCTATTTTTTGCTCAAAAAAATAATTTTCTTGAAATTAAAAGAAAAGAGGATAGGCTTTTAATAAATTCACTGTGCAATTAATTGCGTATTTAAATTTTTTATTTTTTTGAGCAAAAAATAGCAAAATTGAAATTAACACTTTGCCCTATTTTAAAAGTTTGGCACAGTTCTAAATTAGAATTTTTGAAATCTTATGTGGCTTTATTAAAGGATTTGTGGATTTTAATGTATCGTTAAAATTCGGTCACTTATGCATGCACTAAAATTTGATATTTAACTTTGGGTACACGCAATTATTCACAAGGACTTATGTTAGACTAAATATTTCTTGAAAAATAAATAGTGTATCCCACTTTTTACGTACTTTAAATTTTTATGGAGTAATTACGCATGAAATATAAATCCTTTATATTTGTAGTAAATTTTGTCGATTCTTAATTTATATAACTTCGATTTTATGAAGCAATGAAAAATATTGTCCTCCAATATTGCTCTTTATGATGGTTATTTCTGATTTGAAGAAATCCTCCATATTTATTTATTTACAAAAAACATTCCTTTAAGTGAATAAAAATAAAATTAGATGACCTATACTGTACAAAATAAAAGCGACTAAGACACTTTTCAAAAACGCCTAGATTTCAAAAGCGTCTAAAAATTGAAATATTTAACATTTTTTTGGAAAAACAAGACGCTTTTTTTTAGACGTCAAAAAAATTGGTCGTTTTTAAAGAAAAAGCTGTCTCAGTAAAAAACGACTAAAAAAAGTGTCTTGTTTTAAAAAAAATCGAAATTTTGTAATGAAAAATTTAAAACTAGTCGCTTTTAAACTAGGCACTTTTAATTTTAGACGTTTTTTTTTAAAGACATGACTAAATAAAAGCGCCTTAAAAATAGTTACTACTAAAAGCGTCTTGAAAACTCTCCAAGATGACTTTTAATTTTAGCGCCTAAAAATGGTGTCTTAGTCGCTCTAAGATCTTGATCAAATGAGTTGAGTTTTGATCCATTAGTTCTTTGACTGATCGAAATATCTCAAGAGTTTCGTACAAACTGTAAATAAGACTGTTCAAAGTTAAAGAATTTTAAACATTTTAACAAAGTTATTTAGATTTTTAAGATAGATATGACACTTATTTTTTAGTCTCATAATTTGTCTTACTGCGCTGTTCCCTAATTAAAGTCGTCCACATACCCGTACTCAATTCACGAGTTGTTTTGTGTAATCTATAGATGTTCTTTTTTTTTAAGATTTAAAGTAACTGTACTAAATCCATATTTTTTTAAATAAAAGATTGTACAAAAGATGAAATTTTGCGTTACTTTTCAGAATTTTTTAATTGTGAAACTATCAAAATCTGAATTTGCCATAATGTCAACTACAAGATACTCTATTGTACCCTAGGTTTGATATGATCTAATCAAGATATTTGAAATTATTCTTTGCAAGAATCTTATATCTTTCTTGATAAAAATTATGCAATTTCGTAATTGGAAGTTATTAGATTCTTACAAAAAAAAATGAACTAGAATTTCAAGCAATAAAATTAATAAGATTTTAATCTTTATGAAGTCATGACTCTCAGTTTGTTTTTTACCGTATTAAAAAAAGTTAGAATTTCTTTAAGATTTTTCTAAAATATTTTTTCTAATTTACAATGACAAAATTTTGATCTAAAGTTGTGAAAAAATAGTAAAAATAATTAAAAATATATTTTTTAGTAAGTAAGCAAAAGATCATTTCTTTCCCCAAGGAAAATGTTACCTATTAAGTGTTACTAAGCTTAATTGATACTTTATTATATTTAAACAAATTGTTTCAAGAAAGCGTTTACTTTTTGTAATTTGTTACTATAGATAAACACTCAAAAGAAAATAAAAATCAAAGTTCTATAGTAACAAATTTCAAAAAGTAAAAGCTTTCTTGGAACAATTTGTTTAAATATAATAAAGTATCAATTTAGCTTAGCTACTGTTAATAGGTAACGATTTCAAAGTTGATAAATTGCTCTTTCGCTTACTTACTATAAAATAACGTTATTTCTCTTTTTAATTTTTTAATTTTTTTGAAAACTTTAATTCTTGGTATTTTGTTATTGAGTTTTGATTTAAAACAAGACCTTCTTTTTTTACCTATTACTTTTTTAAAGTTTAGAAAAGAAACAAGAAATTTGTTAAAGCCCATTCTTTTCTGTTTAATTGTATATTTAATGTTTAAAATTATTTTTTTTATTAAATTTAAAATAATTTATAAAAACATTACAAATTATAAGATTTATTAATTAGTTTGGAATTTTTTAATTCAATTTGATTAGATTTTATTTTTGAAAAGAAAAAATCAAAATATTTGAAGAAGCTGCTAATAGCCTTAAGAAATCAATGAATGGAAAAGGCAATTATTTTAAAAATTTTGGCTCACAATTAATCTGGAAATTTTTAACATTTATCATCATTAAAAGGTACTGATGAAAATAGATTGATTAAAGAAATTGCAAATTATTCTAATGAACAACGTCAAGAGATTAAAAAAATCTATTTCACAATGTTAATAGCGTTGCTTGAACCAATTGATGACTATGAGCCAAGAAAGTTAAGAGAAGCTATGAAAGGTTTTGGTACCAATAAAGATGTGTTAATACAGACTTTGTGTCCAAAAGAAGCGTTTGAAATTGATAACATAAGAAAAACGTACAATTCAAGTACTTTTCTTGATTTTTTTTGATACTTTAGTTGACTTTATTCAAATTTAATAATTAAAGTTTTTGGAAAAAATCTTGAAAAAGACATTGAAGGAGAATGTAATGGCAATTTGGGTCGTATATTAAGATCGTTAGCTTCTGCTGGTCGATCTACCGGTCATAGAATTGATCAAAGCCTTGCTAAAAAAGAAGCGCAAGAGTTATACGATGTAGATTTTAATAGTTTCAAACTTTTTTTCAAAAATTTTTCTTTATTATGTTATAAGGCTGGTGAGGGTAAATTTGGAACAGATGAATCCGAATTTATACGAATATTATGCAGTAGACCGTTTCCTCAATTGAATGCCACTTTTGAAGAATATAGAAAAATATCTAAAAACGATATTGAAAAAGCAATTAAAAAAGAAATGAGTGGTGATTTGGAAAAGGCTTGCTTAGCTATTGTTAAAGCATGCAGGAATAGGCCTGGTTATTATGCTGAATAATTGTATAAAGCTATGAAAGGAATTGGAACAAATGATGAGACCTTGATTCGTTTGATTGTATCAAGAGCTGAGGCATGTTAATTACCATTTTTTGTTTTTGATTTTAAATCTTTTTTTTTATGATTTTTTTTTCTCGATCGATTTGGATAGAATAAAATATGAATATGAAGAAATGAATGGTAAAAGTCTTTATGATGCAGTTAATTCAGAAATTAAAGGTGATTATAAAAAATTACTATTGAGTGTGATTGGAAATTAAAATAAAACTATTTTTATTTTATACAATCTTTTTTTAATAAATATATATAGAAAAATATGGGTTGTATTGATAAAAAATTACAGGTTATGAGCAATTATTTAAGGGAAAAATGGTCTGTGACAAAATTTCTGAGAAAAAATAATTAAATTAATGGAAGAAAAATTGTAACCTTTACAGATATAATTTTAACAGAAAGGAGTGCCGAATCATGACATGAATTGATTGATCATGTTTTAGTTAACTTTGTTTTGGATTAAACTGTAAATAGTCTATCAATTGATATTTGTTAACTCTTGCTTTGTATGAATTAAGATCTATCAACTGAAGGCTATTCACATAATGAAAAATTAGAATTTACGTAAATAAAGAATTGATTTTTTTTTTAACTTTTGCCAACTTATTCAAATAGACTAGAATAAAATAGTGTTGATTATTTGGTTCGATAAAATATTTTTTTAAAGATGTTTTATTGTAAAAGTTTCGAATCCTAACATTTAAAAAAAAACGTAACGTATCCGTAACGGATCGTTTTGAGTCGAAACATCTGCATTTGCAAATGCTTCGACTCAAAACTTTCAAAAAAATTTCAAGCTTTCTGAATTGAAATTTGAAAACATACACAAAAGCTGAGACAAAGCCGACGTGTGTTTGGACACGTTCCGTTTGAAAAAACTTTTGTAATAATTATTAATTTTTAAGTAAGTATTAAATGTTAGGAAAAACATTAAAAAAAAACATACACGCTCAATTTTTTTATTTTTATACTTAAATTCTGATCGAGCTAAACTTGAATAAATTTAATAGATAACTATTTTTCCTGTTTTTTAGCTTTTTTCTTAAACACTTTTTTTAGATTAAAAAATTTATTTTATTTAAAAAATGAACCGGGAAACAAGTGAAAATACAAGTACTTGAATATTTAACATTTTTATTTTAACAAAAAAACAAGGAGGGGAATCCCCTCCTTACCTCCCCTTTTCATTATTATCTTCTTTTAAGGATTAAATAAGGTTTTTTTTTAATTCTTTATATTATTTTTAAATTTATGTTTAGGATTCAATGAGTCAAGACTTAAAATAAAAAAAATTCATCGCCTAGCTAAATTTTAGCTTTCAGACCGAAAAAAATCTTTCAAATCTTTTTTACATTTAGTGGTCAATAAATATTTTTAGCGATAAATTATTAGCCAAAAATCAAGGTTTTTTTTATGCAAATTTTAAATGTTTATTTACTTTTTACCTTATTTTTTAAAAAGAAAATGATGCTAGTTTCATTCCGGTCTAATTCTTCAAACTTCAAATTTCGGGTTACCGGTTACCCTTCGTCTGCTTTTAAAAAAAAACCTGATAATAACTCATTCTTCGGTTCAAACTTAATTTTAATACTTTATCAGTAATGCTATTAAACAATAACCTATCGAAAAATCACTTGCGAATTTATTTGCAATTTATATAGTCTCATGTGCCAACGATCCAATAAAGTACCGATTCCGATTGTACCGAACCATATTCCTAACGTATTCGAACCCTAAATTGAAAATACTGTGAAAAATTTTTTTAGGATCAAGTTTAGAAATTGAAAAAAGTCTGAAAATTGGAAATTCTCAGACTTTTTTCCTATTATTTATTTTGTGGAAAAACTATTAGATTTCACCATATTTACTGATTAAAAGTAAAAAAAATCCAAAATTAAGGAAAAGTGATTTTTTTTAAAGTTAAACTCGAATTTGTAATTTTATCTGGAACTTAAGATTCAGAAGGTTCTTTATAGACTATATAAATTATAGAGAGGGCTAAAAATTAAAGACCATATAATTTTTTTTCTTTTAATCAAAATATCTATATTAACTAAGAAAATAATTTTCAGTCGAACTTCGTTAATCCGGCTCGATTGGTGCAGTATTCTTATGCCGGTTTATCGAAAATTTCTTTATTCATATTCATGAAATATTTAAATTCAAACTAAACTTAATGTATTTTCCTTTAGAAAATAAATAAGTGTTAAGATTAAGCAAGATTTAGCTTTAATTTGGCTATTTTAAATTCAATTTATTTTTAACCCATCTCAAGTGTTTACTATTCGACATCTCTCTAAATTGTTAATAATGATCAAGGTCAACCAAAATATTTCTTGGCATATTTGGCTTTTTCTTAAAATCTCATCTTTACCTCGAGGTAAAGATGAGATTTTTATTAAAAGTTAAAAGCAATTTTTCGATTTTCGGGTCTAATTAAAAAAGCTTTCGGATGAGCTAAAAAAAATAAAAAAATTAAATTTTTTTTTTTTCAAATAGTCGACATGGATCTAATTCGAAATGAAAATTCAGTTGGCATTGTGGATGACTTTTTCAAAGAGACCATAATCAACTTGGTCAAACAAAAGGAAACAATTGAAAAACAAATTCAAAAATTGAAAGATGATCAGAGAAGTTTGTCATCGTTAGCAAAAAATATTAAAAAAAAAATAAACTCTCTAAAAAAAAATCGTTCCTTTATTCATGCAGAAAATAAAAAGAAGAAATTAGTGAAATTCGATATTCAGGAATCCAAGAAATAGAAAAGGAATTTTTTTAATAAATATTTTTTAAATTTATGACTTTTTTTTTTCGAAAAATTCCATTGAAAATTAAAAAAATTTGTAAGGTGCACCAAATCATAAACCCTAGTTAAGATTTTGCTGTTTTTGAGCCTTAATAACTCATTTCTATTCCGATAAAAATATTCCGAAAATATTTTGAATGATAGAGTTAACCATGCTTTATAAAAATTGGTTTTGATTTTGAAAAATTTGATTCATAATAACCAAAATAAAGGTTACTAAAGTTTGAAACAAACTAAATTTTTAATGAGAAATGACCAAAAATTAGGTTTTTTTACAAAAATACTTCAAAATAAAATAGTTTCCTAAAAAATCAAAACCATCTTCGCTAGATATTACCATTATATATTTAAATTTTTATTCAGAAAATTTTCGGAATCGCTTATCAATTGAGGAATAAAATTTAAAGATACTAATATTAATGACTTGGGGCACCTTACCAATTTAATTTTAATTCAACTTAAAAGTTAATTGACGTCTGCTGAAAATAAAACATCTTAATTCTTAAGGATGCGAAAGTATTCAAAACTTTAAAAAAATGAGAAAGCTTCAGTTAATAAATTGATGGAATCAAGTTTACTAATACAATGATTTGATTAAAATTTGATTTTTGTCTATGTTATGTCTTTGTTTAATTTAACTTTCATTAGAGTAACTTTTAGCAACACGTTGTTTTGTTTCATAACAAAAATATATTCAAATATGAAATTTACATCAACTTTTTCAAAACTTTAATTTGATCAGGAATAAACATCTTTAAGAATATAACAATCAGATAAAGAAGTTTGTAATTTTCTCTTTCAAGTCAAACCCAATACCCATTAGTTAGCCGTGAATTTTTTTCTAAATGAGGAAAGATGAAAAAAATCAAAATCATTCTTTTTTATTTATTTAATAGTTTTAAGTGATTCAGACGCTGAGAAGTCAATGAAATTCGGTGAGAAATTAAGTGATTTTCAATTGCAAAAAGTTGGCAATTCAGGTGATAATATACAAAACGTTTCAGATTAAGTTACAAAACGAGAAGTTACAAAACGTTTCAAATTAAGTCCTGGTTATTACATAATAATTCCTAGTACTTTTGAGGCAAATAGAGAAGGACAATTTTTGCTTAGAATTTTTACTGAAAAATTAATAGACGATAGAAATTTGAATATTTTAGAAAAAGAAAATAAAATAACTATTCAAGTCAATGACAAGAAACCATCAAATTATTTTGAAAATCCTATAAATTTAAATACAGAATTCAACACTTGGTCAAGCTTAATAAGTGGGCCTGAAATGAATAGAAGAAATGTTACAGTAGTGAGATCTAATCCGGAAAATGAACAATTCTCACTAAATAATAATCTAATGAGACCATTTATGCACATGAATTTGGATGATCATGATAACATTACAAAGAAAAATTACGATGCTAAATTAATAAATAAGAAAAAAGTCCAAAATGCTTGTTCTTTAATGTAATTTTTGTTTATTTTGTAAATAATAGAATTTACATCTTATTTTAATTGAATTTTTTTTTTAAAAAATATATTTTTGCTTTAAATTGTTTTTTTTTGTTCGAAAAAATTTTTCAATTAGAAATTTCAGAGCTAATTACCTGACTTTTAAGATGCAAAAAATTTAACCTAAAAATTTGCAATTTTATGTTATAATGAACCGGAAACTTAGTTTATATGGTCGTACTAAAAATTAAGATTTTATCAACTTGTTCACCTAATTATTTTCACACTGACAGGTGAACATAATTTTTTTTTAAACAATTGAATTTTTTCAATTTCGAATAAATCATACGACAACCTTAAGGATTTTAATTTACAATTCAAAGAAAATTATTTTGGGTAATTAATTTTTAAAGTATGGTATGCTACGAACAATTGTCAGTCATGTTAAATTTCATGCAACTTTCAATTTATAATTAGAACTTTAATATCATTAAAAGACTTATATTATCAGAAAATTAACAAAGCATTTTTATTTAAATTTTTTATTTTATCATCTATCTTTTATTTTCTGATCTTGAATAATCAGACAAGACATACTTAAGAACTAAATAAAAAAAAGTGATATTGATTTTCTAAAAGGTTTCAATCATTTCTTAGCAGAAAATAAAGCATTGATTTCAATTTTTTCTATGAGCTTTTATCATCACGTTATCGAGTATGAAAATACTCAACATCAACAAAAATACATTACATATTAAAAATAAATAAAGAGAACTGTAAATCAAAAAATACTTTATTATTTCAAAAACAAAAAAATAAAAAAAAAAAACAGAATTTTCAGTAAAAATATTTTGTAAAGCTTAAGCTTTTTTTTTTAAATTGCATAATATTTTATTTTTGCTCGGTTTTGGTCTGATTTAAAAACAAGTTTTAGCGTTAAAAAATATAAGTTTTTTTTTTTTGTATTTTTTCTGTTTGAATTTGGTAAGAAATTATTATTTTCATGTTTTTTTTTATTATTAGTTTTGTTAAACTTTACTAATCGTTAAAGATTAACCCAGTTTTAATATTTAGTATTTTTTTTTATATTTATGGATTATTCGAATTAATTCAGCTTAATGCTTGGATTACAACTCGTTTTTTCTTATTTTTATTTTAAATTCTATTCTTTTTTTGCATAATAAGCGATTACGAAACATAATAATTCAATACTTAAAATCGATTTTAAAATGATTTATTTATTTTTTCTGAATAAATTATGTTAATTTTTTGATAGAAAATTTATTTTTTATTCTCATTTGGTCCATGTGTTTTTAATTAATCAAGATAAGAGCTTAATTAAAAACATTGGGTATTTTTTTTTGTATATTTGACTAAAGTCCATTTTTTTCTAAGATAAATTTTATTAGCGAAATAGAAAAATCGATTGACTCGGCCATTTTAGTTTATTCATTAATAATTTTTTACATTTTTAAGAATTCAAAATAATGGTACAGGAATCACTTGAAAGCTGTTAGTCTATAAGTTTTTATTTTTAATAGAAAATACTTTGATTTTTAAAATTTACTCTTAAAATTAAAATGATTCATTTTTGTAAGCATCAAATATTAATTTTAAAAAAAATTGTTGTTATTTTTCTAAGTAATTCTTCATGAAGAAAGAATAAAAGAAACATAATTGTTTCCAAGGAGCTTTCATTTGTAAAATTCTTCCATTTTTGTTATTAAATAATTAAATTTTAAGTTAGTTTTTTTTTTAATTTTAAAACAATTTATATTTGTGTTTGGTGTTGCTGTTGTTGTTGTTGGATCCTGTGTGATTAAATAAAGTTATAGACTGCCTAGGAATACTAATGAGCAAAATAGTTGTAAGTTAGTAAAACGTGAGATAATATATGCAAATTTATATTTATATTTTAAAGTTCATTCCAATAGAATTTATTTATATATATTTTTCTAATTTTTTTTTTCTTATTCATTCTGTTAGATTTTATTTCCAAATTACATTAGAATCGATTAATTTCTAAGAAAAAAAAAGAAAAAACATTTTAGAATAACAATAAAAACGAATTGATAACGATTTTAAAATTATTATAAAATTATAGAAAACAACGAAAAAAATCAAGTCGTATTCTCTCATATAAGTCAATATTTGAATTTTTATTTTATTAAATATAGACTATGATGATTAATTTCGAAAATTTTATGAGAGTTATAAACTTTGAGAAAATTAGTTTTTTAAATTTTTTTTTTCTTTTTTTTTTTTTTGAAATATTCGAGAAAAGTTGATTGTAATTAAAATAATATTTAAAAATGAATTAAGAAGAGAATATTTAAAGAATAATTGAATCTAAATTTGTTTTTATTTTCTGCTTCTTTGGTATGTTGAAATTATTATATAAAATGTGTATGGCCAATCAGGCGAACAAAAAAAGAATTATGTATTTACGAGAATACTTAATTTAATTTAAAAACACTGATTATTCGAAGAATTTATTTTATCTATCGAATTATTTATGTGTTTTATTTTCATATAATTTTTATATACATTAACTAGAATTATTTGAGTAAAGTTACAATTATTTGATTGTAAATGAGATACTCTTTCTAAACTATTAAGTTTTATTTCCTGAATAATTAATATCATTTTTTAGGTTCTAAGGAAAAAATATGGTTCACATAGTCCAGTTTAATCTCAAATTCGACGATTTAGACGAAAAAAAAAGCACAGATTAAAATTTTAAATAAGTGGATTTTTGGCGTAAAATTTCGTCAAATAATAAGTGTTAATTTGAGCAAATAAAATATTCTATAGAAGTTTAAGAACCTTATTTTTAAAATTTAAATAGTTTCTTCGGTTACAAAATTTATTTATTGGTTATTGTTTTTTACACAGTAAATATTTTATTTGGAAATTTTTCTACATATATGTGCATCATAAGTTAACCACATATATTTAAAAAATGATAAAATGATAAATAGTTTTCTTTTATTTATGAGCATTCATTTGTTCATCGGTTTTCAAATTTTCTCTTTTAAGAGTAATTTTTTTCTCATTAATGTGGTTAACCTATGATACAAAATATTTACAAATTATTTTTTTCGTAGGAAAAAAAGAAACATCTAATTAGCCAAATATTCTTAAATTAAGGCTCACCAAACCATAAACCCTATTTTTATTTTCGATGTTTTCGAGATCTGATTACTCGTAATTATGAAAAATTTCGACTCAAGCTTTTATATTTTTAGGAGATCCTAACGACTATAAAATTTACTAAACATTTGAAAAAACAACATTATTTCTTCTGGAATAAATAAATTTTGAAAACTCAATTTGAAACTATTTTAGGAAAATTTCTGTAAAAGTTTGCTTTTTTTTTTTCTATTTAAAATAGCAAATAATTTCACAAAACTTATAGGAAGTTTTAATGAGAATAAATCTATGGGATAATTGTTTCAGCACATTCAAAAGACGTTTCAACACACTCGCTAAAACTTTGAAACACATCTCCTTATTATCACCCTCGAAAACCTTTTTAGCTCATAAGAAATTTATTTTTTTTAATTTTCTAAAAAAAAATTAAATTTTTGTCTTTCAACAGCAGTTTCTAACGGCAATAAATGGTCTTAGTATTGAGAATAAAATTGTAAAACCTTCAAGTTAAAAACTCGCTATTCTTACTTGTTTAGATAAGATCATTCGTGTTCCGACTGAGCATCACAATTTAGAGTTATTATAATGAAAGAAAATCAGTATCTCATTTGTCTTAGAAAGTCTTTTATAAATTTTATAACAGTTTGTTTGTTTTTAAGGAAAAAAATTTAAGAAAAATTTTCAAAAATTCTATTTTTTCAAATTTTTCTATTTTTTTGATGGCGAAAGGTGTGTTAAAAATTATTTTAAGTATGATAATAAGGAAGTGTGTTGAAAAGGCTTTTGAATGTGGTGATTAGGTAGACCCTAAATCTATCTGCAATATGTAATTTTAGTATTCTAAACATTTTGTTACTTAAATGAAAAGTTTTTGGTAAATTAGGGTTTATCGATAGGGGAACCTTACGTTTTCTTTTTATGTTATTTTAGGGAACAATACCTAAATTTATATTACTGACCCTATTAATTAATAAATTATGAGTATTTAAGTAGAAAAATTGGCAAAGTATGACAAAGTATGACAAATAAACAAAGTATGATTCGATTTATTAATTTATATGCGTAAAAAGACTTTAATTGGTTGCTAGCAAAACTAAAACAAATTTTCTAAGCCTTATTTAATAAAATTTTTTTTTTAGACTATCTTATCTTTATTGCCTTAAGTTAAGTGACTTTAAGATTAGTTATGAGTCAAATAAGCTGTGTGTAAATATTTAGAAATATTTTAATTTTGAAAAAAAAGTAGGTGTTTTGGTTTTTAAATAAAAAAATTTTTCTTTGATGGAAATAGAAATAATTTTTTTTAAAAAAAATTTTCGTCATTGCTTGATACAATTTTTAAATCAAAAGTAACTGAAATTAATAAAGAAGGTGTAAGTTGTAAGATTTTACGGAGTAAAGAATTTGTCAAACCAATGTCGAAAAGAAAAAAAACAACCAAAAACACGATATAAAATAATTGGGTTAAAAAAGATTATTTGTCTTATAAAATAGAAATAGCTTCTAAAACTCTTTCTTATCTCCTAGATCCTTTTTGACTTAATGGATCAAAATAAATTTACCAAAGTAAAAGTTACTTTATAAATTATATAACGAAAAGAGATTTCTAATCTTCATTTTTGCCTCAGAGTTAAAAACATCATTATTATAATTTTTAAGAAAATCTTGGTAAATTTTTTATTGGTTAGCAAAATCGAAAGGAAATATTTTAACAAAAATTCTTATCAAAAATACAGATATGATCAAAATTTCAAAAAAGTTTTATCTTATCAAATATATTTATTAATTTAGAAGTGCCTTGGGCTTGCATCTTCATTATTGTATTTATGTCAAATGATGCTAATAATTTTAAGAAGCAATTTCTTATCTCTTTCGATTTACTCAATATTTTACTAAGAATTTGATAGCTAAGTTAAATTTTTGTTTTTAGTTTAAATTTCAATATTTTAGAATTAAATTTCAAATTTTCTTTTTTTATAAAAAAAAAAAGAAAACTTGTTTGTTTTTGAACAAAATTTATTTTATTTTTTTCGGTTAGTCCAAGGGTAAATTAAAATTGAGTTCAGCGGCTAAAAAAATTCAAGTATCACTTTAAAGGTAACTAAGCTTTTGTTTCCTTTTGGCGCTAATTAATTTTTTCATAGAAAAAATTTTGGTGTTTAAAGAATTTGTATAATTGAAGTGTCACAAGAATAGGGCTAAAATATTTTAGATAAGAGATCATATTATCAAATTTTCAATACTTGAAAGTCCTTCGGATATGGAAAATTATGGTCTTTGTAGGTACTTTATTGCGTCCTTTCGGGATAGAATACATTTCCGATCGATTGAGTCTATTTAACCATATGTACTCTTCGACTTCACTAATTTAAAAATGCTTAAAGCTTATTTAAAAATAATTTTCTCACGATAAATTCGGCTTCGGGATATACATAATAAAACTGAGGTTTTAAGAATTAGAAAATTTTAAACTATTTTTTCCAAAAAAGAAAAAAAATTAAATTTGTAAGTGATTAAGATTTTTAGAGACCCTGGTAAAGAATATCTTATAAAACCAATAATTATAAAATTAATTAAAAATTACATTATTTAAATTTTGTTATTGAAAAATGAAATAAGCCTGGATTAAAAGATAAAATTCAACCTATTTTATTAGACACTACATGATACTTGATAAATTGCAACACACAAAAAAAATAGATAAAATTCTTATCATTGCCAAGATTCCAATATCTTTTTTTGTTGTAATCAGAAAATGTATCAGTTTAAATTATGATAACATTAAACGAGTTTTATAAAAATCCCTACTCCTAAAAAAAACAACTATAAATTTCAAATTGAATTAACATTATTTCAGTTGCAATCATATTGAAATCATTTGTTTACTAAGCAAAAAAAAATAAAAAATTTTCTTTTTTTTTTCTTTTTAAAACAACTAAAATCGTACTATTTACTAAAATTTTATTTTTTTATTTTTAGATTATTTTTCGGCTATAAGGGCTCGAAAAAAATGCAATTAACAAGTACTTTAATGCCAGAGTTATTAGCTAATATGGATATGAGTAATCAAACTCAAAATATGTCCGTTTATGACTATCTAAGTCAATTGAGCTATAGAAATTTAATAGTTATTAGTTTAATTCTAATGTTCTCGATTATTTTCTATTTGATATTTTTAATTGTCGATTCCTTAATAGACAAACAAAGACACTATAACTTATCTCTTAAATCATTTGAGAGATATGAACAAGCAGTTTTGAGACGTAGACAAAATGAGCCGTCCAAAATTCGTGACGAAAATCAAGAGCAAGAAGAGCGAACAAGAAAACTCCAATACACAATTTGGACAAATCGTAATTTACAAGTCA
The DNA here is from genome assembly GCA_002922825.1 of Brachionus calyciflorus. Classification (NCBI taxonomy): domain Eukaryota; kingdom Metazoa; phylum Rotifera; class Eurotatoria; order Ploima; family Brachionidae; genus Brachionus; species Brachionus calyciflorus. The sequence goes on along the minus strand of NTPY01000100.1, from coordinate 184,316 downwards.
GTTTCATACACTCATGCCTATGCTCCTTATGGTTAATTTACATCTTAATTTTTAAACACACTGAATTATTTAGTGATTTATTATTCTCTGTTTCATGGGATACTTATTTACTTCTTGCTTTTTCTTGTGGTTATTTCTTATATGACTTTTATGACATATGTGCAAATGGTTATTTAAAAAAAGAATGGGTCATATGTTTACATCATTGGATAGTCTTACTTTCATTTGGATATCACATGATAAATTTAATCTCAATTGGCTATACAATTATAGCTCTTTTAATGGAGTTTAATAGCGTTTTTTTACACGCTAGGAAATTACTTAAATTTTATGGTTTTAAAAAAAATAGCCTCGTAGTTAATTTAAATTGTTTTATGAATATTTTAAGTTTTATGACATGTCGTTTTGGTGTTTTAGGCATAATTGCTTATGGTGTTAAGATAGATGGTCATAGAGTAACAACTCAGTATTTATGCATGTTAATAACATTTGTTGGCATCATGGCTATTATTAATGTTATTTTGTTCAAGAGAATAGCCGAAAAAGATTTAGTACCATTATGTTTCGGGCGAAGATCGAAGAAGTCACATCAACAAGAAACAAATAAATTCGATATCAATGAGGATGAGGATGTTAATAATATTGAAAAATTACAACATGTTAACATGAGTCAAAATTTAGTTTTACTTGTACAAAAAAATTAAAAAAGGAATCTCAAAAAGAAAATTATCGGACTGAGACAATTTTAGGATTTACTAGGATAAAATGACGTTTGATGATTTAACACTAAAAATTTAGTTTTTATTTTTTTCTCATTATTTTTTTTTACATTTAAATGAAATGTTTGTTCTGTCTTTGTA
>NTPY01000100.1:142346-183227 GCA_002922825.1 Brachionus calyciflorus | reverse complement strand
CAGATATTTGATGTAAATTTTTAGAAGAATCTCGAATTATAATGGTAAGTTATTAAGGATATTTGCTAGATTTTTTTTAATTGATGAAAAGGAGAATCAAAAAAATCGATAAGATTCGTTTCATTAGGAAGTCTTAAATTTTACTTTAAGCTAAATGAATTAGGTAATTTTTTAGGAATAATTTTATATGGCAAGTATTTTTTTCAATTAGATGTTTTTGACTCAAAAAAGGCCAGAGAATGGAACGAGAATGGTTCTGAATAAATTTTGCTGAAAATCAAGCTTGAATTAATCGCTTATTTAAATTCGGAATTTAAAGATGTCTATCCTTTTTTTATTCTAGCGTAATCACTCGATAGTAGTACCGGTTAAAAATTGTACCACCCCTATTTTTTAAAGATGAAAGGCCTGTTATTTCACTTAAGTAATAAAATTAATGAGTAAAAATCTGAAACCTTAGTTTTGTACCAGGGTTTAACTATCGAATGATTACGGTACCTAAATTTTGACATTGTTTCACTATATATTTGGTATGGAAAAAATCGAATTTTAGTTTATTTACTTTTTAAGAAGTTAAGCATTCGTAGCGCTTTGTCTTCTAAAATAGATAAAAAAGAATTTTAATATTTTAAATAACAAGGTTTATCGATTCAGGAATTCAGGCTTGATTTGCAGCAAAATTTATTTAGAACATACCTTCCATTCTCTCCATTCTCTGGCCTTTTTTGAGTAAAATTGTAAATCAGAAAAATTCTAATTGAAAAAAAAAAACTTGTGATATTCAATTGAAAGATTTTTATTCAATTAGAAATTGTGTGCGATTTACGCTAGGATTATGAAGATATGGCTTAAAATTATATGAATTTAAAAAAGAAATTTTGAAGATTTAGATGACAAGTGTGGGACGTTCGACTATAAAAGTTTAAACTTTTCCAATTAAAAAAGTTCAAACTTGCTGTTTCGAATTGTTTAAGAGTTCGAATCTAAAAAGCTTGTCAAGTTTGATCTCAGTTCGAACGTTTAAAGAAAAATTTTTAACACCATTAAAATTTTGGAAAAAAATTTATGTGGAAAGTGTTGGAGAAAAATATAAAAATTTTGATAAAACTCATAAGTATCGGGGCCTTTTTTTAAAATTAGCTTTGATTTAAGAATCAATACAATTATTCTGAAAACTAATGCCTTTAATCTAAAAAAAAAATCAAAAATTTAGTGCGAAATTGAAGTAACAGCTTTAATAAAAACCTTCTATAATCAACTTGAATTTCATGAATGATACATCATTTCTTTTTTATTTCATTACATTAGCTGATGGCTTACTTGAAAGTTTGGTTCAGAAATTGATTAAGGATGACTTTTTTTCCTAATTTTAATAATTTTATTTTTGCATATACATCTTAGATACTTTAGATGTAGATATATATTTTTTTCTAATTCAAAAAAATGAGACTTCGTACGAGAACAAGTGAAAAAATTGTATATTTAGACGAGGACTCAGATTTAGAAAGTGATTTTCAAGAAGCTAAATCTCGTAAATCGTTAAGTAAAAGCTCTAAAAGTGAGGAAAAAGTGCTTAATCTAAGCTCGAATTCAAAAGAAATTAAAAAAAGCAAAAAAGACAGTCGAAAAAGTAGTGAATACTTCAAGGAAGTCGAAGATAAATCATCAGATGATGAAGAAATTAAAAAAAAACCTAAACGTTCTACCAAAAAAAACACTAATAAACAAACATCTAAAAAAGAACCTGCTAAAAAAGAAATCTCAAAAACAAAAGAAAAAGTAAAAAAAGAAGTTGTTATTGAAGAAAAAGTCGAAGAGCCAATGCAAATCGACGATGTAAAGACTAAACTAACTCAAATTGAAAATGTTGAAAGTAAAATAGACTTACTTCTTAAATTTGAATCGAATAACAAAGTTAAAAAAACAGAAAATGATATAAGTGAAATGTCTGACGATTCAGACGATGATATTGACAATAAAAAGCTCAAAAAAGAAGTTGACGATGATGAAGAGGACGATGACGAGTTTGAAGAAGTTGAAATGGATCACCACGTTAGTTTATCAGAAGTCAAAATGGATAAAGACGAGATACAAGTGACTATAGGCGATAAAAAAGTCAAAAAATCAGTTGATTTACAAGCTAGAATGGAAAGAATGTTCAAAAGTATGCAAAAAAAATTTTCAGTAGCTATGTTAAAGACTCATCTTTTATGTTGGGTAGCTCATGGTTTTTATCTAAATAAACTAAGTTTAAATCCTTTCATTAGAGCACTTGTTATTTCAATTGATCCATCAAATTCTTTTCAATTAGTCAATTTTAATAAAGAATGTCTTCAAACTTTACTCGAAAAAACTAATTCCTTGTTTCATTTGAATTCGAAGCTGAGTGAAAAAAGTGAATTTTTAAATACAGGTACTCAAAAAAATACACTGCAATCATTAGGCCATGCTATTTCTAGCCAAAAATGTTCGAATTATTTACAGTATTTGTTGATTTTAATTGTTCTAATGCGTAGTTTAAATATAAAATGTAGATTGTGTGTTTGCTTGGATGTAATTACGGTCAAAGAGGAGAAACCAGCAAAAAAAACATCGAAAAAAAAGGAATCTGATAGCGAAAGTGAATTATCTGAAAGTGAAGAAGATGAAAAACCAAAAAAAAGTTCGAAAAAATCAACAAAAAAGGTGAAAAAAGAAGAAATTGAAGAAGATTCAACTGAAACAAAACCGGCACCAAATAAAAAAATTCAAAAAAATAATCTTATACTTTCCGATGACTCGAAATTGGAATTGAATGAAAAGAGCTCTAAATTACCATCAGCTGATTATCGTAACTATTGGCTTGAGGTCTATTTAGAAGAGGAAAAGTATTGGTGTCCCGTCGAACCATTAAATTCAAAATTAGACTGTGCGTCTTATTTGGAAAAAAGATTTGAAAAACGTGTTCTGTACGTTTTGGCATATGATAATGAAAATAGAATTAAAGATGTGACCAAGCGTTACTCGTCAGACTGGTGTATTCAAACTCGCTTACTTCGTGTTTCTAATTTAGAAAGTAGTAAAACTTTATGGTGGGAAAAAACGCTGTTACAACATCAACCATTATATGCATATTTGGATATTGAAGAGGAAAAACAATTGAAAGAATATTTGCTTCAAAAGCCTCTACCACAAACGGTAAGCGAATTTAAAAATCATCCATTATATGTATTACCGAGACATTTGCTCAAATTTCAAACAATTTATCCGAAAAATGCAACACCAATTAGTCATTTTAGAAAAGAACCAATTTATTCAACAGACAATTTGGTGACTCTATGTTCAAGACAGACTTGGCTTAAATATGCTCGAATGGTTAAACCTTTTGAAGAAGCATCAAAGATAGTCAAAGGCCGAATTAAAATGGTAAATATATTTATTTTTAATTGAAACATTTTTTTCAATCTAAATCAGATAAAAGAATGAGCTAAAAGCATTAATGTTTTTCACCTATCATCATGTATGACGAAATACCTTAAATATATTAAAAAATGATAATTTGGTTTTTGCTTTATAAAAGGACTGTTAATTGAAGTTTGAAACATTTTAATTCTTTTTCAACTTAAAGAATAAAACTAACAGTTTGAAAAACACAAAATTAGTTTTATTTCAAACAATTTTGAAATAAAAAATTTTCCAAAAATTTCTAAATATTTTTAACCTAAATCATAAATTTTATTTAAATAACTTTGAATCTAAAAAAATTTGAAACTGTTTATTCTAAATTTAACGCACCAAGTTAATGCTTTTTTCTTGCCCCTTGATATAATCTTTTAAATAACGGGTGCCCAAAAATGCTTGGCAGTTTTTTCAAATTAAAAAAATATTATTTTCGGATCGTGATAAAATTATGAAAATTAACCATCTTATACAGAATTTTCTCTAGTTTCCGAAAATAATAGTAAATTTTTTTTTTCAATATGAACCATCCTGTGTTTTGACCGCCACCTGGACCCTAAATTGTCCTCGAAGGTTATGAAAGTCGGGATACAACTTTTTATATGTTATTTTGTAAAGAATAAAGTCTTGATAAAATGAGCTTTTGATCTTAATTTAATGATGATTTAAAAAAAAATTATTTTGAAAAATCCATCCTTTTAAATCAGATGCTGATGAAACCAAAAATATGAATTTTCAGTTTTTTTTAAAATTTTTTCGCTTTTGAGGGTTGTAGCAGTCAGTGGATTTTATTTTAGATTATTCCTAATTATAGGACATTATCAAACATAGCATTTTATTCTCTACAAAATGACATGTAAAAAGTTGTATCCCGACTTTCATAACCTTCGAGGACAATTTAGGGTCCAGGTGGCGGTCAAAACCGAGGATGGTTCATATTGAAAAAAAATTTACTATTATTTTCGGAAACTAGACAAAATTCTGTATAAGATGGTTAATTTTCATAATTTTATCACGATCCGAAAATAATATTTTTTTAATTTGAAAAAACTGCCAAGAATTTTTGGCACCCGTTAATTTCTAATAAACATAAGATAACCGATGAATTCGAACAGAAAAAGATTTTTTATTTAGATGGAAAAAAGCTTATTTTATTGATTTTTGCATCAATTTGTAACTTTTTATGTGGTTTTAACGAGTAAGAGTAAGCCAAGATTTTCTTTAGGAACATGTAGTAAAATTTTGTTTTTGAAAATATTTGAAAAATAGAAGTTTTTTCGATTTCGCCTTTAGGTTAACAAATATTAGAAAAGATCAAATTTCAACTAAGAAATTTGATTTTCAAAAAAAACAAGTTAATTTAGTCCTTTTATTTACTTCAAAAAAATATTAATTAAATTTACCAATAAAAGTAAAATTTTAGGACCGTAAGGATTTTCTGATTACGCCTTTAATCTGGTCAAACATTAGCTATTTTAGACGGATAATGGTAAATTAGTTTTTCACTAAACATATACTATATTATTTTTTTAAGAGCGATTATAAAGCAGGATGTCGTCAAAGTCCTGATTTGGACTTGTATGGTTTTTGGCAGACGAAACTTTACGAACCACCGTATTGTCAAAATGGTATTGTACCAAGAAACGAATTCGGTAATGTTGAATTATTTCAACCATGTATGTTACCAAAAGGTAGTGTACATTTAAAAAATATGCCCAATTTGAACAAAGTATGTCGTAAATTAAAAATAGACTGTGCTGCTGCAGTTGTCGGTTTCGATGCACATGGTGGTTTCTCTCATGCTGTCTATGACGGTTGGGTAATTTGTGAAGAACATAAAGACACTGTTATCGATGCTTACATCGAAGAAGAACGCGAAGCTAATTTAAGATTAATGCAAAAGCGTAAAGACAGAATTTTAAACAATTGGAAACGATTGTGTAAGTCGCTTCTAGTACGTGAAAGATTAAAAGAGAAATATGGCGATGATCTCAATCATAAACCAAAAAAAAACTTAAAGAAATTAATAGATCAAGCTAATGTTAAAAGTTCTAATGATAAAGACGATGATTTCATAGAGGTTGATAAAGTAGGTGCTAAATTAAATAATTTAAACGAGGCTGATGAAAAGTCAAATAATAAAGATGAAAAAATCGACTATGGTGAGCAAAGTGATAAAGTTGTAGTGGTAAAATTCAATCGAAAAACTAAGCCAAAAACAACTAATAAAACAAGTAAGTCTAAGCGTAAGCGAGGTCGAAAAGAAACGAGTTCAGAAGAGGAAACTGCTGAAGAAACACCCGAGTCTGAAAGTGAACAAGAGACAAAAAGCCGCAAAAAGAAAGTAACAGCTACTCGACCCACACGTCGTACAACGAGATCAACTCCCAAATTGGAAACAGTTAAATCCGAAGAAGCTAAAATAGTATCAGATGATAAAGAAAATAGTAAAGATAGTATTAAAATAATCTCAAAAAAAATTGATGATGACAATGGTTTTAAATTAAGTGAATCTGATTCCGACGAATAATTACATAATTTAATTTTCAATTTTTCCAATATTTTTTCGTTATAACCAATTTATATAATAAATTTTTTTTTCATTTTCAATTTAAATTGTGTAATTTTCAAATTAAGCTAAATAAAATTATATTTATATCAATAATATCTTTTGTATCAATAAAATTTATTTATGAAATCTAAATATCATTTTTAAAATTAATTTAAATGGACTAAAAATATTTGAAAACTACGAAAATTTTCGACAACCAGAGTAAAGGGTTTTCATGCGCCATAAATTTTCAATACACAAAAAATATTTCAAAAAAATTTAAGGCTTCAAAAATTGCTGGGAATTCTGCTGTATTAGTCAAGGCTTCATTTTTGTTGGATTGTTAATTAAGAGCAATGCTTAAAAATGAAAAAAAAGATTTTGTTTGATTTTAGAACATTGAATTCATGTTCCGTAAACTAGCGTGAACAACCCCAGGGGTAGAAAGCAAAATTTCGCTTTTTTTCCATGCATCTGTCCTGTGTTTTGAATTTTTTTTAAATATTTTTTTTAGCGATGTTAAAACCGAATTTTTAGTTTTTATACCGTATTTTGCAAAAAACAATATTTTAAATAAAAAAAAATAAATTCCAAATTTTTATTAAAAAAATTAATTTCTGGTTTAAATGCATGGTTTTAAACTGAAAATTTAGTTTTAATTCGATTTTTTCTTTTAATTTTCAAGTCAAATGATGATGTGGGATGATTGATGGAAAGAAAGTAATTGATGGAAAAAAATAGTTTTAATTGTCTGTGGCATGCATGTAACGGTCCTATTACGGACATTTTGCATGTTAGCAAATTTATACTGAGAAATTGACAATTTTTTGTCTAACCCTATTCCCAAGATTCGAAAATCATATTTTCTTTAGCATTTTACCGATCTTTACCATAATCGAAAAATCCTCTGTCAAAATTTAATTGATTTGTTAACAACAAAAATACATTAACATGCTTAAACATGCATATTACATGTTGATTTGTCTGTGACAAAAAGTTTACAGTATGAATCTTGTCTGTCACAGAAAACAAAATCGACTGGGTCATAATCATGTCATTTTGATGATCTCCTAGAAACAAATCACCAGTATTAAATTGTGAATTTAACAATTAATTGTCAAATTCAATGATAATGCCACTTTTTCGTCAAACCATTATCGTTACCATTACAATTTTCGAAAAAAATCCTTTTTATCAATTTTTATTTTTCAAATTTTTTCAAATTTTTTACCGATTCTTTATTCAAAAAAAATTTTAAAAAAATTTTTCAAAAAAAAATAGATAAATAGGATTTTTTCGAAAATTGTGATGGTAACGGTAATGGTAATGCCACTTTTTCGAGGCAAGTGCTGTATTTATGTGTTTTTATTTTAAATTAAATGAGCTTAGTAAGACTTTTTATAACTTTTTTATTGTGAAGAACCGAATTTCGGATTTATCAATATGTTCGATGAATTTAAGACGATGAAAAATATATTTTAACTTCTTAATTAATTGTCAAAATAATAATAAAATCGTCTCTTAAAATATAGAAAATGAAGTTGACCATTATCTTCTACAAAAAAATTTTTTTTAAGGAAGTTATTGGTCCTTAAGATTCGGAATATTTGAATTCTTTGGTTGACCCATAAGTTCCTTAAAAAATTTTTTTTTGTAGAAGATAATCATATTTTTAAAAACAGCATACAAAGACCTTTAAAATGATATAAAGTTTATTGTTATATAATCTGTTTTTAGAAATTCTATTTTCACCGGTAAATGATTTCGAAATTCTTTCTGTTTAACCGTTCAAGGACATAATTTCACTTAGTTTGAATAAATGTTGTCTTAATTGTACATCATTGAAAAGCTTTTTTAAGGGCGAACAAAATGACATAGGCTGTATAATTTAAAAATTTTTTTAATTTGGTTAAAAATAGTGACGAGTCATTTGACTCGTTTTGGTGCTTCTAGGGAGTAGTGTCTAGTTTTTATGGAAGGCGCTTCTTTTAACTTATATATCCTTTTTTAATTTGAAGTATTGGAAGAACAAATTGTAAATTTAATTTTAATTTAGATATAAAATTAATATTTTTTTGAGTTTTTTTGTCTTAAAATGTCAAAAACGAGTCAAATGACTCGTTGGTGCTTCTAGTGTTATAGATGTATCTGAAGATTCATTATTGTGTGTCCCAATGCACAAACATATTATCGAATAAACGTGGATAAGTTTGGCATATTTTTACAGTCACTATTTTTAATAAATACTCAATGACTTTTGCAAGAAGTCTTTTTATTACCTTCCGATAAAGCTTGTTATAAGTAAAAAATTAAAAAAAAAATTTCGACTGGAACATAATTGAAATTTAAATATTTACTTTATTTTGAGCAAATTTTAAACAATTAAATTAAATAAAAAAATTCAAATTACTAAAAATAAAATGATTATGACTTAGTAAAATTCTTTTTCTCGTGCTTTTTTTCAATACAAGGCAAAAATCTGTACAATTTATTCAAAAAAATACCGTAAATATACGGATTTAGACAGCTATTTGAAACGGCAAAAGTAAACAAATAATTTTTAATTTTATTATTTTTGCTATTATTAAAAGCATTTGGGTCAGCAATAGCCCATAACAAACATAGATAATACGGTGTCCATGAAAACAAATATGCTAAAACTTGAATGAAAAAAAATAAATTTATTTCAAATTTTGTTTTTCAACAAAAAAATTAATTTACCAATAAGAGCACTTAGCTTAAGAGTTCTATATTTAGCTTTCATAAAAGTATTGTTATTATTGCGTCTAAAATTGTCACTATTAAAAGCAACCAAGTGACCTTTTTTATAAAGAAAAAAAATTAAATTAAAAAATTAATTAAAAATTTTAAATATTTGTTTTTACCTCCGTCTAAAATATTTCGTCTATTAAATGGTCGACCATAGCCCTGATAATGTCTTCCCTTATACATATACCTCGTATATCTTTGATTATCTACATGTTGTCTATTGTTATGAGAATGTAAAAATTGATAATACGCTTTGCTATTTGAGTCTCTATTCTCACGATTTGTTTTCGTATGCGTGGCGATTGTGGAAAAAATTTTGAAATAACAAAAACACATAATAAGCAATGGTGCACCATAACAACCAATGAAATGATATAAACTATAAATGAGCTTTTTCATTTTAGTATTTAATTTGCCGAATGTAACGCATTGTTTAAATGTTGGATCTAGTGGATGAGCCAATAGCTCAAAAACAAAAACTTGTGGTAAACTTGACAGAAAACTCATTAACCATGACAAAGTCAATAGAATTTTATTCAATGTATAAACTTTCTCTAATTCTAATGGCTTTACAATCACATAGAATCGATCTTTTTGAAACAAAAAAAAATTGATTAATCTTAGATTTTTTTTTTATTTAAAAAAATTCTAATTTAAATCTTTTAAGCTCTTTTTAAGCATTTTATTTAATTAAAAATAAGCCGGATAAAGGATAAATTTTTAAAGTAAAAAAATTTTCTAATTCTAGATATAAATTCTGAAATTATTCTGAGAATATTCTGCTAATTCTCCAAAATAAATGTATTCCTGTATATTTTGCAGAAAATTCTCAGAATAATTACAGAATTTATATCTGGATGATTTTTATCAAATTTTGTATCAGATGTTACAATTTCTAGAAATATTTTTTAACGTAAAAAAGTAATTCAAATTGAACGGTACTTTAATGCTAAAATTCACATCCTCAAATTTACAAAAATTTAATTTTAATTTTTTCAATTCATTTTAATGTTTTTAAATATTGAGAGTTAAAACGAAAAAGGTATTATAGAGAAAAAACTAATTTCTTGAACACAATGGTGAGTCAGAATGTTAGAAAATAAGTCTAAGCTTACCAATTGTGATCGTAATAATAACAAAAGATGACAAATAATGACCAAATGTTCTTAAAAACATCATAAGTTTACACATAGTTTCACCAGCTAGCCAACTATCAGTATACGCCCATATAATCTCAAGCGGCAAATGAATATAAGTAACCATTAAATCGGCTATACATAAATTCATTAATAGCAAGCGTATACGTGATCGTGAATTTTTGAAATTTTTATTTGTATTTTTGTTCATAAATAACAAGGCTACAAACGAAGTCGAATTACCTATACTCGCAAATAAGAATAAAAATGTATAGATTAAAATTTTTTCACTATGACTAGTTCGAATAACTAAATTAGGTTTTGTCATGGCACCTTGACTAGATATTTGATCAATCATGTCATTTTGATGATCTCGTAGAAACAAATCACCAGTATTAAATTGTGAATGTGACAATGTAATTAGAAATGGTAACGCTTCTATTGTTGTAGTACTTAAATTTTGCATTTTAATATGTAATGCCGGATCATTCATTTCATATAATAACTAAAATTAATGAACACAATTGACACTATGTTTTCGATACATTTTTTTTGTTGTTACTTTTCCCCAGTTTTCTAAAAAATATAAAATTTTAATTAAAAACTAAATAAAATTTTTCAAATTGATTAAACAAAGATAATTAAGAATTAAGAAAAGGAATAATAAAAAAATAGGCACGTTTAAAAATACTTTAATTAATTTAATTTTTATATAATCATGACTTAAATAAACGTTAATAAACTATCTAGATCCATGTGACTCTTTTAAAATTTGTTTTTGTATTGGAAAAAGATAGATGAGTGACGTGTACCTTTCGTTATAATCAATAAATATTAAGCCTTTATAATTATTGGTTTTTATAATTATCATGAAAAAATGATTTTAAATTGTACTAATTTTTTGGAAATTCGTGTCGTAAAAATAAGGTAAAGCTTTTGTTTGTGTTCCCTTGTAATTGTTTTTTTTCCTGTAAAACTGATTAACTCAGCACGCTTTCAAGATTAAAGTAGAACAGTATCATTTTTTTTAACTAAGCCTTATTTAATTAGATTTTAAAGTATCTTTGAATTGTTTTGTTTATTGAGATAGAATCTTCATGATGCTACCTAATATACTAATCTCTTGTAAATATGTTGAATATGAGATAAATAAAATTCCATACAAATATCCTTACGTATCAAAAAATAAAATAGATAAAAAATTTTATTATCATCATGTAATTTAAGCATAAAAAAATCTCCTTTAAAATTTTCTAATTTGAAAAAATATTTTTTTAATGTTGTTCCTGAAACCCAAAATGCCTTCAAAATAAATATGAAAAAAATTCTTAATTAATTATTAATTACATTCTTGATGCTTATCCCAGCTTTGTTTATAAAATCAAATCCGAATTTTTTTTCTTTTCTATAAAAAGAATATATTCAGAATTAGGAATCTTTAATATTGTTGACTAAAACTATCCTTAAAATTCTAATTAATTTTTTTTTGTAAACCAAAAAGTTTACGGGTTTTTATTTAGACTGGCTGAAAATTAATTTGCCTCGAATTGATTTGAAAAAAAAACCTCAAGCTATATTAGAACATTAATTTTAAATAGGAAAAAAAAGACTGAAGTTCATTTAAATCGACTCAATATTACTAGAGAATTAAAAATTATTACTTTTATGCTCAAAATTTTGTCAGTTTTATTTATTTTAAGTCAAAAATACTTAGCTTAAAAATTTATTAATTATCGCGATTATCTGATCCATAATTTAAACCATGGGGTAGTTGTTAGAAAAATTCCAGATACTAGGCTCCTTTAGGTTTTTGACCCACCCTCTGTCAGAAAAATACAAATGCTACTTTTATTTTTTACTCTATTTCAAAAATGTTATCATAGAACCTTTGATTTTGTTTTTTTTTAGTAAATTTTTGCAAAATAAAATTAAACTTCACCAATTTTAGATACCAAATTAGTGTGTCAACTTGGAATACTAGCCAATCTTTAAATAAAGGCCGATTAACAAGAAAATTAAAAAAAGCGTTCAAATAAAATTTGTCTTTTGAAGCTTTTAAGGTTTTCTTATATCCGTGCTATATTCAAAGCGACCTTAAGTTGAATACTTAAATCAAAAATTCGACTACTAAAGCCAATCGTGTCTTAGGTTGTATCAGAAAATCATTTAAATACACTAGACCCGAAGTAAGACAAGAGCAACAAAATTAATTCTTGAAATTCGAATTTTAGATTATTCCCAAGGATTATCAGCTCTGAATTTGATGGATCTTAGAACAAGGCGACTATGTGGAGATCTAATTCAAATGTAAAAATTAATAAACAACTTTGAGAGTGTAGATTCCGTTAATGGCATAATCGCACCATTGTTCGTTAAAAAACAGGAAAGTGTCCATCTCGATTTAATTTTTTAACCAATAGAATTGTTAACTTTCGGAATCGATTGACACAAGAAGCAATCGATGCAAGGGACCAAAATATTAAATGGTTTCAAATCGAAAATTGATGAGTGGTTGTTGAAACGTTGTTTTAATCGACTCGAAAAAATTATTTCTTAGCTTTTAGATGAGAAATAAAATTTTTAACGAACAAAAGATTTATTTTTAATTTTTTTCTAGAGCAATCTAATTAGCCTTATTGAACATTTAACAAAAATAATTTTCCTATCAAAAAATTTTTTCTTTTGTAAATTAATATTTTTTGTCATATTAAATAAACTATGAATTAAAATTAGAAAACTAAAAAATAAACTTAGCATCCTCCTTTACATCTTGCTAAGTTTATTATCTGGACAAAATTTTGGAGCAACTTTTTAAAAAAAAAATTGATAAAAATAATGTGTTTTGATTGACAAAAAAATGCATCATGAAATATTTTTATTGATGTAGCTATCAATATTCTAGGCCTTTTTTTTCTAATACTATTGTCTTAGACTTAAAAATATTGCTGTCAAAATTCATATCAGATAGTTATTTAAGATTGAACTTGTACAGTTTTATAAAATTTTTAAAATTTCGATTTCTGTTATGAAAAAATTTGATTATATTTGATGATAAATTTAATAATTTATAATTATTAAATTCTTCTTTGATTATGGCTACATAAACATGATAGGAATTATTAATTTTTAGATCCTTATAAAGTAAATAATATTTAAAAAATCTAATATCTAAATTTTAGGTTATACCTAGAAACCCTTTTTAAATAAACAGATGAAGTGATGTTTTCAATAAAAATATCGCCTATAAATCTTAAATAGAATGAAAAAAATGATATAAAATTGATTTTTAACATTTTTTTTCCACTAATTGTATGATTCGTTTTCATATTTAGCTTTTTTAGAAGGCGTAATTACGCTGTCTAAATACAATTTTTTAAAAATCTATTTATCGTAAATTAACTTATGGAAATAATACCGGGCTCATAAGCGACTCTGAAAATTTCAGATGTAACCCAATTTTTTTAATCATAAGCACTCAATTTTAGATTAAAATAAAAACAACTATAAATTTTATATAGATAAAAGAAAAATGTCAGTATTTTTAATAATTCTAGTATTTCTTGAATTTTCGCTAAAAAATGAAATGTTTTTAAGGAACTCTCACGAAAAATGATTTTTTAAATTGTTTATAAAAGTTTCGTGACGTTTTAAGTCGAAGTTTTGAAGTCATTTTTTTTGCTGCCTAAACCTTGCGTTTAAGTCGGCCCTGAGATAAGTTTAAGGACGGTTTAAGAAAGACGTCAAAGTCTGTTCAATTAGTTCAGAATTGTACTGAAATTTACTATTTTACCGCATTTGACTCATAAAAATGCATTTTTTCATAAAATAATTAATAAATTCGTCATAAAAAAAATGTATTAAAATTTTTAGAATTAAAACGGGATTAAATAATCGTAAAAAATTTGAATATTTTTATATTTTCAATTTTTAAGCATGATAAAAAAGCGAATTTTATGTTAAAATTGAAGAAACTTCTTTTCATTTAACTTTGAGTTTAATTTAATTTAAATGGTTTCCGAAATTTCTGCCCTAATTGTCCGATTAATTTATTAAAAAAATGCATTTTTACGTGTTTGATGCATATTTTTTTATTTTAATCCAATGTATCACCGTCCAAAGTGCTAAGATAGAATTTTCTAATTTAAGGGTCTGTACAGTAAATTTCAATTCGTCATTTCAATTCATGGAAATTCTAATATCTTTTGAACGGAAAGTGATAAACTTATTCTGTAAGTTGCTACAAAGTGTAACATTTTTGCTACACCCAGAAATAAAGGCCTGCAAAATTGTTGCAGATTGCTTTTAGTACATCTTCCAGTGACGTGCAAATTTTGCACGATACAGAGTTTTTGCAAACCTACGTTTTCAGGTGTAGCAAAATTGTTACACTTTGTAGCAACTTACAGAATAAGTTTATCACTTTCCGTTCAAAAGATATTAGAATTTTCATGAATTGAAATGACGAATTGAAATTTACTGTACAGAGCCCTAATTTAATATTGTTAAGAAACAATAAAAAAAGAGCTCATCTGATTTTGAAAGTGTCCTTTTCTATTCATAAATTAAAAAAAATTCAAATTTAAAACCAAGTTCTATAAATGTTCTGTTAGTGAAAATTTTTAGAAATCTCCCAGACTATTGAAAGAAGCATATCATAGAAATTGGCAAGTTTGTTTTAATCTGTAATGTATCTTGTACAAAATCACTTAAAAAATTTGAAGCACATTTATGTGGAAAAAATTATACTTTTATGTGCAAAAACAAAAAATAAACCAATAACTCAAAAATCTTGTAATTTCAAATTACACATTTGGGTGCATCCTTAATTACAGCTCAAAAATTTTCAGTGTAAAAAAAACTATTCATCATTATTGGTTAAGGTTTACATTACCGTATTTCCGTGCTGAGTGGAGCATGCACTAAAACCCGAGTTTTCGAGTAAAACCCAATTTTCTGATTGGTTGAAAAAAAAATCGACCAATCAGAAAATTGGGTTTTACTCGAAAACTCGGGTTTTAGTGCATGCTCCACTCAGCACGGAAATACGGTAATTAAATTTAAATTACTCCTTTATATTTTCTAGTGACTAGGAAATTTTTTTGTTTCAGCTCAAAAAATTAAATTTATCACTAAAGAGAAATAACTTCTTTGAAGACATCCTTTGACAGCCTATTTGCTAATTTAAATAATCTCTTTTATTCTATATAGAAAAAAAAAGGATTTCCCCCACGTTGTCTAAGACTTACAAATAGAAACAACTGAACATATATTTTTGTTACTTAAAGGATTATTCTAATCTTAAATTAAATTAATGAGTATTTTAACAAAAAAAAAGCAAATAGACGATGCTTTAGGGCTAAAAGGATTTGCATTATTTAAATTTATAATTCTAAGAGCTGATTTTAAATATAAATCCATTTTTTTTCGAAAAAAAAAATAATCGAAAAGTTTTACATTAAAAATAAAAAAAAGGAAAACTGTTTAAGCAAAGTGTAAGGCTGTTGACGTAGAAATAGAATCGATATTCATCAAAATTTATCAAAAAATCTTAGTGATTAAATGGTAGATAACAAAAAAAATATTTTGACGATTTTCCGAAAAATTAAAAGTATTTATTTGATTCTTCAATTAAGATAGATTGTTTTTTTTTTTGATTTTTTTTTTGAATAAAGCTTAAAATAATGTAGTTATGTAAAAAATACCTTTGATATCTCTAAACAAAAATTCGTGAAATTTGGACCAAATTTTAGCCTATTTTATTGATTCTATTTAATTTATTTATTGAGATGTTTACTTTCTTTATGTAAAATCTTAGAAATAAAACCAAATGAAAATTCATTGGAATTTAAATAAGATTTTTCAATAATTCCCAAAAAAATCAAATTCTAAAGCTATGAAAACAATTAAGATATGGAAGAAAAAAATGTTTAATACATCTTTATACCACCCGTTGCTTTAAAAGATCACCCAGGGATGATTTTTAAATTTTTTATTGAATTATTCATTTTAAAAATTTCAACGTCTAAAGAATCGAATATTACGAATAAATATTAAAATATTAAAAAATGGCAAGATATGAATTATTTAATTATTTAAAAAGCCAATTGATCCCCCATGGGTATCATGTGTAGGATTTTCTAAAAAATTACCACAAACTTAAAACTAAAAATCACGGCGGTTTTTTTTCGACCCTTTTTTTTGTATTGTAAAGCTATCTATTTGTCGGAAATAAATGTTTTCAACCCAATCTTTTCAAATGTTCGGCATGATCGGACAGTGTTGTGTTTCTGTTCGTGTTTTCGTTAACTTATTAAAGCTTTGCACTGTAGCATATCTAAAACAAGGAAACGAGTTCTTAAAACCGATAACTGATCAATATTTTCAAAAAAGATGTTTTTAAAAAAAGAATTACTGATGAGACTTTTATGATAAGGTATTAATGGTTATCCCAGCTAAAATGAGAATAGGAGGTCATTTTGACCGCCTGGTGCTTCTAGTGTTAACTTCCCCAAAAACTGGAGGTTATTTCAACTAACAAAAAAGAAATTAAATCACTTTTTAGACAAAGTAAATAAGAAATCAAATTAAAAATTTAAATAATCAAAAAGATAAATTAAAAAGCTAAATTATTCAAAAAACGAAATCAATAAAATAAGATCATCTTAATGTATCTTAAAATAATATAAAAGTGAATTTTTAAGAGAATTCTCTAGATTATTTATATTTGATTAAGTCTCATTTGAATACTTTTTGTCGAATAAAATTAAGAGATTAAATTTTTTTTTTAAATTTTAGGATTTTTACTGATCCTTTAACAATTTTTAATATTTTGAAAAATTTTAATTTTTTTTTTATCGTTTACGATGCTGTTAAACTTTAAAATTAAATATATTTGAAATTCTCTCATACAAATAAAAAGACACTAATTTCAACAAAAAAGACACTAATTTCTGATTTTTCTTATTTAAATAACTTTAAATCATGATGCTCAGTCGAATCACGAATGATCTTCTATAAACCAATAAGATTATCGAGTTTTTAACTTGAAGGTTTTACTATTTTATTCTCAATACTAAGACCATCTATTGCCGTTCGAACCTTGTGTATATGAAAGACAAAAATTTATTTTTTTCTTAGAAAATTAAAAAAAAAATAATTATCTGATGTGCTGAAAAGGTTTTGGAGGGTGGTAATAAGGATGTGTGTTTTAAAGTTCTAATGAGTGTGTTGAAGCATCTTTTGAATGTGCTGAAACAATTATCCCAATCAAAAATTTTAATAAAGTACACAACTAAATTTAAATACAATATTTATCTTTTTTTATTTTAAATATTAATTGGAAATTTTGCACTTCAAAAAAATCCATCACAGTTTAAGGTACCTTAAAAGAAACGTGTTTTTATATTTCAAATCGAAGAATATGTAATTCATTACAATTCTATCGAATTATTACTTAAATAAATAACAATGAGTCGTTATTGTCTGTTATTAACAAAATGATTTCTTTAGCTCTACTGATGAATCCTAAAAAGAATAAAACCAATCTAGTTGCTTGGCATAGGACTAAAATTAAATTAAAAATCATATTAAATTTTCTAGAACATGCAAAAAAAAACTGTTTATTTTCTCATAATCCATCAAAATTGATTCAATTTTAGCATCAAAATTTATCACGATATCGAAAAAGGCTTCGTTGGGAAAGAGATTGTTCTCGAATTTACCAAAGTTAATTGAACGAAAGCATTAATAGATATTCAGAAAAAAAATAGATATTCTTTTTCTTGTCAAAATTTGCATCATAGTAAATAGGAATTCAATTCAGATTCTGCCGAAAATAAATTTCATTAAAAAATATTTTTTAAAAAGAAAAATTTTTTAAAAATTATTTAATCTAAAAGCAACTGATTGTAAATCATACTGATTTTTTATTTAGAAATAATTTTATTTGTTTAATTATCAATTCTTTCCATCTCAGAAAGCCAATTTTTTCAAATTTATTTCGTAATTAAATATTATTTTTTTTGTTGATTTCCTTAAAAATAAATTACCTTGAATTACCTTAAATAATATTATATAATATAATATATCACTGGAATGTTAACAAAAAAAAGGAGCATTATGAAAAAATTACAACCAAAAATTGTTCATATCCCTAAAATGTCCTCTTTTTTGAAAATATCGCCACTTAATATTAATAAACTCAATTGCCTTGAAGCTCGTTTCTTTGAAATCAAAAATCTAAAAATCAAATAAATACCACATTTCTCAGTTTAAAACTTTTTTTTTCTAATGCGCAGGAATAAATTCTAAATTTCCAGTGCATTAAAGGCATTACGATCATTCAACAAAAAAATAATATAATTTGATAAAACAGTTTTCCTAAAGAGAAGTTAATAGGTAAAAGCAAAAAACTCTAAATAATCGCTCACACAATCATTATAAAAATCTAAAAAAATGGCCAAAAAACTATAAAATGTCTAACAGCTTTTAGCTATACAATTTAATTTCATTTTTACCATCTCTATGATCGGAAATCTAAATAGGAAATCTAAATTCTTTTTACTAATTGGTTTTGAGTTGAGTCGTAAAAAACTGAGAAGCACATAATAATAATCAAAAGTACTCAAACATTATTTGACGCCCAAGCAATCATTTTTTAGAAAATTAAAAAGACAAAAAAAGTCATTTCTGTAGCAACAATACTAAGGTTCCTAATTTATATTTTTCTCAAAACCCAAAGTCTACTGAGCAAATTAAGAAAATTCATCGCTAATTTCATCAAATCTCAATAGTTTTTTTTTATTCATTTTTTAATAACACATCCTTCAGCTGAGGCATTAAATTTTAAGGAAGACTAACATCCCAATATATATAATAAATATCGAGATTTCTTACTAACAATTGCGAGATCAAGTTAACACGAGCCTAAATAACAAGTGTTTCATCGATTAAGAAAATTAAAGCAGTTCGATAACTAAGCCTAAAATTCCAGACCCATGATTATAATAATTACTAAATATAATCATATTATTCATGATAATTCAAATAAAATTCTTATCATTAATCTCAAGATTTTTATTGATTTCTAATTTTTAACGTAGTAACTAAATCATGAGGAAATTAAAATCTTTTACCTTTTGTAAGGGCCATCAATTTCTTTTAAATATCTAAAAAAATTCAAAAAAATATTTTAAAAATTGAATTTGGCATTTTTTAAAAAAATGGAAAAAGGAAAAATTCGCATTATTTAGTATTTATCATGGGAGTTTAGACAATAACTATTTTGATCAAAACATCAAAAAAAGGAACTTAAAATGTCTATTTGAATAGGAAATAAACACGATTTTTATAAAGAATAATTTTGTGGATCAAGCTCAATAAATTGATTAATTTTATATTATAAAGCAGACTTTTTAAATTGTCAATTTCATAAAATAAAATTTCCTCCTCCAAAAAAAAAATAATTATTTTCAAAATTAAAAACTAAAATGCCATTATAAGAAAAGTTTCATTCGAGTTTTTTTATTAGTTAACACTGGTTTAGAGAATAAATTAACTAAGAATTTAATTTTTTCTCAAGATACCTATAAAATGCTTTAACAATTTTTGGGATTTTTTTAAAGAATATTTTCTCAATTAAGCTCTTTTTATAGTAATAAATACCAAAGTTCTCCTTTTTTTCTAACTTAAAATTTGTAGCAATTAAAACTTTTGAAAAAATTTATTTCGTAAAAAAAAAGCACTAAAAATGCTGAATTGAAATTAGTGAATAGAAATAAACTTCACAGTCCCCATGACTCAGTGAAAAATATTTTCTAAAACAAAAAAAATCTGAACAATTCAGAGAAATTAAATAAAACAATGTAATTTTCATAAGGTTCCCCAAACGATAAACCATTGTTTACTAAAAACTTTTCAACTCATTTAAGTAACAAAATGTTAATAATACTAAAATTATATATTGAAGATAGATTTATTCTCTATATAACTTCTAAAAGTTTTGTTAAATTAATTGCTTATTTTAAAAAGAAGAAAATAGCAAATTTTTACCGTAATTTTCCAAAAATAATTTGAAATTGTGTTTTCAAAATTTATTTATTCTAGAAAAAATAATGTCGCTTTATCAAAATTTCTGCAAAAAATTGTGCATTTTTAATTGCGTATTTAATTTTATCTATTTTGTTTTTATTTTTTTCAATTTTGTGCAAATTTGCAGAAAATTTTTTTAATTGCTAAATTGCAAAAATCTCTAAATTATCTGCAAATTGCACAATTTTGAAATTTGAATCTGTAATCGGTTAAATAGCCTTTCACTTTAAATATAAATTGTTTTTTATGAAAAAAAAAGACATGTGGATTCAACCAAAGGCTAACGCGACATTCAAGCGTTCCTGGTGTTGATCCCCAAAACTATTTTTAAATAAATAAATAATAAAAAAAGAAAATTGCTAACTTCGTTTATTGACTATAAATTTTTGGAATAGTCAAAGAGAAGAGACAGATTAAATGCTTAATAATTGAAGAAGTTTTTATTAGCATTATGATTTTAAAAAATTTGTTATCATCTAGTTTTCATTTAATTGCTTTTACAATAGGGAATTCGAAATCCCAAAAGTTTTTATTAGTCAAAAAAAAAAACTAAATTTTATCTAATTTTCCGGATAAGTAAATAAAATCTAGAATTCTGTCTCGTTTTTTTGTAAGACTCGTAATCCAACGACTAAGATGTTTTTAAATGGAATAAGTTCTTGAAAAGTCAATTGGTTTATAAAAACTAATTTTTTTTTTGCTTGGTAAACAAAGATCCTTATTACATTCTTTCAAGGAAAAATCAAAAAGAAAAGCTTAATGAGAGAAAAAACGCGAAATCTTTTTGTTGCTCAAATCTGAAATTCTCATCAGTTATTCCCATGAGATTTCCATCTTATTTAACTATATGTCATATGCCAAATTTTGCTTTTAAAAAAATAAAATTTTGATCACAATATTTGAATTTGAGTGATTTTTTATTTTCCTAAAATAAAAATCAATAATAACTTATAACTTTGAGTACTAATTTAAATTATTGCCTAATGAGATAATATGCTCAAAATGCGATTAACGATTTAAATTTAGAAAAAAATCAGAGTTTAAGCCTTTTTTTGTCTAAATTTTTTCATCTTCATTTAAAACTCATTTTTGTTTAAACTCCAGATTACCTTAGCTAACTCAGTTTAAAGCTTTCGAATTATTACTTAATTTCCGGTTCAAAATTTGAAACCTAAAATTGATAAAAAAAAAACTTAAAAAAAATATGATTGTATTTTTTGACAAAATTAAGAAAAATGTCAGTGTATCATTTCATGCTTTTATCAATTCAATTAAAAATTAATTTAAAAGGAAAAATATGCAAATAAAGTTTTGATTCCTAAAAAATATATGGTTATGTCTAAACGCAACCCCCTCAATTTTTAGCAAAAACAACACCCTCTATAAGCCAGTCAAAAAATAGGAAAAAAATTTTTTTTTATGAATTTAGATCCGTAATCCCTTTAGGATTAAGCTAGGAAAATCCGTCGGCTTTAATTGGGTTTCTTTTTCGAGAAAATTTAATAAATATGTTTTAAAAACTAAAACGCCTTTAAACACTCAGTGAACCCCTATATAAACCTCACAAACACCCTTCATTTTTGAATGCATCTTTTAAACTGTATTTTAAAAAGTATTCCAAAATTTAAAGCGAGGTCTATCATAGAGAAAAAATTCAAAAAACAATTTTTTTTCAAGAAAACACAACACCCTTTCAAAAACCAAAGATTTCATAACTTAATAAATATAAATTAAAAAGATTTGCGATTGGAACTTGACAACAAGCTCGTTTTTAAAAATTTTATTTTATATTTTTCTAATTGAAAATTCATTTTGACTTTTACAAAAAGGAAAATAATAATTTGAAAAGTAAAGTTTTTATAATTTTTATTTGCATTAAAGCATATGTTTTTTGATGCTCAAAATTTTATTTGGATTAATTTTCTTTTTAATTTATTTTTAATTGAATTGATAAAATGATGAAATGATAAACTGAGATTTTTCTTGGCTTTGCCAATTTTGTTTCATTAATATTTCTAAAGTCAGACCTCGATGCTGTCAACCTTGATTTAGTCAATATTTAATTTATCCTAAACTATTGCTGATCTAACCTAAATAGATCAGCCTAAATTTTTCTTTTGATTTTGTCATTATTTGTCGATTTTCGTTTTACGCAGACCATTGACAAAATCAAGGTCTGTATTTAAGATTATTTTTTCATCTCTTTTTTTTTAAATTTTTTATTTCATTTGATGCTTAAACAACTCTCATCAAACGTCTTTAATGCCACATTAATTTTGCCAAGTGGTTTTGGTATTAATTCTGAAAAGAACTTGAATAAGATCCATAAAGGCGACTTAGAAATTTTAAGATTTCAAAATTCTTAAAAAATCTTTGCTTTTTCTTAATCATAATAAAAGTTAACTTAACATTAACTTAAAAGATATAATTAAGAAATTTTAAGATTTTGAATTTTCATAAAAATTTTTCAAGATTTTTCAAAGTTCTAAAGACAAACATCTAAGAAGCCATTAAGAAAACAACCTAAATTAAGTTATGTTTTTTTTTTTTAAAGATTTTCGAAGAAATCTTTTTTGCCAGTGAAAAGAACGAAGAAAAGATATTGTACGATTTATTTATTGACTGTTTTTTTGAATTTTAAAATAAAAAAAATATTTTTTTCCCGACTCAATTTCTTAATACCAAATGGTTTTCGATATTTTATTTTCTTAATTTTTTCTTTTCTATGCTTTGCTATAGATCCAGGACCATTTGTTTGGTTTCAGGAAGTTTTTTTGGGTTAATTTACACAATTATTTTTTAAAATAAATAAAAAATATGATGATTGACATTGTATTCAAATCACAATAAAAATTGAATTGAATATTTCAATTAAATTTTTTTTTCTCGATATATTACACACATGATAACTTAAAAGCAAAAGAAAATGAAATTTTCCTCTTAATTTTTATTTATATAAAGAACTTGAAATAATTATCGTGTAAGGAAATAGAAAATCTATTTCTGATGTATTACTGATGTCTCTTTTTATGTTTTGATTAGCGACATAGATAAAATATTGTGGTGACCTTAAATGAAAAAAAAAACAATAATTAAATAATCATTTTCGATGTAAAATTCAAGATTTAATAGAATTTTTTTTATTATGAATTCCGAAAATTTAGAAAAGTCACGTTCCAAAGTTTCTTGTATCTGAGATTTGATTGTCATAATCAGATAACTTCCTTAGGCAAATTTACACGGAGAATGTTCATTTATTTATTTATTGAGCTTAGTATTTTTAAAACTTATCACTTTTTTACTTACAAACACATTATTAATACAATGAATTAAGTTTATCATCTTTTAAGATTTTAAACATGTCATCTTATCAGTTTCAATTAACTTTTTTTTTTTTATAAATTCCTATGTCTTTATTTCCCATTTGCGCCCTTTTTTATTGATTTTTTTTGGAATAAATGATTGAAAATAATAGATGAATATTCTCAATAGAAAACATTTTGCTTAAAGTCTTGAGAAAAATGGCAATTATATTTATTATGATTTAAACATGTGCAACTTACGGATTGTTTGCGATTAGTTTTTCAAATCATCTTAATGAAGATTAAAACTTAAAAAAAATAAATTAAATCCTTCTTTTAATTAACTATGATTAAATTGTAATATATGATACAAACATATACGTTTAAACCAAAAGCACGTAATCGAATTAGAGAAAAAAAACAACTGAGTGGTTTAACAGATTTTTGAAATGGTTTAAAAAAAAAGAAAAGGATCATTCATATATTATATCTAATTTGGATTTAGCTTAAATTTTCACTAATCAAATTATCGATGCTTTCTTATTAATTAAAAAAATGAATTACTTTTTTTTTTATAACCATATTTTCAAGATTTAATTCATTAAATCTACATTTAACAAAAATAAATAAAAATCGATGTAGAAAAAAAAACAATTCCAAAATGGAAAATCTCCGAAAATTCTTGAGAACTCAAAAATTACATTGAGCACCTTTTGAAAACAATTTTTTAAATGAAAAATCTGGTAAAGATCATGAGTGTCGTAAATTATAATCATCATAGCCCAAAAAAATGTGATTAGAAAATTTAATAACAATTAAATGCATTTCTACTTTATTAACGACATAGTCATATCTATTTATCCCAGTATTAAAAAAAAAAATTTAACACAAAAAAAACCAATGTAGCTAAGTTTTTAATGGAGTGCGAATAATACACCAATAATACAATAAATTAAAAATTATTTTAAAAAAAAATCATTTACAGTAAAATGAATGTTTTATCGTTAAACAGCAATGTCAATTTCTATTTTGATAATTTTTCTTATCACATTTAAATCTATCACCAGCTTTTTTCATTCGAAAACTAGAATAACACCAGAGAAATGTATTATTTACATTAATCATCTAAAAAAAGTAAAGTTTAAAAAAAATTGAAGATGATAATTGTTATATTTTGTTGTTGAGAAAAATAGAAATTGGTCAAACCATTAAGAAGTGCTGTGCTTTTAATAGACAAACGTTTTGCATTCACATCCAAACATTTAAAAAAAAATCTCGATTTACGGACCCATACCTAGCCACTCGAAAAATGCCCGAACTTATTTCGACTTCCGATTTTCTTGAAGAAAATTGTCTCAGTTTTCACGCAATACCATGAACTAAGCTTCAGGACAATTATTAAGATTTTCATGAGAATCCAAAGAAAATTGAAAATAAATATTAAAAAAAAGAAAAAGTCAACCTTGTTCACCAATTTGCCGAAATTCCGACCATCAATTTTCAAATTGCTTTCAGGCAAGACTTGCGTGAAATTGATGCTTCTTTCGTGTTTATTTATTGAAAAATCGATTTTTAATCAATTGATTCACAAGACCACTTTTTTTAAACTTTTCATTTATTCTAAATAAATAAAATACGCAATAATTTGCATGCTCAATTTTTAACACTAACTTAATCGAAAATGACTTTTTGAAAACAAAATGAAGTTTTGTTATCAAATTAAATAAACCTTTTGAAATATAACCTTTTTAGTAAAAAGTTTTTACTAAAAAATTTTATCGCAGTACTCTATAGTAACTTTTTTCGAATTAAGTTAACATGTTTCAAAACATATCTTAACCATATCCAAACATATCATAACTCATGGACAATGTTTTTAAGCTGCTTAAACCGTTCAAGAAAAAGTCTTAAAGCGAATTTTTTTGGACATGTGTATATGTACATTTTAATGAAGAATATACAAGAGCGAAAATTGTCTTAAAATGTTCTCAAAAATTGCTCCTGAACGGCTACGAAACATGTTTACTTATCTTAAACATGCTATCAAAATACTCATATAAAAAATTCAATAATTTCGACTAAACATTAGAAACCTTTTATATAATTATCCCACTGGATAGTTCATGAGAAAAATATTTTGGTCAATTATACCTATTTTTTCTAATTAGCGATTATACCGTAAACTCTCGCAAATTGTCCCATGGCATCATGAAATTTGAGTGACTGTAGCTAACGCAAAATTAAATTCAGAACTTAAATTCAAAAAGTAACAAGGACTAGAGACTATTAAAATTGATTGGAAAAAAAGATAGATCAAATTGAAAACATACTGAGCATTATTAAGGCTTGTAAACTCTGTAATACCCCTGGGACAATTTGCGAGAGTTTACGGTAAACCTACAAAATGAAAAAAATTTGGTTAAAGTTGCTTATTCCAATCAAAAGATATACCGTAAAACCTTGCTTATAAGCGACTAAAAATCGCCTCTTTGAAAGGAAAAATCGTACTCTAAACAAATTAATTTAATTTATTATTATGACATTCCTGGTAGAGTTTACTGTGGTCTATAAGAATATCACAAAATTAAAATTTTTCTGATGACTGTTCTTCTGAAAAAAGGGGGGTCTGGGGGTGCGCTTATAAACAAGGTTTTACGGTATCTCCTAAACCCAAAAACCTAAGTTTTTAACCTTTTTTTAATTTTGTAAAATTTAATGGTTTTTTTATTGTAACTTTTGAACGGAACGTCGCCTTGTACTGATTTTAGTATTATTAAAATCCTCATTAAATTATCTTTCTAGTGTCATAAGGTGAAATGACCGATGATTTTTTGAATTTATAGGGGGTCATGGTCATGCATGCCTATCCAACAGTAAAAATGCTTTTTTTTAGTTCCGATATTTTTTTTTAAACTAGACATGCTACTCTACATATGGATAAATTTTTTTTTTAATTTGAACCATCCTATCATATTCTTTTATTTATTTAAAACTTCGGACAAGCTTTACTGAACACCCGTTAGTAATGATATTTAAATCATAGGTTTAAATAATTGTTTGCTTAAAAACCCACTTTAAAAAAATGATATTTTTCTGGAACATTTTATATTAAAATGTTTAATTGGAAATTTGTTTCACTATTATTTCTCAAATTAATAATTAATCATTTTTTCTTTTGAAAAACATAGAAAAAAATTTTCGATTTGAAAAATAATATTCTTTTAGAAGGTTCTTAGAAAACACTTAAAAATGGGACTCTGAAGTTTATTTCTTTGAAATCATTATTTTCTTAGACGCTTTTTTTTTGAATAAAAATTTTTTATAAAATTTAAAGTGCTCCAATTTGTAAGATTTTTTCTACACCCAACAAAACTCCAAAACTGATGCCATGTTGGTTTTATATAGCTTTGCTTTTCTACTTTTAAAAATTGTTTTGTCTATAGGTTTATACTGATCTCATTTTGAAGGTGTTCAAATCCGTCAACCAATTTTTTTTTTCGGAAAACCTGACAAACTAGCCCATCGGCTTATACTAAATAATTGGGGGACTAAAAAATATCAACCTTATAAATATTATACATATAAGCCCAGGGCTTAAATTTTAAAAATTATCAATTAAAAATTGTTTCAACTTAAATTCTTTTATGAAATCGTTGAAAATTAAGCATTTTTTTCTAAATTCTAAATTGTTTTATATTTCTAAGAATTTAATTAAACTATCTTTGAAAGTGGAAAATATTAAATTTATTAAAAAAATTTTGTGTGTTAGCAAAAAATGAATGCTATGATAATGAAAAAGCTTTTTCAGAATTTTTTTCTATTTTATCATCATTTAGTTTGATATTATTTTTTATTTTTAATTTCTCGTACCACACAAAAAGAAAATGGATTAGGAAGTTGAAAAGATTTTAATTGATTAGTTGAAATTTTCAAAAATAAATTCGAATTGTTAAAAAGAAATTATGTAATATGTGATATTTTTAATAAATAAGCCACCAAGGAATCAATAGAGTTTTTATTTCTTTTTTATCATTTTAAATAACTATTTAAATTGAATTTTTAAAATCTTACATAAACATCTAAACTAAAAATTATACTCATAAAGTTTCGAATAAAAAAAAACTGAACACTTGATTGGGATCAGTAACTTCTATTAATTTTTAAATAATCTGATTCGTCATGACCTTGTATCTTGTAAGGGGAAAACTTCACTTTAAAGAAATCCGGTGAAAAAAAATGCCATAAAAAATAATCAGAAAAAGTGATAAATTTCAGTCAAATTTTCCTATATGAATGTTAGTGCTGCGCATTAGCCATTTTAATAGTAATTCGTTTGGATAAATTTTCTTTAGAACTCTCCGAATTCTAAAAAAAAAACATATGTTTGATTTTGCTTGTTTATTATGGATTAATGCTCCATTTTAGTGAAACTGGTTAACCAAACGTTTGGTCGACCTGGCAGTTCTGGTTTTGAAATTTAGACATACACGTATGGGATATAATTGAACTGAGTTTACTATTGATAATGTTTAAATGTTATGCAATTTTTATGCAATATAATTAAAAAATGACATAAAAAAAGGGGATATAACAAACTAAGACTATAATGAAATAGACTGAGGGAAATCGGTTCTTTAAAAATTTCGGGAATAAAAATAAGATGGGATACAATTTAGACGGGACATAATTGAACTTTTACTGTATAAAAAATAAGAGGAATGAAAATTAAAAAAGGACATCATATATCTATGATTTTCCATTAGTGTGGGGGTTACGAGTAAATACAGACTGAAGTAGATCAAGTAACAGAAATGTTAGATGAAATCTTAGAATATGAAGGGAAAGATTCTATGTTTATTATGTTTTATCAGCTTAATAAAAAAAGTTACTAGAATTTGATATAAAATTCGTTGAGCCATAATTAATTGATCAAGATTAGCAGGTTCAACTTTCAATGACTTTAGTCTCTTTTTTCATAGTGATCTTTTAAAATCGGTCAGAATTTTTTTTTAATCCACATTTGAATTGAAGTCTTTGGGTAAATACGGTACAATACATTAAATTAAAATATTAAATGTATATTAAATATTTATTAATAATATGTTTTATTTAAAAAAAAATTAAAGAGTTTCAAATAAAAAAAAATTTTTTCGTTTAAAATTCTCTTTCTCTTTAAGCATATTTAAGACCTAAAACTTTGCTTAAACCAGTTTTATCCACACCAGTTACAATTAAATTCTTATCGGTTTCAGTCTCTGGTTTATTTACAGTATTTAGTCGTTTACGAGTAGCCAAAGCTCGTTTTTCTAATTGTAACGAATTCTCTTTTAATGCTATATCCTCATTAATTCTTCTCAATTGCTCTTGTAAAATGTTCCAAGCATGTCTTGAAAATATTAAGTTAATTTTTTTTTTAAATTAATTTTTTTAAAAGTCATTTTTTTGTTACTTGGCTTGTTTGCATTTTTCTTGTAGAGCTTTTTGAGAAGCTTCAATTTGCTTGACCTCATCGACTAAACCGTATTGAACTTCATCTCGAACTAGCTCAACTCCGGGACGATATGTTCTATTTTCCAAACGAGTTTGAGCTAATTTCATACATGGATCTTTTTCACGAATTGCTTTTTCCAATTTTTCTATATCATCTTCAATTTGAGCTATTTCTTTCTCAGTATTTTTCTTCTGCCATTTGAGCTCATCTAAAGCGTTCTCGGTCTCATGGATTCTCTTTCTCATAGCGAATTCAGTTGCATTCTTTTGCGAGTCCAAATCAGATGATGATTGTGCCATTAATTGTTGAATGTTTTCTCTTAGGCGTTTAGACGATTCCATTTCAGCATCAGCTCTATCTTTATTGTACTTACTAAACGCAATCCATTGTTGTGGAGTTACTGTACCCTTAGGTACTCTTAATGGATTTGGTTTGAAAGAAATGGCTGATGAATGTTTAGTCAATGATAAATTCTCTTCGTCAATGGCATGAGATGAATTTTTATCGTTTAAATCGTTTAATAATTGTTGTCTACATTCTTGAAGTCGTTCAATTTGTTGAAAAGATTCTTGGCATTTTTGATGTAGATTACGTTTAATGGCATCAATGACTTTAGTCTCTTTAGTAAGCTCTGCTTCTGGCTCATCACGAACTAAGTCAACCCCGAGTCTACCCTCTCTTGTTACATGATTATCAATGTTAACATCCAAAGGAACTTTCATTTGATTTAACATATTTTCACACTGATTTTTAGTTACTCTAATTGCTTCGAGCTCACGGTCAACATCTTGAATTTCATATCTCAAAATTTGTCTCCATTCTTCAATTTCATCTAGACGATCCGACAAACGAACATTATTGTCATGTGTGTCCCACCATGTTTGATTTTCAGTTTCATTATTTAAGAATCTACCCTCTTGACGAACTTGAAATGACACGTTTCGGGATCGTTCTGCGTCGGTTGAGATTGAGTGTTTATTTGTGTGCCAATCAGCTGGGTTAAATTTAACAGCTGGTTTTTTGGGTAAATTTGTAGTCATGGCATCGCTTATTCCGGTAGTAGCCATTTCATTAATTTTATTAAAAATAAATCTAAAAAAAATTTTTTTTTTAAATAAACAAATTAGTTGTTTTTTTTCTTTGTTAAAAGATGCTGCAAAATTAAAAAAGTTTTTTTTTTTCCAATTTTATTATTTTTTTTTTTGAAGTAAATTGAAATAATTTTTAATCTAAGCTCAAAAAATATTCACTATGGAAACGTTTTGAAAATATTACTTTTTTTTATGTAAAAGTACCTCTATTTTAGTTTATAAGAAATAACTATAACAACAATGGTTTTTTTTTCTTCCATAAAATAAACCTTCAAGATTTATTGATTTAATCAAATCTCATTTAAGTTCCTTTGAAACACAAAAAAGAGCACATGCATGCAAGTTTTAATTTGTAAGAAAAAGCGTTAAAACTGAATATTTTAATTCACTTGTGTAATTTATTAACAGTTACCTAAAATTTTAAGTATAGCTTTGATTTAAGAGAGACAATTAATTTGATTTTGTGACTTGAAAATCTTAAAGAATTGAGAAAAAATTGTTCAAGTGTGATTTATATAACCTTATGAAGATTTAAATATTAAAAAAGTTTCCCAAAATACTGATTTTCTAAGTATTCATCGTCTTCAAATTCTCAACCAGCCAATTATTTTACTTCATTTTTGCCTTAATACTTTAGATAAAACGATAAATTTTCAAAGATTAAATATTTTTAAATTTGACATTTTCGAGAAGCTTTGATGTTATAAAAAAAATATTCTGAGAAAAAAATCTCGGATTAACGCATAATAACCCGTATGTCTATGTCCCTTTTAAACTTTTGAAAAAAAAACTGAAGAGAACTAAATGGCCGCCGATGTACGTCTTGATGTCCGCCTAGGAAATTATTTTATAAATAGTATATTAATTTATTATATTTTCTCCCCGGCGATCTTCAAGACGGCCACCATCTATTTCGCGAATCTAGTGGCCCTCATCTGCCGTGATCAACAATAGAATCAATTAAACCTAATTTAATTTTATTTAAAATAGTGATAGCATATTTCTGAAATAAGTTGATAGTCTGTTTAAAAAGTTTTTTTTGAGAAAATTTTTTTGAGAGGTTTTAGACATTCAAAGAACAATGCTTAAGAAGTGTTTAAGACGTTATTTATTGCTCAAGCAAAAAATTCTAATAGTCTTAAACACACATTCTTGCATTTTTTTAAAAACTTTTTAAAAGATTGCACATGAGATATTTTTAAAAACTTGTCAACTTATTTCAGTAATGAAATGTACATAAATTTTACAAAATGCACAAAAATTAGCAGCTAATGTATAAAGTTGGGACACATATTTCTTAAGCAATAATTGTGTCGGGTTTTTTATAAACAATTTAAACCATATTGGTTTCATAATCATTATGGAACATAATTTATTTTTTTGAATCCATAAACGGATTTTAAATAGAAATCTATTTGAATTTTTTACAGGGAAGGACTAGAACATGACAAAAACATACAATTTTTATTCTTTAATAAAACCATAGTTCTAATCCAAATATTTAAACTTGATAATGGTTATTTTCCTCTGAAGAAAACAATCAATAAAAAAAAATATTTTCTTTCCTGAGAAAGGAAAGGAAAAGAAGAGATAAGGAATCGTACAAGTTAGTTTTAATTTTTACTGTATAAAAGCATAATTTATATTCGCTTATTAATTTTTATTTAACTTTAAATATCACAATAGAAAATTACCGTAAAACCTTACTAGAAAATGCATGTATTAGAAATCAAAATTTTAAGAATAAATGCACCAAAAAAAGCTATTTGTAAAAACTCAAAATATACTTATATAATGTTGACTAGGTTCTGTATTATTAAAAATTTTGGTTTAATGCAATCCGTTCGTTCGTATTCATAGTATTACGGTATTTTCTAATGCCCACAAAATGTGATTGTTTTTTTTCAATTTGTAGAAATAATGTGTAATTGTCATGTATAAATAGAATCATTTGGAAAAACAAAGCTAAACATCTATTTTTCTATAAAATATTTTATTTTTTTTTCGTAAAATAAAAAAATTTTCCGGCGTTTTTTTTTTAATTTAAAAAGAAACGAAACTCCAAAAAAAGTTGAGTGTTATTAAAAAAAAAACAATATATAAAATTGGACTAGAACAAAAATACTCAATTAGTCGTGTTTAATTCTATTTGCAACAGCCACTTTTTTTGTTTTGATTTTCACTATCGGGTCTTATTGTGTCTTTATCAACAGAGGGTCTATCATTTCTGGGCAAACGAGTCGCTAAAGCAGTAAATACTTCTACAACATTAACAGCTGTTTTTGCCGATGTCTCCATAAAAATTAAATTATTTTGTTCGGCATAAGATTTAGCTTCATTGTATTCGACGGCTCGTTTATTTGCCAAATCAACTTTATTACCAACTAAAGCGATTACAATATTTGTATTTGCTTGTCTTTGTAATTCCCTAACCCAATTTTGTGCTTTTAGAAAACTGTCTTTAGATGTTATATCAAAAACAATTAATGCTGCTTGAGCGCCCCGATAGTACATAGGAGCTAAAGAGTGGTATCGCTCTTGACCGGCCGTGTCCCATATTTCAAATTTAACAGTAGTGTCTTCTATTTGCATTGATTGCGTTAAAAATGCAGCTCCAATTGTACTCTCTTGAAATTCATGAAATTCTCTTTTTACAAAGCGTAAAACCAAACTTGATTTACCAACAGCCGATTCTCCTAATAAAACAACTTTAAACTGACATATCTTATTAATACTACTTGGTAAAGCAACTTGTCTCGAGGACATTTCTAAATAAAAATCACCAAATATAAAACAAAAAAATAAAAGTAGCAAAGTAGAAATTTTTTGAAATTTTTAATGTTTTAAGCATTGTCATATGAGATGATAGAGAACACATAAAAAATAGATACCTATTTTTTTAAATTTAAATTTTTTTTTCTTTCTAAAAAGAGAGAATAAATAAAATAGATAATTTCATTTTTTTTTCAATTTTTTAAGTAAGATAAGAGTTATCAAATTTTTTATTTTTAATTAGACTAGATCTAATGAAATAAGAAAAAAATAAAATGAGAAAAACTAGGTGTTCATTTGGGTGCTTAATTATTTTTATTTCTGATTTTTTGATGTTGTTTATTTATAAAATTTGAAGACGTTCCTGTTACATAATTAAATTCGAAATATTTGAAATTATTATGAATTTAAAACCAAAATAATTTTTAAAAAAATTGACTGGTATTTAGTCTCTATTTTTGATATTTATAGAATTGAATTTTAATCATTTTGTTTGTGTACAATTTGATAAGATAATGTCGACTCATCGATGAATAATGATGAATTTAAATTAGATTCTAAACTTTTAATTAAATTAAAGTAAAGACTTTATCAGATTTTTTACAAAAATTAATTCTTAAAATTTGTCTAAAACTGAATAAAATAACTCTAAAACTAAAAGAAAACACTTCAAAAATATTTGTTACTTTTTAATACATTTATTTATGAAATTTAGCTTTTTTCTGATGCTCGTGCACAATGAAATAATTGTCCGAGAGCTTAGTTCAAGGTCTTGCGTAAAAGCTGAGACAATTTTCTACAAGAAAATCGGTGGTCGGAATGAGTCCGAGTATTTTTTGAGGCGTTAGGTATGGGTCCGTAAAATCATATTTTTTTTCAACTTTTTAGATGAGGATGCAGGACGAAGGAAGCATCCGAACGCTTAGATAATAGTCTTGCGTGAAAGCTCGTAATATTTTGAGCTAGTATAATGGTGGTCGGAATTAGACAGAAGTGTTTAAAGCCTTGCTGGGTCCGGTCCGTGTTTTTTAAAAAATTGGTGGTCCGTGTTTTAGTAACACCCTAAAATAGATAAGGAAAAATAATATAATTCATCAGGATCAATTTTTTAAAGGTTTTCAATATACTGTTTTCTAGTGTCCATATAAATGTCTAAATATTTCAAAACATTTTGAAAAGACTTTTCTCTTCGAGAATAAAGTGTTTTTGAAATATTGATTGTATACAGTCAGACCTCGATTTAGTTAACGCTTTAATTTGTTAATAGCTTTGAAATTATTTTCGACAACATAATCCTTACTTAATGTTTTACTCGAATTATGATTTTATTAATCATTATATTAACTAAACAATTAACAAAATCAAGGTCCGACTTTTTATTATTTTCCGAAATTCATCTATTTTTATGAAAAAAATTCAAAAACTGTTTGTTGAAGAAAAACAAGAAAGGTGGAAGGTGTACAGTCGAACCTTGCTATAACAAAACCTGACATAGCGAAAAACTCGTTATTACGAAACTCAAAATACGTTCCAAATTAGAATATTATATTAAATAGCGTCTTGATATAACGAAAGTGTGTTTTTCGTAACCGCCTAGGTTCGACTGTAAATATTTATGCTCTTTAAGAAAAAAATTTAATAATTAATATTTCCTAAGATTATCGAATTATAAGATACATCTATGTTGACGTTTTATATTTATGAGCTTTAATTTTATAGAAAAAGATGATTTTACTAAAAAGAATTAAAATAGAAAAAGAATTCTTCTAAATTCTTAAATTTTTAGGCTAGGCTAAATATATTAATGAGAAATTTCAATTAGAAAGAAAAAATATTCTACGGATTGAAATACGGAAAAATTTACTAGATCCAAATTTTTCTTCAGATAATCATTTTTTATTATTTCAATTCAAAAAAATCTATTGATTTTTTATTTTTTTTGTTGACCTACTGAGTCTAGTCTATAAGGAACAACCCCAATTTGAATTAAAATTGCAAATTAAAATTCATTTTTAGATTTCTCTTCATATAATAATAACAACAACAACAAAAAAATGAATAATAATTATTTATGACGAATCATATTAAAAAAAATAAATAATTTGCAATAATTATTCTTTTTTATTTTGTTTTTCGTATTTAAAATTTTGATCTAATTACCATCAACAACAAAAAAATGGACGACAATTCAAAAAATCCTAATTTAGAATTCAAAAATGTTTCAAAATTCTACGATCAATCATTCATATTGACAAATTCAAACAAGATTATTTCATATTTTTTATTTTTAATTTATTTTCCATTCGGTCTAGCTTTACTAATCATCCGATTTATTCTTCTTTTATTTTTGTATTTATTGTCAAGTGTAATTCCTGGTCTTAAATCGAATTCACAATTTATACTCTTAGTCTCATTTGTTTTGGGTTTATACACCAAAACAAACTCGTTACCAAGTGTTAAAGACTTGGTTAACTCGAAACAAATTTATGTATGCAATCACATAACTTGTTTCGATTATATTTCAATAAAATCAGTGATTAATAAAATTTGTTTAATTGAGACTGATGATTACTTGAATTCAGAAGAGTTTTTTTTGAGCAAAATTTTAAAAAATTTAATAAATTCAAAAAAATTGGAATCCTATTCGGGTCAAATTCTTTATTTTCCGGAGTTGTTAAGCACGAATGGACGCAATGAATTATTAAAATTTAATTTTGATTTAATTAAAGACTCCAAAATGGACATTAAACCCATTTGTTTAAAGTTTACTCGTCCTTTTTTATTCTCAACTCAATTCGGAATTAATCTAATTGAGTCAAATCAATTAATAAATTTAATTTTGTTTCTATTTTCGCCCGTGACTGTGTGTAAAATAGATTTTAGTATTGAAAAACATATTAGAAAAGATGATGAAAATATTGAGGAATTAGCTGAAAGAATTAGAAATTTAATAGCGTCTAAACTAGGCGTCAAAATATCTGATTTTAACTCAGAACAATTAAAACAAGTTTGGACTCAGAGTCAGAAAAAAAGTGACATTGCTGAGAAAAATAATTCAGTTGGTGTTTCTGATGTTTGTAAATTGGCAATGCAGATCAAAGATATTCTACCTGATGTTTCGTTTGAGACAATTAAATATCATATTAATTCATCGTCTACTCTGGATATAGATACAGTTTTAGCATCAATTTTAGATGCAGATTCTCAAGAGTCGAGTCTTTTGAGATCACAATCGAGTTCTGTCACTATAACATCATCTCCTAAGCCGGTCATTTCAAGTTCAAAAGCCAGTGTTTTCGAAAGTAAAAAACCAAATAAATACAAAACCTATGAGGAAAGAAAATTTGATTTGATTAATGAAGCTCGTAAGAGATATTTGTCAAGAGAAAATAATAAAATTGAAAAAGCAAAGGCTTAATTTTTTTGAGACGGAATAATTTTTTTACTGTTAATATTTTATTATTTTAATAAAATGAGTTTGAAAATCTATAAATTATTAGAAAACTATTAATTTTTTTAAACAGCATATATATCTGTCATTGACCTAAAAATTTTTAAATTATTAAAATGTTGAATAGCCTCATGGGTAATTTTCTTAATATATATACGGCGCTCTTCATTTAGTTAAGTTAAAAAATTTAGTAGCATTCGAATGATTAAAAAAAAATTTTAATTCAAAATTAAATTTCAATTTAATTATTATCAACTGCACTGATTTGAAGCATACCAATTTTTGCCAAATATTGACTTGATTAAATTAAGTCTCTTAACAGTTCTTTCTTTAACTATTTTGGTGTATTCGTGTAAACGCAAACCAGGGTCTAAATTGACACCTAGAAATTTTGGAATTTTCTCATTCGAAATTTCCACATTAGAATTATTTAGGTTGAGTTTTTCTTGGTAAAATCTATTTTCTTTATTAAAGAGCGTACTTACTGTCTTATTGGAGCTTACTTTAAGAAGCCATTTACACATCCATTCGTTTACTTTTTTCAGTTTTTGTTGTAACTTTAAATTAATGTAATATTTATAGACAAGCACCAGAATTAGACGCAGGGGTTTATGTAAAGAAGTAGCTCGCAAAACAGTATTCGGATTTATTCAGAGAATGGATTGTAAAAAATTTATTCAACAGTCAAATGTTTAGTTTAAGGGTCAAAGAGACCTTTGTCTCGTAATCCCATGTGTCTTTTACACTAAACAATTCAGTCAATCAATTTTTTACTAAAAATTTTGGTAAAAATTATTCCTTTAAAACACGCCAATAAACGTAACAGATTTTTCCGTTTATTGCAAAAAAGCAAAAAAATGCGTTTTTACGGGTAGGCAAACGCTTTTTTTATTTTCCGGGTAATTTTTTCTAGAATAGATCTTTAATTATTTATTCATTGTATTCACAAAATGTCACTCATTTAGATGTATCTTCTTATTTCAGTATAAACGTTAGCTAAGTTGGTACGCTACGGCTACAATATAAAATTGATAACAATGTAGTATTTTAATTGTTACAACCTGAAAGTTCGAACTCCAACACTAGTTTAAAGAGTTATTGTGATATAATTAATCAAATAAACTCAGTAATCTTAAGTGCAGCCAAGTCATTTATCGCTAATTTTTCCCGAAAAAAATTAAAGACTACCCTTCAAAAAAAAATAGTCATTCTTATTACTCAAAAAAAAACTTAAAAATTAAATCAATGGATATCTAAAAAGAATTCAATAGGCTCACAAATAAAATTAGTCTTGAAATAATTTAGTTCAAGATAAAAGGCAGGAAAAATTTCTAAAGTCAGTTGGCAATAACCCAACGACCTATCTGGAAAAAAATTATTTTTAATTTTAATTACTATTATCACTCGAACAACTGAAACCACTACAATTTCTACAGCCAATACCACTTCAACATCTGAGTCCAAAACATTGTCTTGTTTGTGGAATATTTTTTTTCAATCTAATGGGACATAAGGAGTTAAATTAATAAAAAAATGTGCAAAATAATAAAGTTTTATTCGAAGTAACAAAAATCATAGTTATTTAGATAAAATAAAAATTTTTAGTTATTTTTCTTTTATCATTCTCAAACATATTTCCATATTTTTTAGTCGTCATTACCATATTTTGAGGCGATTTTTTCGCAGGCAATGAAACTCAAAGAAGCAACACATCCTCCAAACAACGGTTGAAATATTAAGAGCCATTCTTGTCCACAGTCTTTTGCAAGATAAATACCTGCTATTGAACCTGTTAAAAAAGGCAAATACGGAAAAATTGTCTTATCTAAATTGTGTCTTCTAGAGAACAAGAATGTACCATATCCAAGTAGTGAAGATGTAAACACTGTTCTTAATGAAATGGAATAAATGCCGGTTTTTACTGCATTTCTTAGCTCAGCGTCTTCTAAAATTTAAAAAACAGTCTCGTCAACATTCATTTTTGAAAAAGTTTTAGAATTTCATTTAAAAGATTGAATCAAAATAAATTTTTCATACTGATTACAATTTCAAATCTTTTATACGATTTTCCTAAAAATTAATCCTAAAACTTTTAAAATTGTCTTTTATCAATAGTTGTTCAAGAGACAGAAACTTACCTATGGACAAAGTTTTCATTTTTAATTTTTAATTTCTTTTTAATTTAAAATTTTTAATCAGAACAAAATAAAAAGTTTTTAGGTAGATTTTAGATTCTAAAAATAATAAATTTTCTTAATTTTTTGATAATTTTATCATAAAGTCTAATAAAGTCTTTGAGAATTTTCTATCAAAAGTTATATATGAAAGGAAATTAATGAAAATTTACTCTATAAAAAGCCTTACTTCGGACTTAACCTAAGTCAGTTATAAACAATTCTGAATTAATGACAGATGAGTTACGTAAGCCGGGGAAAAAATCTAAAAATTTTAACATGAAAAATTATTACTAAAAATAAAGATTACTAAAAATAAAAAAGATAATTTTTATTTTCAAAAAAGAATTTTTATGAAAAAAAGGATAAATTTAAAAACTAAAAATAAATAATTTTTAAATTAAAAAGAAATAAAAAATTCAAAAATATAAGAAATTTTAAAAAATTTCAAAATGAAAACTTTGTCCATAGGTAAGTTTTTGTCTCTTATACAACTTAAAATTATTGATAAAAGACAATTTTAAAAGTTTTAGGATTAATTTTTAGGAAAATCGTATAAAAGATTTGAAATTGTAATCAGTATGAAAAATTTATTTTGATTCAATCTTTTAAATGAAATTCTAAAACTTTTTCAAAAATGAATGTTGACGAGACTGTTTTTTAAATTTTAGAAGACGCTGAGCTAAGAAATGCAGTAAAAACCGGCATTTATTCCATTTCATTAAGAACAGTGTTTACATCTTCACTACTTGGATTTGGTATATTCGTGTACTCTAGAAAACTCAAAAAAGAAAAGACCGTTTTTCCGTATTTACCTAATCTAATTGGTTCACATATTGAGTGAAAGAGGAAAATTTTTTCAAAATGCAACATTTTTCTGATTGGTGAATTAGAACATGTGTATATCTTTTTGTAAGCAAAAGAATAAAAAATAAAAAATATTGCAATCTTATAAAATTTTCGTCTGTTCTTTTTATTTCGCTTAATATGAATAGCAGGTATTTATATTGCAAAAGACTGTGGACAAGCATGGCCATTAATATTTCAACCGTTACTTGGTGGATGTGTTGGTATTTTAAGTTTCACTGCTTGTCAAAAAATTGCCTCAAAATATGGTAATGACGACTAAAAAATATGGAAATATGTTTGAGAATGATAAAAGAAAAGTAACTAAAAATTTTTATTTTATCTAAATAACTTCAAATAAAACTGTATTAGTTTGAACATTTTGTATTTTAATTAAACTCCTTATGTCCCATTAGGTTAAAAAAAATACTTATAACTCAAATAAACTCTTATAAAAGTTAGAAAAATGATGCGTGCAAAGAAAAAATTATGCAACTTTGTGAAACTTTGGAAGTTACACCTTATAGATTAGTCTGCAATATTTCTGCAATTTCTGCAAAACACGAAAATTCGATTTTATTTAATTTAATTTTCTATAAAAATGAATTTTGGATAATTGAATTTGTCTGATTTTTTGATATTGAATTGATATAACAAAATTTTCATCATGATCGCATATTTACTTAAATTTAAATATTCGTAGAGCAAAAATAAAGAAAAAATTTGACTTCATTTAAGAATAATTTTTAAAACAAAGTTCTTTAAAATCGAATAATGGAAAAACGAATTATATATTTAATCGAGTTTTCGTGTTTTGCACAAATTGCAGAAATATTGCAGACTAATCTTTAAGGTGTAACTTCCAAAGTTTCACAAATTTTTTCTTTGCACGCATCATTTTTCTAACTTTTATAAGAGTTTTAATATTTTGTAATTGTAAAATGTAAAAAAATTCACAACGCCGGAGTGATAATAGTAATTTAAGTTAAAACTGACTTTGCATTTAAGATTACTGATTTTATTTGATTATTTATATCATTTAAAAAAGGAGAATCAATGCTCTTTAAACTACACTGTAATTATTTTAGGCGGAAATCCGCCTATTTGTAAGACGCTTTTATGAGGAAGTGGAAAAAAAATGACTAAAAAAATTCACATTTATGATCATTTGCTCTTTAATAAAGCTCTTTTTTATCTTATTTGCGAATTTCACATAAAAGCATCTTAAAACAAGTTTGGACTCAGAGTCAGAGAAAAAAGTGACATTTCTGAGAAAAATCATTCAGTTGGTGTTTCTGATGTTTGTAAATTGGCAATGCAGATCAAAGATATTCTACCTGATGTTTCGTTTGAGACAATTAAATATCATATTAATTCATCGTCTACTCTGGATATAGATACAGTTTTAGCATCAATTTTAGATTTGAGATCACAATCGAGTCCTGTCACTGTAACATCATCTCCTAAGCCGGTCATTTCAAGTTCAAAAGCCAGTGTTTTCGAAAGTAAAAAACCAAATAAATACAAAACCTATGAGGAAAGGAAATTTGATATGATTAATGAAGCTCGTAAGAGATATTTGTCAAGAGAAAATAATAAAATTGAAAAAGCAAAGGCTTAAATTTTTTGACGTTCATCAGCTTTCATAAGTTTTCATGGTATTAATATATATTAAAAAAAAATTGATATTTTTTACGTGAAAAATTAAAATTACATTTTTTATTTGTAAAAATTCATTTTTTTGAGCAAATAAAATACTATAATATAATTT
>NTPY01000100.1:118491-139982 GCA_002922825.1 Brachionus calyciflorus | reverse complement strand
CACGTTAGACCCTTTCGGACAAACAGCATGATATAAGCGAGGTATGACTGTACCTTTTTTATTTCAAAAAAAGATAACTCATTTTTTGATTCCAAAATAAAAATTTTAAATTAATAAAAGGTAAAAAAACTTATGATTAACAAAATAAGAGTTAAATTTCTCGTAATCTTTTCCTGTTAGAAATTTCTTGATTAATATTTATTTATTTATTAATAGCAAAAAAATGTAAAAATTTATTTTTTGGTAATTACACATTAATCAAATTTTATAATGATAAGAAACCGAAATTTCAAAATTAAACGGCTATGAATAGAGCTTTAAGTAAGATTTTTTTTTTAAATATAAGTTTTTAATAAAAAAAG
Source organism: Brachionus calyciflorus (assembly GCA_002922825.1). Taxonomy (NCBI): domain Eukaryota; kingdom Metazoa; phylum Rotifera; class Eurotatoria; order Ploima; family Brachionidae; genus Brachionus; species Brachionus calyciflorus. The sequence continues at coordinate 139,620 of NTPY01000100.1, read as the reverse complement.
TTCAATTTAAAATGCCAAAATTTTGGGAATAATTTTTGGAAAAAATTTTGGACACAATTCCAGGTGTCTCACAAATCAAATCGATTGTACATTTAATGTCTGGCGATAAAGAGAAAGCTGAAAAGACACAGAAAAACTTTACCGATAAATGTATTGGTGTATCACAGCTTAAATCGTTGTATCAAGTCGCTACCGGAGACTTTAAAGGTGCTTTAAAAACTCAAGAGAAGTTTTTTAAGAATCTAGACTAGGGCGGTTTGAAAGATGATTTAGATACGAGTTCAGATGAAGATGATAAAAGCGATTCGAGTTCAAATGAAGATGATAAAAGCGATTTGAGTTCAGATGAAGATGATTAGATATTTAATTGATTAGGAAAAATTTTAGCTATTATTTAAATCTAGATTTAAATGATAAATGATTTAATAAATTTTTTTTAATGACTCAAATTTTTATGACTAGAAGGTATTCTTTTAATAATTGAAGTTAATCTAGACACATAGTATTTTAAAGAATTATTATTAACGAGTTTCGTTACTAATAATAAGTATTCAAAATGATACTCAAAAGATTACCGTATTACCTCATAAAGAAGCGTCCTCAAATAGAAGAGCGGATCTTGCATTTGAGGCAAAAAACATGTTTTATTCGAGAGAAATTACCGTATTACATCTAATAGAAGGTTAGGTCGGTTTTTTTATTCGAAAAATTTTTCGATTAGAAAAAATGACTCGAATAAAAAATAGACCTTCTACATGGGGTAGTTGTTAGAAAAATTCCGGATACTAGGCCCCTTTAAGTTTTTTTTCAAAAAAAATGACCCACCCCCCTAAAGTTGGTAAATTGACCTTTAGGATTTAAAAAATTCAGCTCTTAGATAAATTGATTTTATTACAATTCATAAAAAAATACAACAAATTTTTTATTTTCTCAACATAATTTGACTGTAAGAAAAGCTTGTCACAAAGGTTTTCTTTCACTGAAAATGACCCACCCACCCCGGCCTCGTGTGTAAGATTTTTTAAAAAATTACCCCATGCCTTCTATTTGAATTTTTTTTGGTCTTTAAAAATAAAAGAACTTTTACAGAAAGAAAAAATTAATGTTTTTGATAATTTTATTTGTTATAAAGTTATGGGATTCCCATAATTTTAAATTTTTGATTCCCATAATGGGAATCAAAAATTTAAAATTGACATTTTTTTAATTGAAAAAAACTCAAATTAAAAGTTTTTTTTTCTTTAAGAAAAGATTTGTTTTATTAAGGGTCGCTTATAAGCAAAGTTTTACGATATTGTACGAGTTAACGTTTTTTTTTAAGAAAACTTTGCCTTTTTTGCCAGCTAAACTTTCAAATGCAACCACAGGACTGAGTATTAAATTAATCAAAATAAAAAACTTAAAATGCTTAAATATTTAGTCGGAAAAACTAGCCGTTTAATTAAACTGAAATAGTTATAAAAATTTATCAAAATACTTATCCAATCATTTTTTTTCCACGTTAAAATATTTGATTTGTTGGTTTAGAAAATTTTAATTTTTGAGTGAATTCAAAATTTTGACACGATTTACCATCAAATATAATAACAAATGCACAAATTTCTATATACTCTCTATTTGTTTTAACTCCAAATGCATTATTTAAAAAATTATGCTCAGAAGAAATAATTTAAAAATTGAATTTTAAGAAAAATCGAAATTCATTTTTTTAAAAATCTTTGTTTGCTAGAAAAATTATTGATCTGCCTAACCACCACAAAAAAAATAATGAAAATATACCATCTATCTTTTGTTTTACTTTATCTATGTCTTAATAATAATTCTGTTTTATCCTATAAGTCAAAATCAAAAAAAGACCAATGTAAACTGTGCTCTGATCTCATTGATAATTTTATAAAGGTACTATTAACCCAAAAATTCAATTTATAATTAATTCAAATCTATCTTTTTTAGGGATTTAAAAAAACTAGTAAGGGTAATTTCGGTGGTGGGAATACTGATTGGGAAGACCGTAAACTAGGAAGTTATGTTACAAGTGACATTCGTTTCGAAGAAATTATTGAAAACTCTTGTTCTAATAAAGAAAACGATGTAATTTTTTCGAGAATTTTCAATAATTCTTATTGCGATTTTCTTTATTATTTTATATTTTTTTTTTGGTACATAGTGTCACCATTTATTAGAAGATCATGAAGATGATTTATTAGAATGGTTTAAAACTAAACAAAATAGAATAGAAAATGATCTTTATTCTCATATATGTATTGAAAATAAAAAAATATGCTGTCCTAAGGAGACATATGGTGTCGATTGTAAATCATGTCCGAAATTTAGAGGTCTAAAATGTTCTGGTAATGGTGAATGTGATGGTGATGGGACTCGTGAAGGTACTGGTAAATGTATTTGTAACAAAGGATATACTGGCGACGACTGTTTTTCATGTAGTAATGGGTTTTATGAAGATAGTAAAAATGAAACTCACTTAATTTGTATGGAATGTCATAGATCATGTCAAACATGTATTGGGCCTGATCAGGATACTTGTCTCTCATGTAAATCTGGTTGGCAGTTTAATTCAGAAACAAGCTCATGTGATGATGTAAATGAATGCTTAGAAGAAAATAAATGTCAAAAAAGTGAATTTTGTGTGAATAATGAAGGATCTTATAAATGTCAAAAATGTGATGTTGCATGTCAAGAATGTACTGGTTTAGGCGCTCATAAATGCATAGGGCATTGTAATAATGGTTATGAAAAAGTTGAGGATAAATGTGTGGATATAAACGAGTGCGAAAGAAATTCTAGTATTTGCTCAACAGGTGAATGTGTCAACAAACCAGGTTCATATGAGTGCAAAAGTAAGTTAAAAAATTTAAATAAATTAAAAAAAAAAAATATTATTTTTATTTTTGTTTATTTTTTGTAAGAAAAATCAAAAAACAAAAATAAAAATAACCAGGTTAAGATAGAATCTAGTGATCATATGCTTGTTTATAAACGTACATTTATAATCGGAATAACACTACTATGCGCCATAAGTAGTTATTTTGCAAGACAATACGTCTTATTGATATTTTCTTGTAGTTTCGGATTATTAATTTTGTTTTTAATCAATTATTAGTTATTATATTAATTTATTTTTTTAATCAGAAATTGAGCCTTTAAATGATACCCTACCATCATCTTCGAATGGAGATATTTCAACTCAAAATGATTCCGATGAACAAGCTAATAAAGAGGACGACCTGGACCACGATGAATTATAAATTTTTGTACTTTTAATTATTATTTATCTTTTTCAATTGTTTAATAAAAAGTCATGTTTAATTTTTAATAAAACTAAAAGGTAAAATTTTTATTTGAATTGTATTCTTAAAATGTTGATTTTTGCTACTTTCGTAAAGTTTAACAGAATCAAGGCTTTGAACTGAGTTGTCCGTAATTAAACCCGTGTTTTGGAATTGTCGTCGACACCGGTTTTTGTTACCTAAATTGTCTCTAAGCCTTTTAGGATCTAATTACAAGCGAAATATAAGATCTTAGCTCAGTTTCTTACAGATTTGAGTTATCTGTAGGGTTGAATCTTGGAAAAAAAATTTATTTCAAAAGAAATTAGGAATTTTCGAACCGGTTTTTTAACCGCAGAAAAATTCAAAACGATTTTTTTCTTGTTAATTTAGTTATAAAATTTGTCAAAAAAAAGTATCAGTTCGAAAAGAATTTTTTTTTCGATTGAGGGTAAAAAAATCCGGAGAGAAAAAAATTCGGTTAAAAAAATCCAGGGGAAAAAAATCCGGTCGATAAAAAAAACAAGTCTAAGAAAATCCGGTGTAAAATTATCTTTTAAAAAGTTAAATGATAATTAAGCCTTTCAATTTTATACCTGTTTTATATAAAACCGGACGGATTTTCACCCGACTAAATTTCAAGTCGATAATTTAACACCGGTCAATCTTACTAAATACCTTGTTTTTCGAAGCTATATTTTTTTTACGAAACTCTGTATTTACAAGATAAAGTTGCTACGCTCTATTTTTCTGAGCCGACTTAAATATTCAGATATGTTTTTCTAAAGATTTTGCCAAACTAAGAGCAATATTCTTCTTTTAATTTTGCATAAATTATAAATATGTTTTTTAAAGTTAATCAAAAAGCTGGAAATCTACTGACTAGCTGAGATGTTTGAGCTCGGGAATGAACTTTGTGGCTCTTTTCTATACCTTTTCTAATTCCTTAATGTCCTTTTCAAAGTAAGGAGACCAGGACCTAACTGCAGATAAATTAGAGCATTTTTCAAGGTTGTTTAACCGGGGTCGAAGAATTTCAAATAGGCCAAAAAAGCAAAATATTGGGAAGTTCCTCCTTTAAGAACCAAATTGACTTCAATTAATCTCTAATAGACTGCAGTCAAATAGGCAAAATAAAAGCACCCCCTTTGACAAACCAATAGACTTCTATAGACCTCTCTTCCTTACCTTTTTCTCAGGTCGAAAAACTCCGTTAAATCTCAGTTGGGATTTAGTGCCTGTCGTTGACTTTACCTCAAAATTTAGTAATAAAAGATGTTTTTTGTTTAGAGATTTTTAAATTTTAAATTGTAAATTTCGAATCTTCCGAGATCAATTCGTATATTTTATTGTAATTCGAGTAAGATTTTTTTTGTAAAAATTTTGGAATTTTAAATTTTTAATAAAAAAAAAATTCAGAAGTCCTAGTATTTTTACAGTTCTATTATTAATATGTTCAAGAGCCCTAAGTAAGATTTTAAAAATTTGTTTCTAGGAGAGCTTCGTAAAGTTTTAGGGTTATTTTTTTTAATTTGATTTGTTTTTTATGAACATTATTTTTGTAATTATTTGAGAACAAAATTAAGCTTTTTCCAAACCTTTAGATCATTATAGAACTGTCATAAATTTATCTAATAAGAATAAAAATTTTATTTTATTTTGATAAAACTAGAGGAACAAATAATAATAAAATAATAAAAGCAAATAAATAATAAAATGAATTTATATCGCCAGAAAATGGCTTAAAAAATTTAAATATATCGGTGCCAAAAACAATTGGTCCAATTTTAGCTTCGTGCCAACCGATCCCAAGAACTTCTTCTAAACTATTCAAACATTTAAATAAAATATCATCATCTGATTTCTTGTAAATAACAATTTTAAATTTTGCCGGTGCTTCATCAACCAAAACACCAAAATTAGGCACTGATATCAAATAAGTCTCATTCATAAGATCTTGTTTAGAATGAACATAAACTAATTCTAATCGAGCGTACATTCCTTTTATTGAGCATATTCTTAAAACCACTTCCAGAAATGTACATAAATCATCAGGACATTTAAATTGCTCTTTAAAATCTTTGATAAATTTTTCAATTCTTTCTGTTTCACAATTAAATAAAGTAACTTTTCTTAGAAAATTTTCAAGTTGTTCTTGGTTAGCATTAAATATTTTCTCATATCTTTCATTTAAAATTGAATGACCATTGAAAGATTTTTCGAACTCATTTAATACAGAAGCTTGATCAGCTTTAATATCACACAAATCTTCCAAGTTAAAGCTTTCCATATCAGTTTTTAAATTAACAAATGTTACTTGCGGCTTGAGCTTCAGCATCTTTCGATCTTAAATATAAAAGAAAAAAATTTAGTGTCTAGACCATTAGGTTAACAATTGTTCATCATATAGACGACCAAAGTGAACAAAAGTTGTTCACTTAAACATTATTTGATTTTTTGAAGTCAAAGTCAAACTTTTACTCTCCAAAAATTATTTAAAAAAATATAAGCCAAACTTTGATATGAGTTTTGGGATTAACCCATTTTAAAAATTGCTAACCTAAATTTTTGTACACGTTCATTTTAACGAAAATTTACGCTAATTGTTGTATGATATCGGCGTCTATGCTTTTCATCATCCTTCGCTATTAGAATGGTCACGTAATAGGTGACCAAATTGTCAAATATTGCAATAGACCCTTATTTTTTAATCAAAACCAACAAGACTAAGCAGTCTTTTTTACTAGTAACTAAATGTAATAATGGTCTTACATTTTTAGAACATAAATAAAATGCGAACAAATCAATTATTAAAGTACTTTGTTCAAAAATTCTATAATTATTTCCTTAAATTTTTCAGATCAAGTTGTTTCTTTAAAAACAATAAGATTAATACAGTGGTTCTTATATAAATGTTACGTCAACCGTCAACCGTCAACTGTAACTTTTGACCTTAACCGTAACCATGGCTCAAATATCTTAAAATTGAAAATCTTAAAGCACTGGCGTAGCTAATCTTACGCTATTCCACCATTAGAACGCCTATAAATAACTTTGACTTTTATTTTTCATCCTTTTCACTTTTGTAATAATAAAACAATACTGGCATCGGCAACCAGTATAAACAGTATAAAATTTAAATGCTGCATCAAATCGTTTTTATTAAAAAAAGTACGTGTTTGATGTCGCGCTTATTTACGACTTGTTGAATAAAAATACAATGCCATAAATAACAAGACAGTAAGATAAAAGAAAAAATAAGATGTTCGTCTTTTTGATTGATTCCACTTCGTTTGTCTATTTGAATATTTTTGAATTAAACCTTGAAAAAAGAGCTGATGGAAAAGTAGTTTTTTCAAAAATTTGAAGAAAAATCTAACTTCAAAATTTGTGCAAAAATATTTTCGAAAGTAAAGAAAACTCAATGAAAAGCTTAAATCTAATAAAGTAGCCAATAAGATATATGATATTTAATTAATTTAAAAACAAACTTTAAATATATTGCAGCTTACTTTTTATGTATAAAAAAGCTGTCTTTTGGTAAAATTTATCTTTTTTACAATGAGTTAGAATATTAAATTTTTTGACAATTCTCGAAGATTCAAGCTGAAAATAGAGATCAGTTGTCAATTTTTGAGAACAAATAGGCATAAAATGCTTTTGCTCATGACTATACAAAATGAAAATTTCCCTCTTATCCGCATTTTTCTTTCCTTTGGATTTACTCAAATTCATAATATCATTGTCTTGATTCAATGAAAAAATAGTTATTTGACATTCAAATATATCTGCCAAAACTTGGGGCAAATAATCTAGGATAAACGAATGATAGCACTTTTCATTAATAAACCTAATCAGATGATATTTTAATAATTCGTTAACTGATTCATTAGAACTGAAAAATTCATTATCATTATCGTTATCAGCAGCAATAAAATTGACTGGGACACAATCTTCCATACAATTTTCTTTAAATTTGTTAACTAATTTCAAGAGAATGTCTTCAATTTCTAACAATTCATTGTAATTTAGAAAAAACGAAGTCTGTAATGAGTGTAAAAGACACCAGCCATCTTTGGGAACGTTTGTCAAATACATATTGTAGCCATCATAGAATACTGGAGTATATTTTTGGGAGCTGTTGTAAAAACTCTCAAAGTTTTGTTTTGTGAATCGAGATGCATCAGGATTTAACATTTTTTTGTTTTAATTTAATTTTTAAGTTCAAAAATTTATTAATAATAAAAAAATTCTAAGATTTCTTAGTTATTTTATTTTTTAGAAATAAATTCTAAAATTTTTAAGTAAAAATTTCATTTTTAAATTAAATAAATCAATTTTTATTGTATCCAAGCGCTAACGAATTGAAGAAACTCGAAACAAAGAAGAATTATTGAATTATTATTTAAAGATTACAATTGAAAATTAAAAATTGTCTAGCATTTTTTCTGTAAACCTTTGCCTGTTACTCTAAAAAATAAGTTTGAAAATTGGGTAAACTCGATGGAAAATTTCCAATCGATACCATGTTATACTTTTTTTCCAATATTAGAGCCAATCTTTATTCTATTTTTTAAACAAGCCTAAAAGTATTTTAATGGCGATCCTTTTTTTTGATGTTTTCTTAGCTAAAAATTATAATCTACTAGTGATACAAACACAATTTTTACCGTCATAGTTTCTTATCAAAAAATTGTATACAGACATAAAATTGTTATAAAACCAACAAACAATTTTTACCTTTGCGGTATATATTTTTACAATAAAGATGTTGACAACAATGACGTTCGTTTCTTAATGTTGTAGATATCTCTCCTGATATTTAACTCATTTTCATAACGAGCAAGTTAATTTAAGAACACCATTTGCAGAAATCTACAACATTTTTTGCAGACCTATATTTTGGGTATACTTTAATTTCAAATTTGAATTGTCCTAAGCGTAAAATATTTTTATACTGAAAATTTTATTTTGAAAGTAACACTGATGGATTTGAAACATGATGAAAAGTATGGAAAAAAATTTCTTCCTTACACCTACCGATGGCTGCACTATTTGAAAATTTTACATGTATTTTGAGGTCTTTTAGAAGTTTATTGGAGCCTATTAGAAACTTTCTTGAAAAAAAATAATTTCGGAAAAAAATTTTTTAGAATTTTTCTGGCATTTGTGGCCTATTAGGTTCTTTTTGTAAAAGTATTGGCAATAGAACCCCCTTTAACAATCAAAGACCCGATATTTTTTATACGGATAAGGACCGGCGGGGTCAAATTGACCCCTAATTGAAAAAAAATTGGTTTGACGAATAAATTTTTTTTTTATGATTTTTTTTGTTTAATTTCGAAAATGTAATCTAAGATTTAAAAATTAATGCGAAAAAGTCCAAAATTGTCTTTCATCTATCGAAATTTAGACTAAATTATTACATAAATAAAAATATATAGTTTTGTTTTACTGAGTTGATATTCATTCGAGCTTAACTTTAAGATTCTGATTTTTCGTTAAATTTTATTTTTTTCTTAACGTTAAGTCGAGTCCATTATTTTACAGGTTTTAAAAAGTTCGATCATTTAAGATCATATCTTGTTAAATTGTTCATTCACATTTGAAAAAGTCGGATACTTTAATATGACTCTGAATCTCGTTGCTTCCTGTTTCTTCTTTATCAAAGCCGAGGAATAAAATGTTTTTTTCTTGATTTTTACTTTATAGTTCTTTATCAAGCTATTCAATACAACTATCATCGTCTAAAAAACAGCATCGTTTTCGTCAGAAGCTATGAATTATGTGTCATGTACATTGCATTAAATCCCATGAAATTTTGATTATATGAATTCAAAAAATAAAAAAAATTGAAAAAAAAAAAGAAAAAAATATTCAGATCAAAAATATTTGATTAAATATCATGAAAAAGTGTCAATTTGACCCATCGGTCCTTTAAGTGTTAAGAACCAATTAGAATTCAAATAACCTCAAATAGACCTCTCTCCCTTCCTTTCCATATTGTCTTAATTCAAAAAGCTCTATAGAATCCCGGTTGGAAATTTTTCGTGGACGATACCACTGATTATCTATCTCGTTGGAAAAAATATTTTAATTCAATTTTATTCCATTATTCAAAATTATAAAACAATTTATTCTTAAGAGATTTTAGGGACTATCAGGACAAGTTAATTAAGCGAAAATAAGCAAATACAGTCTTGAATTACATCCAGTTTGATTTTTAAAAAGATTATGTTTTTTGCATGTTTAAATGCTGTCTAAAAAAACCCTCCTCATAACCTATAAAAATAGGCCGATTAGCTTTGGGGGATTAAAATTTATCGGACTAACTTTAGGGAATTCGGTTACTAGAAATTTATTTGGTCCCGGTTCTGACTTAAACTGTCTAAATTTTTAAGAATAATCAAAAAAGGATCTCCAATATTCCTTTGTTTTTAATGAAACATCAAACAATTATCTTTAAGAAGTCTTAAAAAAGAAAATATCTATGATATTCAATTTGAAAATTTATTTATTAGAACCAAAACTAAATCTGGTAAATGAACTACATAAGCTTATAAACGATCTACCTTTTTTAATTTTTTTGTCAGCTAATTTATCCAAATAAAATAAATCGGACATTGGACCAATCTTTCTCTTACTCGTATCTAAATAATCATCTATATCATCCAAAAATTTAAATCTATAAATTGAAAAATCATTCTTTGTAATAATTAGTTTGACCTTAAGTGGTTCTCTATCAACCAGAATGCCAAAACACGGAATTCGAATTAAATAAACATATTTATCCGGTTTAAAAATCAACTCCACTTCTGAATAGAGACCCTTTAAAGAAAAAATTTTTAAAATTATTCGCATAAAATCTCCCAGATCATCTTCATCTAAAAAATAATTTAAAAACTCATGCAAAAAATCGTCAATCTTAAACTTTTCATTTGAAAACATTTGTGAATTAACTAAAAAATCTTCAATCATATTTAAATCTTTAAATTTTTCATTGATTCTCTCGTTTAGCTCATGATCCACAAATAAAGCATATTCATTTAGTTTAATAAAAAAATCTGTCATATTCAATTCACAGTAATCTAAAGCATTTATTTTTTTATCAAGAAGTTTAACTCTAAAATATTCGACCTTTTTCGACAAATTTTCCATATCTAATTAGAAAGTTTTATGATAAAAATTTAACTTGAAAAAAACTACTCAAAAAGTTAGAAGATACTAAAGATTTTTTTTTAGTCTAGTCGGTTACGTGAACATTATGATCACATATTTGATGAACAAAGTTCAGACCTACGATAAATGTTTACAAAAAAAAATATTCTATTACCATTTGAGTAGTAGGCATAGGTTACGGTAATAAAATATCATAAAGCTTAATATGTTACCCGTAGAACTAATTCCAAATTATTATAGGGGGTTTTTGAAGAAAACCCCCTATAGTTTCGCCTGCGAAAATTCTGTCTTCCACAGTTTTCTCCTCTATTTAACGTTAGATTAAGTCCAAGATTTTGATAACATGAAGAAAAAACTCGTTAATTTGATGAGTTCTAAGATAGTAACTTTTTCTTTGTTATAAACCTGAATTACCTTCTCAAAGGTGTTACAGGTAGAAAAAAAGTTTTCTAAACTACTAACGTTGTTGATAAAATAGTCAAATATGTCATTTGATTAAAAAATTTAGTTCAAATATTTTATCCAAATGTATAAAATTTTATTACTTTAGTAAAAAAAAAAGCTCGGGTACAAAGCTGTATTAATAAAATTTGTTTTAACTTTAAATGATACATACTCGGCTAATTCTAATTGATGAATAAAGAATAAATACTCATCTCTAAAGGAATAGAATTAATATTTAGTTAAAATTAATAACGTAATTTCTCGATTTTAGATACATGTCGTTAGGGTAGTAGGGTAGTAATAAACAAAAAAAAATTTTTTTATCGTTAGTTGTCATCAGAATTCAAAAACCCCCGATGTATCAGAAACCTCTGATTTATTTATTGATAAAATGAAATATTTAAGTCGTGAAAATAAACGCTGCGTCTCTTAAATTTTCATATATACCGAAATCCCTCGATGGGTGTAACGGTACATTCAATTAGCTCATTATGAAATTTTTTCATTTCAATAGATACTTGATCCAAGTAAGGCTATACGATATCTTTTGGTCTAATTCGGTCAAATAAATACTAATAAATGATTTTCAAAAGTAATTTTTGTCTATTCTTTCGGAAATTTGTTTTAAAATTTAATTTTATGCTGCTTTAAAGAAAAATAATTTTCTTTATTTTTCTCAAGAAACGCTATATATTTTGAACTGGCTAAAACTTAGAAATACACTTCTTTACTATAAGCTCTAAAAAATTTTTTAACCCACCTTTCACCATCAAATAAATAGAAAAATTTTTTTGTAAATAAAAAAATTTTATAAAAAAACTAAATATTCCGAAATCTAAGGTTTTTTGAAAAATTGGCAAAAAAATTATTTGGTTTTTATTTTATATAAGTCCATTAAAATAGCTTTTCATAATTAACTTTTATTAATTATGAAAAGTTTTCACTTTTTAACATAAAGGTTCCCCTATATTTTACATCGTGTAAATATTTAAGGGGGACCTTTTTGTAAGACACTTTTATGAGGAGATTTAAAAAAAATGATTAAAACAATTCACATTTATGTTCATTATGGCTTTAATAAGAATTTTTTTAATCTTTTTTTTTGAATCTCATCATAAAACAGAAATTTTCTAGTCAAAAAAGCGTCTTACAAGTTCAAATCCTTTTTGATTATTTCCACCCAAAATAGTTACATTGTAGTAAATGTGATGAATCATCTTTTGAACCTATTGAAACTAATATGCCCTTAACCAATAAGCTTAAAATTTTTACTAAAAATCTGACTTTTGGTTCACATAATCGACTAGCATCATCTTTTTACCTTACTCTTGAGTAACCCAAAAATTATTGCTTAAAATAAAATATACTATTTTTATAAAGCTTAATCACAGTCATATAAAAATCATCATCTAAATCAATTCTTATATTATCCAATTTTGTAAGTGGATATTTAATTAGTTTAGGACAGAAAGCCATAAAATGACTAAATTCCGAGCAATATAAAATACTCACAGTCAAATTGTTATCGTCTTTTTTTCCACATTTAAATTCATTTAGAATTATAAGCTTATTATCAGTAGTATAGGAATATATATCTATATTACACTCGAAATAATCAGCTAATAATTGTGGAATATAATCTAAAACAAATGAGTTGTAATGCTTTTGATGTATATACCTAATTAGAAAAAACTTGAAAATTTCTTCAACTGATTCATTCGAACTTGAAATCGATTGAGAATTATCTTCATCTAAAGTGAAAAAATCATATGGTAGACTTTTAGTCAAGCACTTATTTCTAAACTCAATTAATAAGCCTTGTAATATTTGATTAATTTCTAAATATTGATTAGAATTTGCTTCGTAAGAAACTTGAAAAGAATATAAAAGACACCAGCCATCAGGTAGGACATTAATTAAATATTGATCCTTATCATAAACCCTCAATGGCAGTGCTTTAAATGGCCTTGAGTGATTAAAAAAATATTTTAAATCTTTTTGAGTAACTAGCTCACCATTTGGAAAATACATTTTGATAATATTTTTCTATAAAATTTTTTTTTTGAGTATCTTAGATTTTGTAAAGCTAGTTTAGAAAAATGAAATAAAAAGACTCCAAAGAAAAAAAATAAAAAAATTCTTGCAATTTTTTTTATATTATTTTTTTTCTAATGTAACCTAGACCTTAGTAAAAGCTGCAATTTTACTTGCAAATCGAAAAAATAAATTTCTCGTATAACGTGCTTGCAATTGAAATCTAATGAATTTTTTTTTCTTCACTTAGAAAGAAACTAAACTCGTTTGTTTTTTTAAAAACTTAACCAAATAAAAGAACTAGAAAATGGGTCGTATGCACTCTGGCGGGTAGGCATTCCTTTTTTTTTATTACAATGTCGCAAATCCCGAATTCCCCGACCCGGAATTACGGGTGTTCTCTGTTTCCGTGTTTTCAACATAAACCGGATCTGGGAATTTGGTTTAAGCTCAAGCATTATATTTGGTCTGCGGATTAATTACGTATTAATTACGTTATAAAAATAATGCAAGAGTAAACGTTTGACTCAAGTCTAAATCAATCGATCTAATCGATTATAAATTGAGTTAAACACATTTAATAATAACAACAACAACATCAAAAAAAATATTTCTTAACTTTTTCTTCACATCTCTTATAGTAAAGGTATTTCCAAATCAGCTCTTCCATACAGAAGATCTGTCCCATCGGTAAGTTTAACAAAAAAAATCGATAAAAAAAATTTTTTTTTTTAAATTTTTAAAATTTTTTTAGTGGTTGAAATTGACCTCAGAAAATGTCAAAGAACAAATCTACAAATTGGCCAAAAAAGGTTTGACTCCATCACAAATCGGTGTTATCCTCAGGGATTCACATGGTGTTGCCCAAGTTCGTTTCGTTACCGGTAGCAAAATTTTACGTGTCTTGAAAGCTAAAGGTTTAGCTCCAGGTCTACCAGAAGATTTGTATCACTTGATCAAAAAAGCCGTCAGCATTCGTAAACATTTGGAACGTAATCGCAAAGACAAGGATGCCAAATTCAGACTCATTTTATGCGAGAGCCGTATTCACAGATTAGCTCGTTACTACAAAACCAAGGGTAAATTACCACCAACCTGGAAATAGTAAGTTTTTCAAAACAAACAAAAATAAAATATCTATTAAATAAATTTTTTTATTTTTCTAGCGTCTCATCGACTGCTTCCGCTTTGGTCGCTTAAAAAAATGGAATTTTTTTCTTTTTAATTATTGAAATAAATTAATTCCGCGGAGAAAAAATTTTTAAATTTTTTTAAAAAATTTTATCGAAAAAGTAAATTGGAAGGGGTAACTCTCTTCCGAGCCTAGAAAAAAATTAAAAGAAAAAGTTTTATTTAAGTTTTTACGAATAAAAAAGGTCAAAATGGTCCAAAGATTGACATTAAAAAGACGCTTGTCATACAACACTAAATCAAATAAAAGAAGAGTAGTCAAGACTCCAGGTGGTCGTTTGACTTACCAATATGTTAAAAAGCAAGGTACCGTCCCAACCTGTGGAGATCCAAGCTGTAACATTAAATTATCCGGTATTGCTCGTGCTAGACCAAGAGAGTGGTCAAGAATGTCAAGACGTATGAAGACCGTCAACAGACCATATGGTGGTTCCAGATGCGCTCTATGTGTTCGCAACAGAGTCGTCAGAGCTTTCTTAATTGAAGAACAAAAGATCGTTTCAAAAGTCCTTAAGGCTCAACAACAAGCCCAAGTTGCTGCTGCTAAACAAAAATAAATTATTTACTAATTTATTTTCGTTTAAATAAAAATTAAGTAAAAAAAATACAAATTCCTTTTTTCTTTTTTATTTTCAATGGCCTTGAACACCTTGAACACAAAATATCAGATTATAAAAAATTTTAAAAATTAAACTGATGAATTCATATAACAGCGTAGCCTTAATAAGTTGTACGAAAACGCAATTTATATTACGAAAATTAAAAGGAATTTTTTTTTGCTCAAATATTTTTCAAACAGAAATAGGTCATCTATTTAAAAATTCTTTTATCTCTTTGAGTTCAAGAATTTTATTTTTCGATTTAAGCAAATATTAAGTAAAAAAATTTGATATCTACGTGAATCTTTATAATTGAAGATTGAAGGAATTTATTTCTATGGCTAGGCAACCCGAAATCGATATGTTCATTCTTAAAAATTAAGGAAATTTTTTGAAGTTTTACCATTAGACCACAATTAGAGTAAAATTTTCATTGTCAAATTTTCTGAAACTAATAATTGCATAAAAATTATTTATAGATATTGTCTAAAAAAACTAGCTTTAAAATTCGAGTTGTTTACTGGTTGTAAAAGATGATTTAGTTCATAGAATAAAAAAAATACAATAATTATTCATATTTATTTGTGGAGAGGCTCCTGATAAGAATATAAAAATAATCTCATATGAGATTTTGATATGGGAGCCTTGAGAGTAAGAAAAAAACTTTCTAAAATCTTAAGTTTGGTTGATGGTCAGGCTAAATTTCAAAAAATCAACTGAGAATGAATGTGGAACAAGATTTTTTATAAATTTTTGATGTTTAGATACTTTTTTTTTAAAAGAAATTCCTTAGGTTCCTTCAAAAATATAGAAATATTTCATTGATAACCATTAAATTTTGATTTTTTCTTTTTTGGAATCTTGTCCGAAACTTTGAATAGTTAAAAAAATATGATAGGATGGTTCAATTTCAAAAAAATTTTAACCTTATGTAGAGTAGCAATTCTAATTCAAAAAAATATATCCTACTAAAGAAAGCCACTTTTATATAATTCTTTTTAGTTCTAATAAAAAAGTAAGGTGCCCAAGTTTAAGACAAAAAAATTTACTTTCAAAAAATATACTAGCTTAAGAACGGGTCCTTTTTAAAAAAATTAATTTTAATACAAAAAATGTCTTATTTTGTCAATATTCAAAAATAAATTTAAATAACTCGATTATTTATAAAAATATCAAGATTACAAGAGGAATAGATAGAAAGTTTATTGAAGAATACATGAAAAATGCCTTACTTTAGATAAAGGTAATTGTTCATTCAATTCATATAAATTCAAACCACTTGTCACCTAATCACTCTTATTTTTTTATTATGACTTTTGAATTTAACGTCACACTTATCTCATTCTAATGGTATTTAAAAATAATATTTTCATAAGGTAAAATGAGAGAGGACATTATTAGAGTTTGTAGCGAGTCATGGTTATTTATGTCTATACAACTGTAAAAGTGGCTTTCTTTAGTAGGATATATTTTTTTTAAATTAGAAATGCTACTCTACATAAGGTTTAAATTTTTTTGAATTTGAATCATCCTATCATATTTATTTTAAAGTTTCGAACAAGGCTTACTTTATTGAACACCCGTTACATGCATAAAAAATTAAAGCTTAACAAACTCTTTATAAATGTGTAAAATTTTATCTAGTTCTAAAGTTCCTAACGAAAATTATAGCGAAAAAAATGAAAAAAATTGGTATTTTGGAAAAGGACCATTTTTTGTCTAAATTTTAGCTGATAACTTCCTAAGGACATATCATGATAAAAAATTTCCATGTCCCATTTGAATCAACATTAAATTTCGCACTCGAAAATGTATAAATTAAAATTTGGAAATATCGAGAACAAAAGTGGGCTAAAAGTGAGTCAAGCCCATTTGATATAGTTCAGGTATAAAATATTAAAAAGGTAGATAAAGGTTATACCATTTTTTAAAATAAGAACGATTGTTGATTTTTTGTTTAAAATTTCAGCCATTTTGATTTACTAATATTTTTTTTTAGAAAACCGATAAAACGCTGTATTGAGACTTGAATACCACAATATGTTTTGGATAAGTTCAGCTATTAAATTTAAGAAAAAGTCTAAAAAATTTGATGAATTTTGAAAAGTTCAGTTTAGTTGGATTTTTTTATTTTGCTTTATTCTTTCTTTAGCATAAACAACTTAAAAAAATTCAATTAGTTTTTCCGCAAAATTTATTATAATATGAAATTTAAAAAAATTCGATATTTTTTTTTCTCAACAAAAAAAAATTAAATAATGGAATGTTTAAAATCTTTTATGAATTTTATAAAAATTTTTATCTGGGGTAAGACTTCAGAAAATGATACAAAAACACACATACATTTTACTTGTTTCGACAAGCCATTTGGCGTTTATTCGGGTGAATTACTAATACAAATCCGTAGTAAAATCGAATCGACAAAAAAAACAAGAGAAAAAGTCTACTTGAAACTTTTAATCGATTTCATAACAGTTTTAGATTACTTATGTCACAAAAGTAGCAAACGACTCTATTACGATTACTTGGACAAAATAAAACAAGTAATTAACTCAGAGGATAATGCAGATTATAAAAAATTGTTACTTTTAAATAAAAAAGTATTTTTAATAGGCCTAGTGACAATTGACAATCGGCGTTATACTGTTGAAAAGTTATTAAACAAAGTGGATGATTCATATCAAGTAATGGATAAATTGAGTCAAAAATATACTGATAATAAATTTATTCAAAGTTATTTAGTCTATTTAAAAAAAGTATCACAATTGTGTCTCATGAGACGTGGTATCATTAAAAATTAAATAAATTTATAAGCCATTTTAATAAATTTCCTAAAGATAGTGTACTTGTTGTTGTTTTCTTAATTTGACAAATGCTTGTAAAATCCTGGACCAAATGGTCTTTGACTAACTGATAAAATTGATTCAATGGACACAAAAATTCACAACCGTTTACTTTAACTGGAGTAAGATGATCCGGTTCCCATGGCTTATTATTTTTGTATAAAACTTGAATGTAATAATTTCCGCTCGTATCATTTCTTAATTCGAACACAAAACCTGAAGCAAAATTCGGTTGAACAAAATTAGTTGAAGTGTTTAGGATTTTCTGCATTCCAGATACATAATTGTCATGCTATTTAAAAAAAATCATCGTTTATTTTTTGAAAAAAGAAAGCAAAATAAATTTGTAATAAAAACAATAAAAAGAATGAGGACAAAGTTTTTTAAGTTCGAAAAATTCTAGCTTAAGTCGAAGTTTCGAAACCATTTTTTTTTACTTAAGTTTTGCTCCGAAGTGACTGAAGCCGCTTCAAAATTTGGTTTGAAAGTGTTTTAAAGGCGGCTTAAGTCAGGCCTGGTCTGGTTTACCCGGTCACCAACACTAACCGGGTAAAACCGGGTTGCAAAATGTGTCAACAAGACCTGAAAAATCCCTCAAGAATGCTTCATAGACCTCTTTCTTAAATTTGGTAGTGACTTTTTTCGAAAAAAAAAGTAAGAAAATTTCTGAACTCGCTCAAAAGGGTTGAATTCGATTCTTCTTAGTAAACTTTTATATTTGCGTCTTTTTTTCTTAAAGCGCTTAAATCATTAAATAACCAGGATTTTCCGGATGGTGGGGCGAAATACTTAGATACTTATTTAGAGTGTGTATAAAGAGAGGGGGGATCATGCCAAGAGATTATAACTCCAGTTAAAAAATTTAATTTTTTTTTTAAATAGAGGTATCTTCTATTTTATTAGTTTAAGACTATTTTTTTCCATGATTATAGATAGTGAGGCGGCGCCCACCTTATTTTTGAAACAGTGAGGCGGTCGTCCTCTCGCCCCACCCCTGGCTACGCCACTGTAACTGAATGAGTCATAAATCTTCTTTTATTATCATATCTTACTGGTTTAAGAAAATTTTTTGAAACTTTTCTTCTTTTATCTCGTAATAATGACTTTGGACAAAAAAATAATTATTTTAAACAGAAAGTAATTATTTACAAATTTTTGGTTTTAAATTTTTTGCTTAATTTTTTTAATTTTTTTTTTCGACAGAAACTAATTAATTTCACAAAAAAGTAATTATTTTCACGAGGTGGTAATTAACAGCCATTTTCATGACGAGGATTTAATTAGAATGAAAATCAAACAAATTCTATTTGCTATTTCCACTGGATTTTTAGGTTGAAAATCACCTTTACTTTGGTTTTATCAGAATTTTTATCTTGAATTGCTGAAAGAAGGGCGCTAAACCTTCAAGCAGCTGACTTAGTGGTTATTTTTTGTAAATATCTTGAATTTCTTATTTAAATTTTTATGAAATTTCTTATGAAAATTTAACACATTTCTTTTTGAGAAAAATACAGATAACTCTATCTCAGTTATTTCGAACTTTCTGTGATGCTGTCTAGTTCGATTTAACCAAGTTACAATTTAATTTAAAACGATTTATCTGTATACCTTCATCTTGTATACAGATTTTATTTTTTTGTTAAAATTAAAATCACTATTTAATAAAAACTTACGACAGTGTAAATGTAAAGTTCATTTTTAGAACCAGATACTTTCTTCTTAATATTATTGACAATGTCATTCAAAAGACCACCTGATATAAGTCTACCCATTTCATCAGTTACAAAGTCAATATAAAAAGTATAATCATTCATTTCCATTATTCTATCATAATTATCAATAATATATTGATCTAAAGTCAAATTATGAGCCTCCTCTACCATTGCTTTATCTGCTATTTGCCATATCATATATTGATTTAGATTAGTCAGACCACTTAGACGAGTCATATTGTCTAAGAAATTTTGATTTGATGATTGTAAAGCTAAATATTCTGGTGTTGATCGGCTTGTGTTTCTAAGTTCATCATAGCGAGGACACTCAGCATTCGCATGCAAAATCTTTATAAATTTAAAAACAAATTTAAAATTTTTGTTTTTTATTTAAATAAATAGATTACCCTGTCATCTGATAGATTAGCCGTATGAACTGGTATCGGTAACCAATTTAGATCAGTTACTGGTGCCCATCGTTGGTCAGAATTTGGTTTATAAACTGATGATAAAAATGAGTAACACGACTGGAGAGTTCGATCATAATCCGTAGATCTAGCAAATACTCTCGTGCGGTCATATGTTGGATTTAAAAAGCTTTGATATTTGTTTCTAAAAAAAGTACCAAAGTTATAAAGTTGTCTCATACCGACTGGAGTTAATTGACCTAGACCACCATATTTATCCCAAATGCTTCCTTTAGTATCATTTGGATATTTAAGTAGAACTGAACGTATTCCATGGCGAAACATCTTTAAAAAAAGTTTATTTTAATCTAATATGTCATGATTAAATGATTTTCAAAATTAAAAAGTACCGCTTGAACCAGAACAACTTTAGTTTCATTTTCACTAATCGAAACACCTAATCCTAGAGCGTTGATTAGAACAAAAATTAAAAGTTTCATATTTCAAATATTTTTTTTTCTCTATTTTGCTCAAAAATGATATTTAAATTAATTTTTTTTTTTAAAAATAAAATGAGTTTTTCAATTTATATTTGTAAAGGTAAACTAATTACTTTTTGTTTTTTATTTATTATTTTTTAGGGGTCTTCATATGTATGATTCTAGTTATATTTTAATTTTTATTATTAGATTTTTGATTTTTAAGTATTCGGGTTTTTTTAAGCGTTCATTTCAACAAATTTTGGAGCTTTTTCAATTCTGTAAAAAAATGTCTAGCAAAATGTATATTTATTCTTGTTTCAAGTTTATTTTGTTTCGAAAAATATTTATTTTCTATTTTACCTAACTAGAAGAAATTTGAAGTGGGTACTTAACAACTTGATTTGGTTTTTGGAAAAAAAAAATACACTTTTACAGAATTTATTCAAATATTTGTTAAAATTAAAGATAAGCCCGATTAGCTCAGTTGGTTAGAGCGTCGTGCTAATAACGCGAAGGTCGTGAGTTCGATCCTCCCATTGGGCAATTTTTTTCAGATGAAATTTTCTTCAAATTTTTGAAACTGAAAAAAATATTTAAAATACTAGTGGTCATAAAATTTATGTATGGATTTGTCAGCTTTTGTACATATATTTTACTTAAATTTTTAAAAATTTTAAAAGATTTAGATCTATAAAACAAGATTTTTTTTATTTAAAAAATGACTAATTAATTGTCAGATCGGGAAAAAAAAATACATTTATTACATTTGAAAAAATTTAACACTTGTTGAGCAAATAATTTAAGTGTGCTGGAATTAGCCTTATTTAAAATTAAGGCAGTGTGAATTTTTCGTACAAAAATTTATTTTACAAGAATATAAACCGCTATAATTTTTTTGTGAATGGAATAGATTTATTCTGTATTGTAAAAGAATGCTGTACATTTGTTATC
>NTPY01000100.1:103492-117693 GCA_002922825.1 Brachionus calyciflorus | reverse complement strand
GGGGGGTCCCCCCTCTTTTCATGAGCCAACTGGATGCTAATAGAAGCTAAAAGATGCCAATAGACGAAAATTGATCTCCCATATTAATTCTTATTATATTTTTTGATCAAGGATCAAAAAGTTTCATTTTGAGCTCAGCTGAGATTTAGGTCGTTCGTTGACGATACCTCCGCTATTAAAAAGACTTATAAAATATTTTGTTCAATTTTATCAGAGATTTTGCAGAGGCTCGAAACATATTCTTGTAAAATAAATTTTTGTACGAAAAATTCAGACTGGCAAAATAAATTTGAAAAAAAAAATATTAACTACATATCGAGGTCCCTAATATCATAAACCTGAGTTTTTAGAAATTTCTAAAACAGCTTCTTTATCAAATTAAATTTTTGATCTAGGGTTTATGGTTTTGGAAACCTCATTAAAGTCTAATCAAACTCAAATCTTTATAATAAGTCCATATAAGCATACATTTTAACTACAATCAACATCAGCGAATACTTTATTTATTTGTGGCAATCTACACAATTCTCTTATATAATTTTCTAAAAAATCTTTATTTCTCTTGTTCAAATTTAACACATAATACAAAGCTCTTCCATAATACTCATTCAATTCTCTAACCAGATCTTTATTTAAAAGATTTTTACCTTTTTAAAACACAAAGTATTAGTTTAAATCATAAATTTATTATTATTTCTGGTGAACATACTAAAGGTTGTTAGCACAAAAGCAGCTGACAAAGCTATTTCAGCATCTGTTAATTTAAAGGACGCTATTTTCAAAGAAAATTCTAATACTTTTCTTTGAATTTCATCTCCCAGAACTAATGATGCAACTTTGTTATCGAGTTGGATATTTTCAT
Organism: Brachionus calyciflorus; assembly: GCA_002922825.1. Taxonomy (NCBI): domain Eukaryota; kingdom Metazoa; phylum Rotifera; class Eurotatoria; order Ploima; family Brachionidae; genus Brachionus; species Brachionus calyciflorus. Next base: position 116,831 of record NTPY01000100.1, on the reverse strand, counting down.
CAAGCATTGTAAAACAATCACCCTCCAAGAAAAGCTTAAATGAGCGATAGCCAAGCATTGAAAAAAAATTTTCCCTCATCATTACATTAAAGTCTCTTTTATCCAAGCGATCAAAACCCGGTAATTTATTAATAAAATTGGCAACTACTAGAGCATGACTTTGTAGAAATGAAAAAAATTTTTGTCTTAGAAAATCAATATTTTCTTTGCTTCTCTCATACTCAATAGGTACATAGCCTAATTGTATAATTTTCAAGGCTCTTGTTTCGAAAGCATCAAATTCTTTATTACATTCTTTGAATAATTGATATGTTTTATCTTTTAATAAACTTAGAACCAGCACTTGATTTTCATCTGATTTATTTAATAATCTTTCTCTGTAAAATGTAAATGGTATGAATTCATAAATATCCAAAATTTTGTTTTTATTAACTTCTGTAAGTGTTTGGATTGAATAATTAACTTTGTGTTTTTTGATTGAGTTTGGTATCCTCCCCATACGAATTTTTTCAACTGACATGCCTTCTTTTAGACATTTTTGCCATCGACAAAATTTGCATTTTTTAGTTTTCCTTGGTAAAATGGAGCAATTTTGACTTTGACTACATTTATATTCTAGGTGTCTAATGAGGCTACGCTTGAAAAAACCCTTTTTTTTTATAAATTTATATTTTAAATATAAAAATTAATTTTTTTTGAATAAAATTTTACTTTGCATGGTTCGCATGTGGATATGCCGTAGTGTATACCAGTAGACTTGTCAGCACATATTTTACAATCACCAAAATCGTATGATATTTCATGAGTTCTATTTTCATTTCTGCTTTTTACTAACAAAATCTCTTGATAATAAGCGTGAAATAATTCTTGTTCGTCTAGTTGCTTAATTTTGAAAGGCATTTAATTAGAGCAATAAGGCCTAGAGAATTTAGAACAAACTGACAAGATATTTGTTTTTTAAAATTTAAACTAAGCTAAAAATATTTTAAAAATATTTAATAGATTTTTTTTTGCTTTTAAGAACACTAGAGCATAATTTATGTAATTCCTTTTTATAAAAATTTTTAATTTACTTTGAATTGGATTTAAGTATTGATTTGCTTGTGCTAATAAGCCCCAAAGCGAATTTATAATTTTCGTGTTAAAATTGAAAAAAGATTTTTCCACTTTTCTAAAAAGCATTTAAATTGCTGTCTTTGACAGTTAATAGTATCAAAATCAAAAAATAAAATTTTTTTTAATTCAGTTAAAAATTATCGTCGACCAATTTCCTTGTGTAATTTTAACATGCCGTCAAAAAAGAAATAAATTTAGATTAAAAATTTATTAGCGTCATTTCGACTTTGCGCTCTAAATAAACCACGGTCAGGTGTTTACAAAAACTTTCTAATTATAATCAAGGAAACTCAAGCCATTGGAAGATGAAAGACAACGTCGATGTCTAATCTTTAAACTTTAATTGTAAAAATCGAACTTTTCTATAAAAATTTAGTCGTACACAAGGCAGTTTAAACCAAAGCTTAGCCGTTCGGACGAACCCTGAGGATAACACCAAAAATATTTTTTTAATAAAATAAAAATAATATATATTTTCGATGACTTGAGACCTTTTTTAAATTCAAGAATAACCCCATATACTTATTTCAATTAAAGTTTAACTTAACCCCTTACTTTTTTCAGAATTTTTTACAGTATTTCTACCGAATTTTTTGTTGGTTCAAAAGTTTGCTATTGTCAACTGAAGCTTTTTAATTCAGTATTTAAAAAGACCTAATCCAGAAATTAATAATAAAAAAAACAAGCTATCAATTTGAAAAATGAGTTCAGGGAATAAAGTAACCCAAGTATTGTGATTTTCATGAAAATATTTTATACCATTCAGGAAATAATAGAAAAAACAGGTTTTTATTGACCTATTCTAACTTTTAATGCTTAACAACGTGGTTCAGTTTGTTTTTTGAAATTCCTAAATCTAAGTACCCTGAATATTCAAGATGATTTCGCCTTTATCAGTTTTCGTTATTAACGACATGTCCTTATAGCTTTTTGAAATCCAGTGTTCGATACTTTAGAACATTTCACCGAGTACTCGTAATTAGTAGAGACAGCAAAAAATGCGTTTTTTAAGTTCCAAAAATGCGTGAAAAATGTGGAAAGTGCGGTAAAAATTTTAATTTTTTAATTTATTCATATATTCGTTGAGATCTTTTTGAATTATATTTTTCGTTCTATTTGCTTTTCTCGTTCGATTGAAATGCTGCTAAAATATAGTATTTATTTAAATCTGAAATACCTTTAACTAAACTCGCATAATAAAGATTTCTTTTTTATTTAATGGTGATTACTCGTTTCTATGCGTTAACCTAAAATTAAATTTTATTCAAATACCTTAGACTTAGAAATCACTACACCAAAATCCCTATAATATCAATAAATTCCAATTTTTAATTCTTTGATCTCTATTGTCGTGAATAAAGATCTGTAAGTAAACATATGGGAATTTTCCAAATACCTTTCTGGTCAAATTATATTTTTTCCCTCTAATTTTCAATTTTATTCAAAAAGATTTATGAAAAATTTACCAAATTACCATTTAGTATTTTAAGTCAAAATTCAAGAAAAATGCGAAAAAAATTGATGTTTCCTAATATTATTTTGTTTTTTTTAACTACGCAACTTAATAAACAGAGCAACCTTATTTTTTGATTTGCTTACAAAATGACATTTGAAATAATTTTTACGACGAAAATTATTATTTGTTTTCTGAATTAAACTTTTAAATCTTAAATAAAACAAATTTCACTTTAAAAAAAATATCATATTCAAAACAATCAAAACATTTGACGGGTAAATGTAGACAAAAGCGTAAATGTAACAGGATATTTCTTTGAATAAAATGAAAACGAAACCTTTAACAATTCTTGAATATGCCACTTAACAAAAAATATTCTTTTCTTTCTTACCTAGTAATCTTTCGATTTTCTAATCAAAATCGAAAGATTTTTATTAGCCGTAGATTTTTTTTTGATAAAGAGTAAATCTTTATGTAAATAAAATAACTTTGGAATATAAAGCTCATTGAAAAAAATGGGAAACTTTACAAAAAAAAACTTAAATAACCAAAAAATTTATAGAAAGATGAAATTCGAATTAATTTTACTATTATCGATTGCTTTAGGAGCAGTTGTTTGTTTACCAGTTGAGGAGAAAAAGTTGGAAAGAGAAGCAAGACAATCGCAATGGCAATGGCAATCTGGTCCAGGTCAACAACAAAGTGGAACAGGCCAACAACAAAGTGGAACTGGTCAACAACAACAATCAGGCGGTGGTTATCAATGGCAATCGCAATCTGGATCTGGAACCCAACAAGGTAGTGGTTCTTTTTCTCCATTCCCAACATTTGCTCCTCTTAACTTCAATACATTTGCACCCTTTCCAACTTTTGCTCCTTTTCCAACATTCGCTCCAATCCAAACAGGTTCAGGCTCCGTATGGCAAACTCAAATAAATAATGGAACTCATCAAATAAGCATGTGGAGCAATGGTACAACCATCATCAGACCAAACAATCAATAGATTTAAATTTAGAAAAAATTGTGTCCTTAGTTTTATAAAACAATAAATCCTTTTAGAAAGACTTATTTTTTAGAACTTTAATTGATCAATAATTAATCCAGCTCTGTAGTTTAGTCTCATAAAATACACAAAATTATCACAAATATTTTAATTTTCTTTGAAACTTTTTGGCAAAAAAATATAGTGCTACAAATCAAGCTTAGATTTAAAATCTTAAGGCTTCTTGCTTCAATCACTTCTGTTCTCAACTTGTTTCAATCATTGACAACTCTATTAGTAAAAAAGTTAAACCTTGGGAGACAACTTTTTAAATTTTCACGATGAATTGTTTTACTATGACTTCTCAGGTTAGAGGCCTTATGACAATCGCTGGCGTCCTAGATAAATTTAAAATCATTACAGAAATATTTCTATTTTGTTTAAAAGCAAATATTGGAAATTAATTTTAAAAAGTTTCAATGATTTTTAAAAAATAATCTAAATCCTTTTCATTCTTATAAAACTATTTGAATAAATGGCTAAATAGTTTAAAATATTTCAAAGAACTCAACTTTTTTTATAAAAATATCTGATTATTAAATTTGAATTTTGCAATAATGTTTTTTTTCATTTATAATTTAGAAATCTTTTCGAGTATGTTTTGCGTTAAGATTCATTTTTGTGGGTAACATTTATTTTTTTGTCGGTGACAGTTTTTTTTTATTGGGATAATTATATCATTTTTTTCAAAGTCAATCAAATTAATTTTCCAAAATAAACAAAAACATTTCTTTCACTCAGTACGAAGCTGTACCGAATAATTGTAAAAATTCTTTAGTAAAACTTTGATTTATGAATAAAGTTTTAAGAGAAAATTTTTTTTCACAAAAAGTCGCTCCCTAACTTTTTTAATTTAAGTATGAGGAGTTCAACGCAAAAAGAATTTTACATCTATCTTGTTTCCTTGAGAAGCCTAAGCGTTTTGAATTCAAAAAGACAGTAATTTTTAAAAAATTGAGTATTTTACTGCTGAAAATATTCAACATATATCCAAAAAAAGATTTTTCTAACTAAACTTGAGTCGCGAATTTGCAAAAAAAAATTGGTCCAAAATATCAATTTTGTAGAGCTTGATACAGGGTACCCTAACTAAGGGGGTTATAGCTCCGAACTGAGTCAAGAGAAGGACCGATTTTTTTTTGTAATCACCTTTGTAGACCCTCATTATCAAAAATAGGGTATTGGTTTTGTCTAAGAAAGCGAGTTCAAATTATGATCTCGGCAACCTTAGTTCAAAACAATTTGATCTTTTTTCAAATATTTTCGCCTTAGATTCTTAATAGTGTGCTAGCTAATTGGTCTAAATTATTTACTTTTTGGATGCCTTTAAGCCTTTAATTTAAAAATTTAATTGATCTATTCAGATTTCGAATTAATATATTTATCCTATTTGAAAAGCTCTATACGTAATTGATCTTTAACAATCTTTAAATGGATGTCGAAGCGGAATTTCTTGTAATTAAATTTTTTTCGCAAGAGAAAATTTCTCTTGGTACGATTTTACAACGGGGCACAATCGTTTTTTTTAGTATCCTTATAAATTAATTCATTTTTTTGTTCAAAAGTTTTGAAATTAATGCAATATTTTGAATTTTTAAAAAATTTTTGATTTTAAATTTAAATTTTCAGAAAAGATTTTATTTTCCTATGAAAATTGAGATAAATTTTTTTATTCATTGAATGAAAAAAATTAATTCGAAATGTATAGCGCTTGTGATTTAATCGATTTGACATTAGAGAATGAACCAAATTTCATTAATGATACAACATTTGGTCTTGATTTTAATTTATTACAAGACACTGCTCCTCAACACCAGGATGATCAAAACTTTTTACTCTCACTTTTAAAAACAAATCAACCAAACGAGAATGAACAAAAGTCTAGCACAAAACGAACTCGTCGACTGTCTTGTACAAATTCAATACTCAGCTCATGTTCTTCTTCGTCATTCTCACTTGAAACACCTCAAACTGACTCGAATCAACCAAATGATGATGATCTAACCTTATCATTTTCAGATTTAAATGAATACGAAGCAGATTTGACTGATACAACTCTTAATTTAAATGATTTAAAAGCAGAAAATAGTCAAATTACAGAATCAACCCAAGTCAAAAAAATTGTATCTCATATTAAACGTCCTATGAATCCTTTCATGGTGTGGTCTCAAATTGAACGTCGTCGTATCAAAGAATTCGCTCCTGATATACATAATGCCGAAATAAGTAAACACTTAGGTGCCAAATGGAAATTAATGTCTAAACAAGAGAGAGAACCTTATATCCGAGAAGCAGAACGTTTAAGACAAGTACATTCACAAGAACATCCTGATTACAAATTTCGTCCGAAAAAGAAACAAAAAAAAATCTCTGAAGTTCATACAGATCTTGATTTATTCCAAAATTATCAACCCCTAACACCACCTGAACAACCACAACAACAACAACAACAAATTGTACAAATCCAACCAGTATCAGTTCAAAAATTTCAAATTGTTGAAAATTCCCTAAAGAGTTTAATTCTTAATGAAAATTTAATTTGTCAACCAAAACTAATAAAAATAATTAAGAAACCAATTGTGGTAAGTACTAGTCAATTAAATGGAACTTCTTTAGTATTAACTCCAGTTGAGAGTATAAGAAAAAAAGTCAACCAGTCTAAAGTAGTACCAGTTAAAATAACTGGATTAAAGCTAGTTCCTATTCAGGGCGATAAAACAATGCTTAAAATTCGAAGTGAAACTCTAAGACGAAAAAAAGATAATTTAATTTATATTCCTGTGGTTTTAAGTGTTGAACCGCATAGTCGAAAATTAACAATTCGTACACATCAAACTCAAAATAGAGCCTATTTAAACAGTCTTATTAAAACATTAAATAAACAAGAGGACTACAAATCGCCGGAAGTTAATTACAATGATTTAGATTTGAGTCTAGATTGGAAATTAACAGATAATTTCGAGATTAAAAATCAAATAGTAAAGAATGATTTTGTGAGTGTAGTTAAGCAAGAGGAATTCTTAGAAAAAGAAAGTGATCTTGTTTGTTTAGGATCTAATCCAATTGAATCAGATTTATTTGATTTTATATTTCAGTAATTGTTTTGGTATTTAAGTACATATTTTTTTTGTATAATTTAATAAGTTTTGTAATTTTGTAAGTAATTTAACAAAATAAAAAAAAATGATATAATTCAAATACAAAAGATGAAAAGAAATTTCAATTGAACAAAAAAAAAATAGTATTTATTAATTTTTTAAATATTTTTGTAGATCAATTTCAAATTTAATTTTGAGAGTTTATTTTTATTTTTTTTGTTGTTGTTTGATTCAAGTAAAATTTTTTTCTGGTCTATATTTTTTTTATAAAATTTAAAAGTCAATCAATAAAACAGTTTTTTTTTTGAAAAATCAATTTTCTTATCAGTTTCATTAATTTTGAGTCTTTTGTAAAGTGTTAAATAATTCTTGAAGTTTTACAAAATATGCGTTGACTAGACCACAATTAGAAAAGTATTGATTTTATTCAGGATTATATCAAAAATTTACGTAAATTTACGTGAATTTACGTGAAATTTTGTAATTTTTCACGATATCACTTAAATCGTAAAACATTACAAAAAAATCCAACAAATTTCTTAACAAATTTTGTACCATAAAAGCACTTTGATTTGATAGATATTTTAAGATCTATCGATTGATACCACTATCATACCATATTTCCTTGCTTTTTAATGCAGCACTAAAACCCGAAAATCATTTTTTAGAATATGCACTTAGTACCACCTTCCACATGTTATAGTGTCCTAATTTTTGAAGCCTGTGCTAAAAAAGTTTTTTCGGGATTTAAGGCCGAAATAAAGTCGAATTTTCTTTTAAAATCGAGTTTTCAACCAAAAAATAACTAAAATTAAAATAATCTTTATAAAAATCAATTTTTTCAAGAACTAAGCCGACTCCTTAACTGAAAAAAAAATTATTACCGTAAACTCTTGGCTAAAATTGGCAAAGTAAAATTCTTTCTCATTTTTCAATTTTCATTTTTGCTCAAAAAATTTAAATACGCAATTACTTGCACGCTGAATTTTTTAAAGGGTCAATCCTTTTTATTAAAATCTATCAAATTATATTTTTATTGTGTTTAAAAAAGGGAACACACAAGAGACTTATCCAATTGGTCCCCATTAGAGTTATAGGCAAGAGTTTACGGTATTTTGATCAAAAAAAAAATTCCAACAATTAAAAATTTGGCTAAAGAGCGGCACTAAACCGGTTTTCGGGCATTAAAAAGCAAGAAAATACGGTACTCAAGGCTTTCCTTTCATTTTTTCTTATTTCAGTTTGTCTAAAAAAAGGAGATCTATATGGTGCTTTTAAACAGGGATTAACAGTAAACATACGCGTAAATCAGTTACTTTAAAAATTTTGAAAATAGGTTCTTAAATAATTAAGATCATTTTTTAAATTATTAAAAAAAATCGTTAATTATTTTTTTGATTTTTTTCTTTAGCTTAAAAAGGCGTTAAGCTTTCACGCAATTTACGTGTTAGCTCTTTTATAAAAAATAATCTAAAATTTCGATTATTATTCACATTTTACAATGGCCTAATTTAAGTATTATTATTTTACCATAGAGGCAATTATTATCGAACGATTTTAGTAGGATTTTATTTATGATCAATAGAAAGCCTTTAATTAAAATTTTTTTATGACATTTAAGCGCATTCTTTCGCTGCATAAATAATCGGCTTAATGTTAAATTTATCACGCTTTTCTTTTTTTGATCTTTCGATCGATATTCATAAATATTAAAGTATGCTTAACCATAAATTTCAAAAACATGTGTTGAAATAGATAACAGCAACAAGAATTCTAGATAAAAAAAAGGCCAATTGATTTTTCATCATGTTTTAAAGATAATTGAAAAAAGTTAAACATTTGGTGATTATATCACAGTAGAAAATTATTTCTACTTTGATTAAATAACGAGATAAAAATCTTAATTACAGCCTAGTATTCGGACAAGAACACACAAGAGACTTATTCAAGCGATTCGTTTATTCGATAAGATTTATTTATTCAAATATAATAGAAACAAAAATAAAGCATCTTGTCTGCATTCTAGATTAAAAGATTAAGGAAATGTTGAGCCTTTCAACACAACAACAAAAAAACGAGAATAAACCACTCTAATACAAATTTATCTCTTTTTTTGTTGTTATTTTTGTTGAAATATCAACAGAAAAAAAGAAGAGATTTTTTTTTGCTGAAAAAAAAAAAAATTTGATATCTCCGAAATGTTTTAATTAGAAAAATATTTTTAAAAGATTAATATTTCAACTTTTTAAAACTTTTAAACGGATTATAAATTTTGAAATTTTAAACTTTATTTGTTTACGTTTAGTTAGTTAGCGGTTGTGTCTAATCGTCGTCGTAGTTGTTGTTTTTTAAATCATGTTTATTCTTTTCCTTTAACTAAATCAAGTTTTACAAATTAAGTTTTTTCAAAAAATAAAATGGTATAAACATTTACAATAATATTTATTTCTCACTTTGATTTCAAAGCGCCAAGTTCCAAGATTATTAGAAGAAAAACAAATTTTATTTTAAAATTTAATGTAAAGTAAACAAATTCTTTTAATGTGTAGTGTTGATATAATTGTTTTTTTTTACATAGGGTTAAAGGATTTATTTTTTAAATTAGATCTTATCTAAGTAAATAAAGACAAATTAGAGTTAAAGAAATCTTTTCTTTTCATATAATGAAACTTTTTTAAAACTTTTGAAATTTAATACTAGAATTTTTTTTATTTTCACCTTAAAATTTACCTCATTAAAAATAATAAACTTTTTTATTTCAAGAAAAAATTCAGCACCCCCAGAGGGGATCGAACCCTCGACCTATGGATTAGAAGTCCATCGCGCTATCCACTGCGCTATGGGGGCTTATACCTTATATAATATTGCTTTTATTATTTAATAATAGAAATAAATTGGATTTTTCTTATCTAGAAAATAGTAAAAAATCAATGAAAAGCTTATATTTTCTCTGAGCAAATTTATTGTAATATTTATTTGCAGCGAAATTTAGGAGACCATGTATCGATAAACTAGGATTAATTAAGAAAAGTCTGAATCAAAAAAATTAAATGCTTTTAGGAGTACACGCTAAATGTTAAATGTTTACCTAAAATTTTATTAATTCACGATTTTTCTAAATTTTATGTGTTGGGACCCGAATCATTAACCGTAATAAAAGAGCTATCATTTTTTAGTATTTTTGAATTTTTACCTCAAATATTAAAATCATTTTAACAAAAAGCTCTGGATGAATTGTAGACAAGCTGACTTGCTTTAATTAAATATAAAAATTATTAAGATAATCGTAGTCAGAGGGAAGTTGTTAGACTCAAAATTTCAAAGCAGTCACTACAAATGATTAGTTCCATCCAAACATCTAGCTTCTCTTTAAATCTATTTAAGATTTGTACGCTAAGTATGTCTATCGGAAATTTCCTTAAAATTGTTGCATTCCAAATTAAGGAAATTAAATATTAGCTCATATTTTTTAACGCTTAGATTTATTGTGTCAACGAAAATTATACTTTCTTCTCTGTTTAAATAAACACAATAAATAAAATCTACTTTCTCAAAATAATTTAAAATTTTAAACATTTGAATAAGATCAATCTTTGAGATCCTTTCTAAAAAGCTAAAAGTCTCTTAACTTAATTTTTAGATTAGGGGTACTTTTTCCCCGATAAAAAAAAGGTTCTTTTTCCCCTAAAATTTGGACCGGGGAAAAAGTACCCGTCACGAATTTTAACGCTTTTCTCCAGCTCAGAAATGTCTTTAATACTATTAAAGTAAATAAATATTGGGTCTAGTGGTTTAAAAAGACTTTTGTTCTCAGATTTGGTGAACAATCTTTGCAGCTAGAATTTGTTCACGTATAGGTGACCAAAAATAAACAAGATAAAGCAAAAATCTAGGCGACTAAACCAAACCTAAAGTGATCTACTTCAGGATTATGTGAACTATTCTAATCTTGTGAAGAAAAATTTATTCTAAACTTAAAGAATTTTAATTGTTGAATCTCACATGTTTCGAGACCAATTTAACAACAATTTTTACAACAGTAAAAGTCGTTTTAGATAAAATTCTGAAATTCAATCAAATTATACTTACATCGCTTTTTAAACTCCTTACACCTTTAAGGAAACATAATTTATAATTATTATTTTAACTGATTATTTTTAATTTTATGTGAACAAATTATACTTTTCGTGAACATTTCAGGCCAAAAATGCATGAACAAAATTTTAGGTGAATAGATTGTTCATCAAATCTGAGAACAAGAATCGTTCACTTATTGTGTGAACAAACGTATTAATGGGAATTTTTATTTTACCAAATTTGCTCGAAATTTTCTTAAATTTATGAAGTAAAACAATAATTTCGTAACTGATTTTTGACTTAAAATTATGATTAATTCTTATCTTATTCTTAATTTTTTTAAAAGATATGTTAGAAATTATTCTTTGTAGTTGTGAAGCTTATGACGATTATACTAAGATTTTATATATTATAAAAAATTAAATTCGATCCTTGAGCTAATCGGATATAGACAAGATTTGTAAATGATTGGAGCCGTTGGATGGGAGATTTGGAATTTTGAATTACCGAACCTAGTTGATTCAAGGGACTTGGTTCAACTCCCTACTCCTGACAGAAAAAAGTTTCACCAAAATATAAAAACAAGATATGTAAATTGTGCAATAATTGGTTGGTCCAGCTAAACGTTGATAAATGCAAAGTCTCTCATCTACGGTTTAATAATACTGAATTCGATTATTAATTGTCGAATTCAGTATTATTAAGGGATTTAACTTAAGAAGGAATAGTCAGAACTTAACTCGAGAAAAAGTAAAAAATTGTCTTTCTAGACTTAACTTTTTTACAAATTGAGTAGTCAATCACTGGAACTGGCTCCCGAAAGAAATAATAAACGCTAAAAAATTTAAACATTTTTAAAGCGAAACTTGATGTTTTGATGAAGAACCAATTGCTATAGCTCACTAGAGCTTTACTTAGATTAAATTTTAGGTCGTACTTTAAAATACTACTACTTATTTTGCGTACTGATCTGTTCCCAAAATTAACGTTTAAAAACATATTTCATTATTTGCTTCTATAGTACAAGAGCATCACAGTATTTATATTAGACTAAACTTAAAATTAATTGAATGAATAAATCCTCTAATTTCTTAGGAAATCTTATACTTGTTCTCAAATTTCAAAATCTTATGCAAATTATCTAAAAAATTCTCTTTTTTTTTCTATTCTTCATTCAAATTATCACAAGTTTCATCTGAATAAAATTCGTAGTATACAATTCACAATAGGACCAATAACTCGAAAAACACTAGGGGCATTTCTTAGTAGTATGCAAAATAGAAAAAAAAAATTGAATAATAATAAAACCACGAAAAAATAAAAAGAGCGTAACTAATTGTATAATTACATAAATCTTAAGAGATATGTTTAAAGTATCCAAAAAATGTACGAGAGTCTTATTAGTAGTAGAAAATACCGAATTTTTGTTTTTATTGCTAAATCTAATCAAAATAAAAAAATAAATCTATAAATCATCATCAATCGATTGATTTTATGATAATCCATCTAATAAATATTTAATTTTAGTTTAACTCAATGGGGCTTTTTTTCTATATAGGAATTTCAATCAAATAACAACAACAAAAAAAAATCAATAATAAAATCAATAAAATAAGAAAAAAAAAATTTTTTTTTCCCTATTTTTAATATTTTTTTTTTTATTATTGATTGATTTATTTCACATCCATAGTCCAAAAAAATTCATTCAAATATTTAACATCACGTAAGTTAAATAACAATATAGGCACACACACACACACTAACTAACAAAGTAAAAAGACCCCCTCCCCGTTCTCTAGTATCACTCAGTAGGGTTCTCTTTGTGAACATGCAATGAATCGCGAATTGAATAGTCATTAAATGTAATTATACAGGTGAAACAATTTAAAATTAGTCCGGGTTTAGAGGCTATTTTTTTTTGTTTTTTTAAATCGGAACTCTTGAAATTTTTAATTACAACTCAACGAAAAAAAAATAAAATTGAAGAAAAAATAACTAGAATAAACATTTGATGAATGAATACTGTTTTTATTTTCTGAATTAAAATCCTTTCAAGTTGATTAATTTTTTAGTCTAATTTTAAGTCCAATTCATCATTTTCTAAAAGTATTTCTTAATCTCTTACCAATTCAATTCCCAGCAGGTAAACAAAAAAAATTTTTTTTTTTTAATTGTCTATTTCAAGGAAATGTTTACGTAAGTTATCTTATATTATACAATCTCGTAGTATGATACGAGAGGAGATTTGGTTTTGAATTAAATCGTTAAACAAATATCTATTAGTATGAACAAACATCTAAGAATTTGTTTGTTATTATTAGTCTTCTATTTAAATACTTTTAAAAAATATGATATTTCAATTACTTTTTTGTTGTTGAGTATTTTGTTGTTTTAAGGATTTTTTTTTAATTCTAAAAAAATGGGACCTTAATTACTAAGTATTCTGAATCAGTTACTGATATTTTTTTTTCATTTCTAATTCTTCTCTGAATTTTTATTTTTGCTGTTGTTGTTGTTGTTGTAGTCGTAAGGCTTCGACTTTTTAGGTC
>NTPY01000100.1:79384-89919 GCA_002922825.1 Brachionus calyciflorus | reverse complement strand
TAAATACGAGAGAGTTTTCTTGTAAAAATAGATCAAAATAATTTACTTTTAGGAAGGGTTTCTCAAAAAGTTATTTGATATTGTTTTTATTTAATTTTAAAATAAAGTTTATAAAATATATATTCTAATTATCTTTATTATTAATCCTCTGGAAAATAAAATTAAAATTTTCTATTGAGAACAAAATTGAATTTACCACGCTAAATACCGACGGGTTTTTCGAACCCGTTTTCATATATTTAACCTTAATAAATTCTTCTAATTTTTATCTTACTATTTAAAATTCAAATGTGTAAAATTCCTTAGCTAAAAACATAGCGAACAAAGAAAAAAAATATCCCAAGCTTATTAAAATGTGCTATTTTTTAAAAATATTATCACCTTAGCTAATTTTCTAGATTTTAATCGGATTGATAAAAAATTAAAAAGAACTACAGTGCCGATTTGATACTTGGATTTTAGGTAATTTTACGAAATATTACGTAATTTTACGTAAAAAGTAAAAGGCCAAAAAAAAAAATTTTTTTGCCATTTTTTACTTTTTTTCATGGTTTTCGATTTCTAAATGTAAAAAATGGCAAAAAAATTTTTTTTTTGGCCTTTTTTTTACGTAAATTTACGTAAAATTACCTAAAATCCAAGTATCAAATCAGCACGTTAAATAGAACTATAGAATTTTACCTACGATTTTAATTTTTTTATTATTTATTCGGTTCTTTTAATTTAGAGCCTTTTTTGTACCGAATATGGAAATGAAGTATCTAACTTTTCTTGCATAAAATAATTTTTTTTTAGAATTTAAAATTTGTATTTAAGTTAATTTTGGTTTGCTATTTTTCCCTTTTAAAATTAAAGGCAAATAAAATGGTTGTAATATAAAGGTAAAGTCAACCGTAACTTATGACCGTAACCCTAACCCATGTTAATTAGCCTTTATTTTTACTGTGCCTCTAGGCTGGTGATTTACTCCAATGGACAGTTAATAATTAATTTTGAAATTACAAAAATTTTTTTAAAATTTTTTATGACAATTTTTTTATAAACCTGAAGGTTTTTTTTTAAATCCGCAAAGAATTCTTAAAATTTACTGATTTATTTAAAACTAAATTATTTCAATGAAGGTTTTGATTGGCAAATCAAAACGTTTTGCCAAAATCCTGATGCTTAATTTCTTTTTCAATTTAAAAAATTTGTCTGTGGAAAAAAATTGAATTAAAAAAAGCATTATATTTAGCGATCGCAAACGAATTTGTTAATAAAATGTTCTTGAGATTAATCTTAAATGAGGACTGAATATAATTTAGTCAATTCAATAAAGTCAATTTTGAGAAAACATGTTCGTATATTTTCATATCGTTTAAAAAAATTTGGTAAATTTCGCGAACAAGTGTTCGTAGTTTTGACCAGCTTCAAATATTTTTTAAAAAAATATTTAAATATATGAGTGGACACTGTAAATTTTAAAAATTTTTGTTTACATTAGAGGGTAGAATCTAGTCAGTTTTATTTTTTCAGAACTTTAAAACTAAAAAAGTTAAATAAGTTCACGAATTTTTGGTTATAAATTGATTTTTTTTCCGAATGAAAAAAAAATATATCGTTAATTACCGTCAAGTTTTTCGAATCCATCTATTAAAAAACATTCCTAAAAAAATTGGAAAATAGATGAAAGTTGTTATATCTAATCAAGAGTTCGGGACTCGAAAATTTGACTCAAGTCAAACACGACTCGAGTCTGACTCGAGTCACTTTTTCCTGACTTGAGTCGAATCCTTTATTAGCATACAAAAAATATTCAGACTCAAGTCTGAGTCAAAATTATTTTAGTGACTTTGACTCAAGTCGAGTATTAAAATAGAAAAAAGACTTGAAAAGACTTGTTTTAATAAAAAGTATTCAAAATATTAGGATTTCGGCTAAAACTAATGTTTTTGATATATTGAAAATTAAAAGTTTGTTTCGAATTTTTGTTGACGGCTTATAACTTTTAAGCATCCAAATTTTTAATCAAAAAAGCTGTCTGCTTTTTTAAAATATCAAATTTAATAAGTTAATTTTGATTCAAACACGACCCTTTTTTTAATGGAAAGAGAAAGTGTATTCCCAGATTTGGCTAACTTGACCATCAAAGTTTAGGATATTCGGAGTCAGGCTTGTAATTCAGACTCGGACTCGAAAGTCATGAAAATATTTTAATCAGACTCAAGTCAACAAAAAAATGACTAGTCCCGAACTCTGATCTAATCAGAAAAGGCCTAAAAATCAGTCCAAATTTTAAATTAATATGGTTATCATAGAGAAACGAGAGATATTAATCTAAAATATGAATATTATTGATTATAAACAAAAATTAAAATTTTATTTTCAAATTAAGCTATTCAAAGAAATTTCCTAAGATATCAAAAAACAGGAGATATTTGATCTAATCTAATCCTAACAAGAGAATGTCTAATTTGATGTAATTTGAAAATTTTTAAGAATATTTAAGAGAATAGGACCCAAAAAAGTAAATCTTTTTTTAAAATAGCATAGAAATATCATAATAAAAATGTTTATAAAATCATGAAATTTTTTGAAAAAAAATTTTTATTACAGATTCTGGTTCCTTTTTAGATGATGTGATCTCTTCTTTATGATAAATTAAAGAAATATTATAACTTAAAACTGCCTATTTTTAAATAAAATCAAATAAAACACATTTCTAATCTTTTGTTGTGAATTTGACCAGTTTTCTTTCAATATATAGTCGAACTGGGTTTTGAAGGGTGATCGATTTTTGTCACTACACGAAATATATTTAGAAATTTCATGTGCCAATATTTCAACTTTCGCTTTACTCTTAGTGAATTTTACAAAAATATTATTCGCTCTTTCATCAACCGTTTCCAGTTTTAGAGATTTGTGAAATACTGCAGAGCCATATTTAGGCTCTGCAGTATTTCAACATTTCGTTCACACCTACCGGATTTTCAACGGCTCATTGGGGATTTTCCACCAAAAAAATAACACTGATGTAGTAAGAGATTAGCGTAACTTTTATGAATTCCAACTCAACCTCATTACTTATGCAGTGTTACAGATTAAAAATATAGGTGTCAGCTCATTAAATATTAATCCATTAAAAAATTATGTTTAATTAATTTGCAATAATCGAAATTGCAATTGAAATTTCAAATATGTAAATTGATAAGTTTTTTTATATTTTTATTTGTACAAATTGATAACAACTCATCTAATTAAATATTGATTGTAAATTGATTAATTAAATTAAATTAACTTTATTTAAATGTCGAAAAATTAAAAAAAAAATCATGAAAAAAAATTAAAACAATGGTAGAACCAATTTTTATACCAAGTAACCAAGGCAATCAATGGATTCTCTATAAAAAACACTGTTTTTACAAATGGTGTACCAGAGATAATGGTCAAGTATATTGGAAGTGTGTTTTTGCAAGAAGAGGTAGTCGAAAATGGGAATGTAAAGCAAGTATTACAACAATTGCTATGAATCTTGAGATTAAAGAGGAAAATGGTAATCATGTAGACCATCCAAATTTTTCATCAATAGATACAAGACTTCTTCAATGCTTAGACACAGTAACAAAACGGTCACGGAATGAGTATGGTTCGATAAACAGCATATTTAGAGATGAGATTAATCGAATAATCGAAGAAGATTATTCTATAGATGAGATAGCAACCACGATGCCAAAGTTTGAAAATGTCAAAGACAAATTATACAAAGCTCGAAATAAAGACATTCCAACATTACCAAAGAATATTCAACACGTCGATCTTACATCAGAACGCTACTCAAATACAAAGTATAAAACAAGATTCTTATTGTTCGATACAAATGATAAAGAGAGAATCATAGCATACGCTTCAGATAATCAACTTCAAATTTTATCAAAATCACAAAGGTGGCATATTGACGGGACATTTAAATGTTGTCCAAGTATTTACTATCAAATTTTTACAATTCATGCTTGGTACAGTGAACACATGTATTTTTGTGTAACAATTTTTTTAATCGGAAAATCGACTATGTTGTATTCGAAAGCATTGAGAGAAATGCAAAGAGTATGTTCACAAATGGGTTATCTTGATATCGACCTTCCTCAAAGTCATCCAAATCTCTATTTGTTTGTCGAATACATGAAAAAATTAGAAGATGAAACAACTTTGAAATTAAAAGAAGACAATTTAAAAATGATTTTAGAGTAAAAAGAAAACCAGAAGACGTATTTCGTGATATTAAAATTTTCAAGTACAAGTGTCGACTACAAACCGAATTAAACAATTTGCAACAAAATAAATATTTTAACTTTCACCTCCCTCAACTTTTAGGCTACTATCTATCAAAATTCGCTTACCGTAAACTCGCGGTTCATATTGCGGGGGTACAAAGCGAAAATTCAGTTTTATTCCGGGCATTAAACATGTGTTTTGAATTTTTTTCAAAAATAGTTTTAAGGCCGGATTAAAACTGAATTTTCGTTTTTGATGACTCATTAAATGTGCAAAAAATAATTTTTTTAAAAAAAAAAAAAATTATAATTTTTTTATTCAAAAAATTACTTCTCGGATTTGATGCGTGCATTAAAATTGAATTTTCTATATTTAATGCATGCATATATTTAAAAAAATTTACAATTTTTTTTTAAATATTTTTGCGATTTTTATTGCGAGACTCTTTTTTGAAATTTTTTAATAAAATGGATTCAACTCCGACAACTACTAGCCAAAGTAATGGTCCTAGGCGTAGATTTTCAAATTATTTTAAATCTAAAGTTGTGCTATTCTATCGAAATCAAAAACAATTGAGAGAATCAAATTTAGAACCAGACATTGAAAATCAGCATTCTAGCAATCAAATTCAGCCAAAAAGCAAAGGTGGTAAAATGGATCAAGTTTATGGCAGTATGTCTTACATTGCAAGAATATCTGGAATTAATCGTCGTCAGATATCGTACTGGATAGATCATGGTGATGAAATTTTGGAGGCTACTTTTAAGAAGACTACATTCAAAGTGCAAAGTAAAAACTTGAATTGTATTTGTCCTCTAATGGAAATTAGACTTTCGAAATGGATCATAGAAAAAAGAGAATCAGGCCACAGTATTTCTGGTTTTCAAATCAAAATAAAAGCTAAAGAGATTTATAATGAAATTCACCCAAACGGAGATACAGAAATTGAAGCCAATAACGCTTTAGCTTCTGATTGTACATTACCTTGGGTCGAATTCAAGGCATCCGATGGTTGGCTTTCAAAATTTTGTTCACGTAGAGGTTTTGTTTTACGTCGAGTGTCTTCTTGTGGACGAGAGCTTCCAAAAGATTGTTTAAACATTATCCTCAAGTTTTACCTTGAATTAACCAAAATAATCACAGACAATGGTTTTCAAAAAGGTCAAATTTTAAATATGGACGAATCTTGTCAATATCTTGATGCTCCAAGTAAAATTCACTTTTGGGTTCAGTTTATTTATGTTACTACATATTTTTTTAATTAGGCCAATACACTTATGCCGTCAAGGGTTCAAAACGAACCGTTGTTTTTACTACTGGTGCCGAAAAAACAAGACTTTCAGGAGCTTGGACTGGAGCCGCTGATGGTAAAAAGCTCCCTATATTTTTGATTGTACCAAGAGTAAGCGAGCTACCGAATTTTGACGTTCCAAGCAATGTTGTCGTAACTTACAAAACCGAAAGTATATTTAATACAGAAACCGTTATATCTTATATACAGCGAATAGTTATTCCTTACAAAATAGCTCAAAATTACGAAAAAATATTGCTTTTAATCGACTCGGCTCGTTGTCATTTAACCACTCAAGTCGAAAATTTTTGTTCTGAAAATGGTATCATACTTTTTTTTGTGCCACCTAGATTGACAAACCTCCTCCAACCAGCAGATGTTTCGTGGTTTTCATCTTTAAAGAAAGGCTATAGAAGAGAATGGAACAATTGGTATCTAAATGATGAAAGAACTTTTACGAAGCACGGTAATGCAAAATCACCTGGTTACGGAAAATGTATTGAATGGCTAAGCCAGCTTTGGTCTGATTTTAAAACAGAGTGTATGACCAAAAGCTTTTTGGATTGCGGGATTGATACCCATAGAATTAATGGTGACAAAATAGAAGTTGATTTTAATCGATTACATGGTCCTTTGAGAGAAATGCTCATAAAAAAAAAGACAATAAATTCCTTCGTAGATAATGATCTTGAACTCGCAGAAGCAAATTCAATGTTTACAGATATTGAAGAAGCTATTTTTGCTGATAATGGATCCGTAAATAGCAATATTAGAACAACAGAACAAATAGAGTTAAACGAAGACGATTTAATTACAAGAGAAGAACAACAAATATTTGAGAATCTTGAAGGTGGTGAGTTTCCTTCAGCACAACGAACGGAGTGTAGTTTAAGAGATACAACAAATTTGCTAAATTTAAACCAAATTAGACTCCCTTCCGGATCTCAAACCATAAGTAATGAAAACGAAATTCAATATGTCGAATATCAGCTATCTACACCAACTGTATCAATATCACCATCAACCCCAAACAAAAGGAAAACTCCCGATACTGAACCTGAACTACGCGTTCCTAAAAAAAGAGGAAGAAAACCAGGAAGTAAGAACAAGAAGACTATCGAAAAAGAGGCAGCTATGAATTCAAAATAATTTTTTTAAACATTTAAAACAATTTAAAATTTTTTTAAGAATCGTTAATTTTTTTTTTTAAAACCGAACTTTCAATTTTAATGCAGGCATCAAATCCGAAAAGTAATTTTTTGAATAAAAAAATAAAAAAAAATTTAAAAAAAAAAAAAAATATTTTTTGCACATTTAATGAGGCACAAAATACGAAAATTCAGTTTTAATCCGGCCTTAAAACTATTTTTGAAAAAAATTCAAAACACATGTTTAATGCCCGGAATAAAACCGAATTTTCGCTTTGTACCCCCGGGGTTGTATCTTCGAGTTTACGGTATTTGTACCAATACAAAAGTGATGTCAACGAAAAATCAATAGAGAACTCTGTGCCTGCAATTACAACAAAAATTTCAACTTATAAAACAATCGTGGACCAAACGTTTCAAAATTTTACGGCTATTTCAAATTTTGGAATCAATTTATTTTCAGTTGATATGGATCGTCTAAAGCCTCGAACGTGGTTAAATGATAATTTAATAAACTATTATTTACACTTACTTGTTTGGTATAACAAAATCAATGCGTTCAATTTCAAGTCTTATTTTTATTCTACATTATCTAAAAGAGGTTGTTTGAATGTAAAAAATTGGTTCAGAGGCGTTAATATTTTTCAATTCGATTTAATTTTGATACCAATAAATCTGGGTAATCATTGGATTTTAGCTACAATCGAAAACTTCAAATGCAAAGTTACAGTTTATGATAGTTTTAAGCACAATCAAAATTCAGTTCTTGATAATTTGAGATTTTATCTCGAAATGAAATATAGAGAACAATATAATGTTTCACTTACACCTCATTGGGTTTTTTATCAAGAACAAAATATTCCTTTGCAAACTAATACCTATGACTGTGGAGTTTTTTTATGTAAATTCGCTTACACTAAATCCTTAAATTCAAATTCTTTCAATTTTCTTGCAAGAGAAATGGATTATTATCGAAAAAATATCCTTATTTCAATTGTTTTGAACAAAATTATCTAAATTTGCAATCTCTTCCATAATTTTTTTTAAAATTAATTTTTTCTTTGAATTTTATTGGTCGATATTAGCCAATTGTATTTTTTTTCGAAATAAAAATAAAATAATAAAAAATAATTTCGCACTTTTTTATTTTTCGCACTTATATTTTCACACTAAACATTTAAGAATTTTCAAAGTCGGGTGGAAAATCCTGAAGAGCCCATTTTCAACATTTTCATATTCTTTAATTAACCGAAGTGTGAAAAGGTTGAGTCGGAAGTAATACCTAGTAGTAAGAAAATGTTGAAACTCCGTTAATTATAATAAATAATCCAAAATTTTAAATTTGAAAGACGAAAAAAAAAAATAAAAAAAAATTTGAATGAATTTTAAAATTGTACTGACTTCTAGGCAAGGTAAAGCTCCTTATCACAAAGAGCAATTATATTATCAGATTAAATCGAAAGACCCGTTAACTGGCGTCACAAAATGGAGATGCAAATATTATCAATGCTCGTTGCAAAGTTATACTTCGATCCGACGAAAATAAAGTTTTGTCGATTAATAGTGAACATGATAACCATCATAAAGTTAAAGAAACGCAAGACATAATGATGGACGCTAAACAACAAAAAAAAGAAAAAATAGCTTCAACGAAAGTTCCAGTTAAAAAAACATTTTCAACAATCTCTTTAGATCTTTATGGCTAATGAGTCTATGTCTAAAAATATTAAGCTTGCGATGATTTTTATTATGTTAGATTATGAGCCATAATTTAAAAATTTAGTAAATAGTTTTATGTATTCAGATTCTTTTGAAAAAAAGATTAAAGATCCTGCTACTTTAAGTGTATTTGGATCAGAATTTAAAATGATAGCTCTAAGTCTCTTGTTGCTTCGTCCAATTAAGTGCTATTCAATGCATAACATTGCCTTTAATGTAAATACTAGTCAATCTTTGGAATTACCCATCTATTTGTCATTGAAAGATACGCATTTTACCCCAATAGTTCCAATGAATTTTAATAACTCCAACTACTGGTGTACATCTCAATTTTATTAAATATAATTGTGGTGAAATAAAGTTGTATTAATGCAAATTTGTTGAAATACCGTTTTTTTGAAATTGATTTCAAATTATGAAAATTTAGCTATCTTTTTTTTTATTGGATATTTTTTTTAACAAATAGGAAAAAAAAAATAATTATAATATTTAATTTTCTTCCGTTGTAACTTTTTTACACACTTTTTTTTTGAAAAAACCGATGCGGTTTTATAAAAAAAAATGTTGGAATACCGTGAGCACCTTATTTACTATTGACGTTTTAATTTGAAAGTATTTTATTATTCGAAGTTTCTTGTTTTGAATTTTTTTTAGCGCTTGTTTGATTTTTTCAGTACCAGTGTTTAAAATAATAAAGAATCGAATCGAATTTGGTTCCAGTGGTATGTTTATGTTTTCTGGGAGCCAGTTTGCGATGTCACTAAAATAAATGATGAAAAGGGTAGCTGCCTTTAGGTACGCCGCAGTTAATTAGCATAGGGGTTGAGAGTGGGCCGTTGAGGTTGACTTGAAATGTACGATCTAGGAGAACATTTTTTAACCATCTTAATAGGATACGACTAAGGTTAAGTTGGTCAAATTTTTTGATAATATCTGTGTGGGAGGATTTGTCAAAAGCTTAATCTAGATCAAACAGGACAGCACCTGTTATTTTTTTTTCATTAAAACCTTGAATAATCGATTGGGTTAAGTATTTGTTCCTGAGTTGATCTATTGGATCTGAAACAAGCTTGATATTCGGGTAAAAGTTTGTTTGTTTCTATCCAATTCTGTAGTTTTGTATTTACAATTTTTATCGAGGAGTTTACCAAGGCAGCTGAGTAGCAAATTGGCCGGTATGAAGAGGCAAGATTGGATGTTTTATTTTTTTAAAACAGCTTTATGATTTTAGTCTTTTTCCAATTGACTCATCGGTCGATATATAATCAAATTATCGGCAAAATTTTTCGGAAATTCTTCGACAATTTGATCATCTTGAGTTAAAATTTGATCATTTACTAAAAGCTCTATTTGAGGTCGAATTATTTCGTCTTGATTCTCGATTTTTTTTTAAGAGTTCCCAGTGTTTTGAACTGGGTTGGTTAAAGTTTGACAACTCGTGGAAATCTTTTTTTAATTTTTCATTTTTGAAATTTTTTAAAATAACTTTCAACTTTTTATTAATTGAGTTTAAGACTGTTTTGTGTTCGGCGAGCAGGCTTTTTGAAAAATTTTTCTGATTTTAAGTTTTTCTTTTATTAATTCCAGAGTCTCGTGAGGGACAGGCATAATTTGTTTGTTGTTGTTTTCCACTTTGAATGTTATTTTAGCAGCTTCCGGTGCATTATGGATTTTTTCGTTTTGATTTAAATAATTTTGGAATTTTGTCTAATCGATTCTAGAGGCGAATTCTGTTTTTTTACTTTTCTTAATGTTGTTAAGTTGGTAGATGGTCGTTAATATCTTCAGAAAGAACTTCAGACTTTGAGAAATTTTTAACTGAATTTGAAGAGCCATTACTTAGGTCTAAAATATTTCCACTATTTTTATAAGTAGGTGAACTATTGTTGTTGATTATAAATAAATTGTATTTTTCGATAATTTTTTCTAGAATTTCTCTTTCTTATTCGATTTTTTACTGTACCACATAGGGCTTTTAGCGTTTAAATCACCTAAAATGATAAAATTTACATATTTTTCAATAACAAATTAAAAAAATTCGATAAAAAAAGCAAAAAAAATATTGAAATTCAATTTTGCATTTATTAGTTGACATTTCTGTGGTATTTTTTTGGTATACTGTTAAT
>NTPY01000100.1:63996-78887 GCA_002922825.1 Brachionus calyciflorus | reverse complement strand
AATTAGTCGACTAAAACTAAAAATTAGTTAATCTGAAATTTATAAGTTATTCTCAGACGCCCGTAAAGCTTATAAAAATCTGAATAATGAAATACTAATCGAATATTTTTAAGACAAATCACCAAAAGATTTTCAGTCAACAAAAAAAAAATTTTTGAATTTTTGTTCAAGTTATATTCCTACGAGAAAGGGATCTGAAAACTCGAATTTTCCAAAAATATCTGATGGTTATAATTATGCAGAAAATGACTGTGATAAATGTAATTTATTAAATAAATGTTTCACTTCTATTAAAACCAATTTGAATATAAAGATGGCGGAATGCTTAGAATTTACAAAAAAGCATTTAAATAAACAGATCGAATTGGGAAAATTAAATATAGAATCCAAATTTAATTTTAATAAAGTTTGTCAAGAAACTGTTCTTAAAGTTATCAATAACTTATTCAACAAATGGTCATGGCTGCTTAATGATACCGTGCAAAGTAATCAAAGCATCGGCTTTAAAATTAGCACTCATTTTGACAATATATGTTTAAATAACATATGTTTACTAAAGCTATTGATAAAAAATCAATTCCAATTGATTGGAAAACAGCCGAGGTAACACCACTTTTTGAATTTTAAAAAACTATCAACGTATTCAGATCTGCTCATAGCTGTGAAACAGCACTTCATCAAAGTCACATGTTTAAAGTTCCCATTAATCGGCAAATAGCCTTATATTTATTCGTAGACTTAAAAAAGCCTTTGATACGATTCAAAATTTAATCAATTATTTTATTATATAAACTTCAATTCTACGGCTTTA
Organism: Brachionus calyciflorus; assembly: GCA_002922825.1. Taxonomy (NCBI): domain Eukaryota; kingdom Metazoa; phylum Rotifera; class Eurotatoria; order Ploima; family Brachionidae; genus Brachionus; species Brachionus calyciflorus. The sequence goes on along the minus strand of NTPY01000100.1, from coordinate 78,076 downwards.
GCGATAAATTGATCGAGCTGATAAAAAACTATTTTACTAATCGCAAACTTAACTCAACTTTGTCGGAAACCTGGGAGTATATTAGGACCATTATTTTTCCTAATTTTTATCAATGATATGTCATCCTTAATTAATTTTTTCTGTAAACTTTTTGCCGATGATACAACACTGGCAAAAGTTTCTGAATCTTTACCAGAAATATTGAAAGACTTCAACTCTTTAATCAACAACTTACTAAAGTGGTGTAATCACAACAGGTTAGACAGGTTTAGTAAAAGAACCTTCGGTTACTTCTTCTCAAAATTTACCAATGAATTATTGATAAATGACTTAGATTTAAATGAAATTACATTCAAAAATCGCATTAAAATAAATAATAATTTACTTTGCTTAAAATTTGTAAATATATTTGAAAACTTTGATATTAAATTTAAACATTTTATATAATTTATTTAAATTTTGTTATTTTATATTTAATAAATGGGCCCGATTTACTCACAGAGTATATGGCATATGCCTGTAATCGAACTGAAACTTGAAAGAATTTCTAACTAATCTTTTTCAAAAAAAAAAGGGTTTTAGCAAGAAAAATTGATAAAAAAATTTATTTAACCCAATTACAGAAAAAAATTCTGAAACGAAAATCTTTTTCTTGAGAAAGAAAATCTTGAATAAAACTAATTTTTTAATTTAGTCTTGATAAAAATATTTTTCATTTATTCTTTTGATTACGGATACGGTAAGGTCAAGCTCAGTATGGGTACTGTCCGGCGTTAATTAGGTAGAAATGCTATAATTACTAAGAGCCTGTTTTTAAAAATATCTAGCTTTAAGTTTTGAATCAAATGAAGAAGGATTAATTCTTTCCTAAAAAAACCCTTTTGTTTCAGAAACCTCTGAATTATTTTAAATATGTAAGAGACTTTTTCTTGAAAAAATAAATATGTCTGGAAACTTGTAGGGTTGTAGTTATTGCAGAATGATGGAATATCTACTAAAAGAAAATAGGTAAAATGAAAATACATTAAGAAAAAAAGAATTGTTTGCTTTAATTTTATACAAGATAAGTGGCCTTGAAAAAGGCCGGGGGTTAGAATGTAATTATTTACATGTTCAAAGAGTCAAATAATTAAGCTCTTTCGCCTCTAATTCTTCTGGCCAATTGTATGTCTTTGGGCATAATAGTGACACGCTTGGCGTGAATAGCACACAAATTGGTATCTTCAAATAGACCAACTAAATAAGCTTCACTGGCCTCTTGTAAAGCAGCAACAGCAGAAGATTGAAATCTTAGGTCGGTTTTAAAGTCTTGGGCTATTTCACGTACCAATCTTTGAAATGGTAGTTTTCTAATCAACAATTCAGTGCTTTTTTGGTATTTACGAATCTCACGTAGAGCAACAGTACCTGGACGATATCTATGTGGCTTTTTGACACCACCAGTTGCTGGAGCACTTTTGCGTGCTGCTTTTGTCGCTAATTGTTTTCTTGGTGCTTTGCCACCAGTTGATTTACGAGCAGTCTGTTTAGTACGGGCCATCTTTTTAGATTTGTAAATTCCGAATTTTAATTATGATTTTTCTTCAAACTTGTAAAAATACAAAATTATAAATAACTAATTTATTACTCGATAATTTATGCTCATTCAAATTTAAGATGCCAAGGTCGGACAATAAAGTAAAAAAACTCAAATTGATTTTTTCAAATTCTTGTGCTTACTTCGTAAATTCAACGTACAATTTATGATTTTTTTTCCCAAGTTTTGCTTGATTGTGTTAAAATTCAAAACAACTTTCTATTTTGTATGTACGAAAATTCAATACAAAATTGTGATTCTAATGTTAAATAAAGAAATTCAATAGAAAATTTGATGCAAAAAGAGTATTTTTCAAAAATAAACATGAATGACATAATAAGTTTAGGTCACCAAAAAAATTTTTGACAATAAAACACCTTTTACAATCGATATTTATCATATAATAAAAAAATTAGTTAAAACTAGAATATCTTTGAAAAATACATTAAAACTTTAATGTATAACGTATTACCTCATATAGAAGCGGACGCAAAAAGAAGAGCGGATGTTGTATTTGAGGCAAAAAACATGTCTAATTCGAGTAAAAATAAAAGAAAAAAATGATTCAAATACTAGACAATTTTGAAAAAGATTATGCAAAAAAAAAAATTGAGCTTAAATGAAATAGATTTTCATCGAATGCTTCGAATACAAGGCTTGTTTTTTCTTATTCGAGTAATATTATCTCAACAAAAAATTTTTGAATAAAAGAAGCGCACTGACCTTCTATTTGAGGTAATACGGCAATACCAGGATTTACTCTCCGTTATTCAGATAGATTACTTAACGATATATTTATTAATTTGTGGAATTTAAATAAAACATGTTGACAAAATGCATTTAGATTTCAAATCTATTTAGTCAACAATTTTAAAATGTAATTTAAATAAAATTAATTTGTTCCAAGAATAAATAAAAGCCACTTTAATCTATTTGTTATAAGTCGACTAGATTTTATGCTAAATATAAAAAAGCTTTTGGAAATTTGGAGAAATTCTGGCGTTTAAAGTGTTGGTATCAGCAGAGAATTGTTTTAAATGAATGTTTTTGAAATGATTAAGTAATACCTGATGAGTTGATATGTTGTTCGATCATAAAATAAAATAAAAAGAATATTAAATCAATAAAATCTATAATAGAATATTAAATATTTGAGAATTTAATTTTTTGAGTTTTCTGGACATTTTAAAGTTAATAGACAAAAATATCTCCAAAATAGCCCTTTTATGTTTATGAAATCAATAATGAATTTATGCAAATAGAAAAGTTTGCTTTATTGTTTTAGAATTTTAGTGGCCTTGAAAAAGGCCGGGGGGTTTACTTATTTTTTATAAAGGCTTGTGAATCTATTTAGAGCTAGTGTACTTAGTAACAGCCTTAGTGCCTTCACTAACAGCGTGCTTGGCCAATTCACCTGGCAACAACAAACGAACTGCTGTTTGAATTTCACGACTTGAAATGGTTGATCTACCATTGTGTGTAGATAATTTTGAAGCTTCAGATGCTATTCTCTCAAAGATATCATTTACAAATGAATTCATGATGCTCATGGCCTTGCTTGAAACTCCAGTATCTGGATGTACTTGTTTTAATACTTTGTAAATGTAAACTGAATAAGTCTCTTTCCTTTTCTTTCTTCTTTTTCCTTCGCCTTTAGCTCCTTTAGTAATTGGCTTAACAGCTTTTTTAGCTCCTTTACTTGGGGTTTTTGGTGGCATTATTTTTTTGTTTTTTCTGCTAATAAATTTTATTCTTTAATTTTACAATTATGAATTAGTCATGACGCTCAGCAATTTTTCATATTTATCAAACAAATACCTAGAATTAAAATTATGTTTAAACTTTTGATTTAAAGTTGAAAGTCTTTTTTTTAACAATCTAAAGTTTAAGAAAATTCTTAGAGTTCAACAATTTAGATTCACAAATAACAAAAGGAAGTTTATTTAATTGGTTGATTGGTTGCTAATTTGCATTTTTCACATGTTCTTAATTGGTCTAATTGAATAAAAAACACCGCCTCGAAAATTGCAAATTATTTCCAAATTTCAAATTAATGTTCTAGTCATGTTGTTAATAATTTTTTTGCCTTTAGAAATTTGTATAAATTAAAAAAATAAAGAAAAAACTAGACAAAACATATTAACTCGTTGATAAATATATTATATAGAATTTAAATTTCGCAATAAAACTAATTAAAAAAATGTCAGGTCGTGGTAAAGGAGGTAAAGTAAGAGCCAAGGGTAAGACAAGATCATCAAGAGCTGGTTTACAATTTCCAGTAGGCCGTATTCATCGTCTATTGAGAAAAGGTCATTATGCCGAACGTGTCGGTGCTGGTGCTCCAGTTTATTTGGCTGCTGTTTTAGAATATTTGAGTGCTGAAATTCTCGAATTGGCTGGTAATGCTGCTAGAGACAACAAGAAAACAAGAATTATTCCTCGTCATTTACAATTGGCTATAAGAAATGATGAAGAATTGAATAAATTGCTATCTGGAGTAACTATTGCTCAAGGAGGTGTTTTACCCAACATCCAATCAATCTTGTTACCAAAGAAAACCGATGAAAGTGCTCCAGTTAAAAGTTCAAAAACAGAATAGAAGCACCTCTTTATAATTAATAAACTCAAACCCCCGGCCTTTTTCAAGGCCACTTTTATTTTATAGCATAAAGCAAAATTTATATCCTTTAAATTTTTCGTTTTTACATTTCTAGAACATTTTTTTACAATTTTTGAAACAAATCCTGAAATTTTGAAAACAAACTACTTTACAAAGTAATCATTCAAATTCAGCGATGTGATTCTAAATAATAATTTTCCTTTGTGTCCATTAAATATTCTGACAATGTTTTTTGAATTAATTGTAAAAGTTTTCTTTAATTTAAAAATAATATGACAGTTTTTTTTCTAATATACTTTTTTCTAAATCAATATTTTTGTTCTTTCTCAATCGACTTTATACATAGTAAAATACTGCAAAGAAATATAATGCATTTAAACACACAAAAAATTTGAAAAAAATTGTTTCCATATTTAGTTTTGTGTCAATACCAATATGCTTTTTTGCCAATTTTTTTATTAACTTTCTTTTGTTCAATTGGTAATTCGACCTTTCGCCAAGCAACTTAAAAATTTGTTAGAAAAGTCTGAATACTCATCTTAACATTTGCGCTACGATTAAATTTTAATAAAGATGAATTTCGAAATTAAAAATTTCTCATTTTTATTTAACTTTCAACGAAGCATCAATTAAATTAGACATTGTGAAAATTGTCAAGTTTTCAATTTCAGTAAATACCAAAAAAATTTATTTGCTTTAAAAAATTGAACAGTTTAAATCGATTACATGTTGTTGTTTTTTTTTGGCATTTGAGAGTTGAGTCTAGCTTTATTCTAAGTAAGAAATTCAATGGCCTTAAGTCTTCCTCCCCCAGTCCCTATCACTCTTATTTTTATAAAAAACAATTTTTATATTTAAACGTACACATTATGCACAAAAAAATCATGAATGTAATTGGGTAAAATTCTCAATAAAATTTATATTTTTTTTGAGATAATTCTATAAATTTTCTTATAAATAATGAATCAATTTTGTTTAAATCTTCATCAAATTTTATATTTTCAATTTAAATTTCAACAAGTTTCGATTCAACATGTCCGGTCGTGGAAAAGGAGGAAAAGGCTTAGGTAAAGGTGGTGCCAAAAGACACAGAAAAGTCTTAAGAGACAACATCCAAGGTATAACTAAGCCAGCCATCCGTCGTTTAGCAAGACGTGGTGGTGTTAAGCGTCTATCTGGTCTAGTTTATGAAGAAACACGTGGTGTTTTAAAAGTCTTCTTGGAAAATGTCATTCGAGATGCAGTCACTTACACTGAACATGCAAAACGTAAAACAGTCACTGCTATGGATGTTGTTTACGCTTTGAAAAGACAAGGGAGAACTTTGTACGGTTTTGGTGGCTAGATGATTTGAAATTATAATTTTTTCTACATTAGGATCTATTTTTAAACCCCCGGCCCTTTTCAGGGCCATTCACTTTCTATAAAGTAAAGCAATATTATAATATTTAAGTAAAAATGAAGAAAAGTTTTTTAAGATATTATTGGGAGACAGTTTTAGTGTTTTTTCCTTTTTGTAAAAAACATTTTCAAAAAGGTAAACTGTTAATCTAATTTGATTTTTTAGGACATTAATTTAATTTTTTAAAATAAATAATTTCCGTAATAAATTCAGTCAGAAAAGTTTCTTTGTTTTTTACAAAAAGGAAAAAACACTAAAACTGTCTCCCAATAATATCTTAAAAAACTTTTCTTCATTTTTACTTAAATATTATAATATTCTTTTTTTACTACTCCTAACACTTGGTCTAACGCTTTACCTAACGCTTTTATTCTCTCACCTAACACTTGGTCTAACGCAATTATATTTTTATTTAATTTTTTAACGCTTTTTTTCTTTTTTACAAAATAGTCCTACACTTTTTTTTTATTCAACACAATTTAACGTTTTTTAGAAATTAGTAAAAAATTCATTAGAAATACTGTAAGAATTGACTTAATTTCTGATTAGATCTAATTTAAAAATTATTTAGAGTATTACTTATGAAAATCTTTTTAAAATTTTTAGATATCTCTTAAAAACTTGTTTTTGAAAAATTTTAGTAAATCTCAACCAAAGAATATATAAAGACACAAAAAAATCTAATTCAAGATTATATAAGATATGAATATAATAGATAAAGATCGTGTTTAAGTTATTTAATAGTTCTCATTTATATTATTTGTGAAACTCTTAGGTATTTTTTAAGTTAAAAGTAATGGTTTGGGGTCAAAATGGGGTAAAATCATCACACCTTCGTGCAAGTAATTTCTTAAGATTTCCTATAAAATAATTAATTTTCTTAACAAGATTAAAATGCTTATAAGACCCTCAGAGATCCATTGCACCTGCTAACTAGTAAGGCTCTTTTTTCTTTTTCATAATTCATTTTTTAATTTAAATCTTTTTGAACAAGTAAAACTAATTGAAATTTACTCATCTATATAGTAACTTCTAGTTTTTTTTCTTAACGTCGTTGCTCTCTGTGGGAATGTTGTTTTAAAGTACCAGGTTCGTGTCTTACTGTTTTTATTTTTTTTATTTATTTTAAATTAATTGTTTTCGCTTTTTTAATGATTCCGTAATACCTTGTAAACAAATGCATATATTAGACGTCAAAATTTTAAAAATAAATACGCCCAAAATTTCTATTTTTAAATCAATTGGAAAAACGTAAAAAATAAACAAAGAATAGTGATATACTTTTGATTAGGTTCCCTATTACAGTATTTGCTAAGAAATAAAAATTTCTTTTATTTTTAAGCATATTAATTGATATAATTTTAGACTATAATGCAATGCGTTCCTATGGTATGTATTACGTATTACGATTATTTTTTAAAATCGACAATAAAAGATCTATGTTATTTTGTTTCTGAGTTTTCTGAGTTCTAAGTTTGCTAACTCAGAACGGAGAAAATTTCGGTTCTGAGTTTTCGTTCTAAGTTACAACTTAGAAAATTTGGTGGAATTCATTCAAAGCTATTTTTTAAAAAAATATATTTTTTGGGCCTTTTTAAGATATTGATTACTTAAATTGTTATTAATTTTTGATCACACAACAATCTTTAATTCGAAATTCTTTTTTAAAATAATTAAATTATTTGTTAGTAGATAAAATTTTAAAAATTACCGCCAAAATTTAATCTTCGAAATTTTTTTAAAACTAATATGGAGGGAAAAACACTAAAAAACGAATTTTTTTTTTGCCTTTTCGAATTCCGGCAAATTTACTAGAATTTCAGGGAATTCCGGTGAATTCACTGGAAATCTAGTAGATTCACGAGAAATCTGGTGAAAACATAGTGACAAATCAGTACTGTAATTTAAAAAGATTTTTATTCAAAATCATTTCGTACGTGATCAGCTTGTGTTTAGAGATAATTTACTTTAACTTTATAATTTATTGCTTAAAAGAAAGAGATATAAAAAAAAATATTTGAATGTGCATTTGGTTTATTCTTTTGTGTTCTATAACAATTTTACCTACAACTTTGAAATTTCTTTTAAAAAGAGCGATGTTTCAAAATATTTCAATTTTTTTTTTAGCAAAGCTTGTTAAAAAAAATTTGACTGTTTGTTTTTTAATTAAGTTGAATAAAAACAAAATATTTTGGTCTAAACCAAAAAAAAATTACTCATCTCAACTAAGTAGCGTGTTTAGTTAGTATTTTTCCAAATATTAAGAATAATGTGAAAGTCTATGTTGAGAATCTTTAAAATTCAAAGGATCTTTTAATTATTTTTTTTTGCTTTTTTAAGGGTGTCTTGATGACATCTCATTCTTAATTTTGATTGGGGAGCTAATCAGGAGACTAGACAAGTCTTTAAAAATTTTACTTATTTAAACTTAGTTTTAATGATTTATCAAATATTTAAAAAAAAACATTAAATTATTTTTTCTTAAAATTAAATTAATAGGAAAATTTACTATAACTAAATACGTTACTTAGATCAAGCATATTTATTTTTGATACATCTTCATTGCAAAAAAAACACTCAAATATTTTTTTCAAAAAAATATTTTGAAACATCGCTCTTTTTTAATGAAATTTCAAAGTTGTAGGTAAAATTGTTATAGAACACAAAAGAATAAACCAGTTAAATTTAAAATATATGTTTTTTTTAAATTTGTAATAATATTTTAAATATATTTCATTCATGAAATCAATTAAGAAAAATACAGCATTTTTAGTTATAATAATTGTAAAATGACATGAAAAATGAAATGATTTTAAAACTTTATAAATTAGTAATTTATTTATAAAGTTTATATTTTTATTAAAATATGTGACATACTTGATAAAAATAAATTAAATCTTTGTTTTTTGAGTTTTTAATGACAAATTCCAGTCAATCTATTCGACAAACAAAACTTAATATGAGCTAAAGGGCCACAATTATTTCAATTTACTGTTTTTTTTATCTAGGAAACTAATTTCTTCGGAATTATATCCTTTTCTCAGAAGCACCAAATGCGTCAAAATGGCTTAAGGATTTTTATTGGTAATTAACATGACCGTAAAAATGCCTATCTTAATTGGAATTCTTATCAATATCGGCTTTATGTTTTGTAGAAAGCTATTTTGTGTCGATTGGTGATAAAAATTAATCTAAAAAGCTAAAAAGTAAAAATTTTCTCTAACTCTTAAATGATGTTGATTTTTTCGTAAAATAGATTTAAGTTTTTAATTTTACGAATAAAAAGTATGTTTATTGAAAAAATTATATTTTAGCTTTTCCAAAAAAAAAATTGTTTAAACATTATCATACTCTTTTAGCTCTGGAGAAAATTCAATAACATTGTCGAATATCTCATTAATTGACATCGTCTTAATCTTTTTAAATAATAAACTTAAAAATAATTAATTTAAAAATTAAAAAAAAAGAAAAAAAAATACCGTAAAAATAAAATAATATCTCATGAGAGGACATTCAAATGGCATTGAATTATTTGATTCAATCGCACCTTCTAAATGATCCTTGTTAAACATTTTGCGAAAAACCATTTTATGTTTTCTTATTGATTCGATTGTCTCTTCTGAGCCAAAAGTAGTTTCCAATACAAAATATTTTATATGATTTAAACCTTTGAACTGTTCTTCATTTATATTCTGAATTGTAGTTTGTTTAAAACAATCAATTTTTAAACCTTCAAGACTTTTCAAGTTTTCAAACACGCCATCATCAATTTTTTCAACTTGATTCAAATCTAAAAACTGTAATTTGTCAAAGTTTGAATTAAACTTTGGAACTTTTATACATGTCATGCTCAAATATTTCAAATTTTCAATCTTAATTTTTTCAAATTCTGAATTACACTTTTCGTAATCATTAAAAGTCGGATAGCCCTCATAACATTGCATGTTCAAATACTCTAGCTCTGGTAATTCGTTTAAAAATTCGAAATTTTTTAGTGGGTTTTGACCAAGCTCGAGTTTTTTTAACTTTTTCAATGGTCTAAAAATTAATGGGTCGAATAGACTAATTACGTTATTATATAAATTTAAGACTATCAAATTTGGACAAAAGCTAAAAGCCGATCGATCAATCTCGACAACTTGATTATCTTTTAAATTTAGATATTTCAAGTTATTTAACCCGTTGAATGTAAATTGATTTATTTTCTTCAAGTTTAAACGCAAAATCAAAATATTTAAGCTGGTTAAATGTAGAAAACAATTATCGTTTAAATACTCTATTTCTCTGTTACTGATTTTTAAGTATTTCAAATTTTCCAAACCTTTAAAAGTGTCCGATTCTATATCTTTTATATTTGCAGAAATATCAAGTTTTACCAACTTATTTAGACCATTAAATGCATTTTTAGAAATAGTAAGTTCAGTTTTAAAATCGTTTATTCCTATTTCTAATTCGCTCATATTTTTCATATGTTCGAAAAAATTTGCTTCAAAATTATTAAATTCTTTCACTGTTAATCTCATTTGTTCTATTTTTTCAAATATTTTGAAGAACTCTTTAGGAATTACTTTTGTAAATTTATGTAGCAAGTCGAATTTTTTCAACTCTTGGACATTAATAAAATTCGATAAACAATTTGAGTCTGAAGGCTTTAAATCTCCGAAAATATCCGATTCTACTCTGATTAATAAGGATTCAAGTATGTTTTTTTCCGGATTAGATAAATCTATAATGTGATCATCAAACTTTTGATCTATTAAACTAAACAAAGTAATCGTCACCATTAGATCCTTTAAAATAATAAAAAATTATCTTAGAATGAATAAAAAATTTTAGTTTATCGTGTATACTTCAAATGTTTCCAATCCTGATTCTTTTACATCGGGAAAAAACACTCGATTACTTGAGATAAAATTCTGGATTAACGATAAAATTTTATCATTTAATTTATCTTTTAAAATGATTAACTTTCCCAAATAATTGTCGAATTTAAAATTGAATTCGTTAAAATAAGAATTAGTTTTCTTTTCTTTAGATCTTTTTTCAATCTTCATCGTTGCATTTTCCACATAGAATACAAATAAATTTTTATTTTCGCATTCTCGAATTTTATCAATAAATAAGTTTCTCAAAAAATTAAGATTTCCTTCTTCATTTTCAAAGTAAGATGACTGTTGTTGTTTTAAGTTAGACAAAACTTTTTCAGTTTGAATGTCTATTGTGTTAATTAGACTTGAATGATATTTTTCAAATTGTAGCTTTGATTCATTCATTGCGCAAATATTTTCAAATTAAGCTTTTTTTAAATTTTTTTTTATTTTAAAGTGGAATCCATCTGGACTATTTTTAAATATTTCTATTTTAGAAAATTTTAAAAGAATTTTTGTTCTAAAAATTTTTTTTTTATCAAAATATTTTTGAAAAATTAAATTTATTATAAACGTGTTAGAGTAAATGATATTTTTGATATCTTTCTCAGCATAATCTTAAAAAAAACTTCAAAATCTTTATAAAATCATCAAGCCTCATTTATTTGATATCCTTTTCCAATTCTAATTTTTTAAGAATTCTTTAAAATTCAGTGTGAAAGAAATTTCAAATCATAAAACCTTTCTTAAAAGTGCACTCTTAACTCCTTTTTTTTTTCAAATTCCTGCCTTTTTCACTTCAAAACGTTAAGGCTCCTCAAGGAAACAAGATACAACTCTGGTCATTCACAACTTCCATTTGTGAATTACCAATATTGTAGATGTAAAATTCCTTTTGCGTTGAATCCCTCATACTTGAATTAACAAAGTTAGGGAGTGACTTTTTGGGAAAAAAAATTTTCTCTTAAAACTTTTTCCAATTTTTACTGTAATTTTAATATGGTTTATTCTTTTGTGTTCTATAACAGTTTTACCTACAAGTTTGAAATTTCATTAGAAAAGAGCGATGTTTCAAAATATTTTTTTGAAAAAAATATTTGAGTGTTATTTTTGCAATGAAGATGTATCAAAACTAAATATGCTTGATCTAAGTAGCGTATTTATTTATAGTAAATTTTCCAAATAATTTAATTTTTAAAAAAAATTTAATTTTTTTTTTAAAAATATTTGATAAATCACTATAACTAAATACGCTCTTTAGTTTAGACAAGGAAAATTTTTAAAGACTTGTCTAATTTCCTGATAAAATCCCCAATCAAAATTAAGAATTAGATAAACACCCTTAAAAAAATAAAAATAAATTAAAAGATCCTTTGAATTTAAAAGTTGCTGAAACATAGACCTTCAGATTATTCTGAATATTTAGAAAATTACTATAACAAAATACGCTACTTGGTTGAGATGAGTAAATTCTTTTGGCTTTTTAGATCAAGATATTTTGTTTTGATTCACCTTCATCAAAAAAAAAAACATTCAAATATTTTTTTAAAAAGTTTCAAAATATTTGAAATATTTTGAAACATCGCACTTTTCTAATGAAATTTCAAACTTGTAGGTAAAGTTGTTATAGAACACAAAAGAATAAACCATATTTAAACAAATTTATTCAATATTTTAGGCTTTTTTCTACCAAAAAATCTTGTGAATTTTCAGAAATTCCTCAGAAATCAAAATGTATTTAAAAATCTTTGATTTTTTTTGTTATGATTCTATCATAATTGAGTCAGAGTCTGAAAATTCACAAGATTTTTTGGTAGAAAAAAGCCAAAAATATTTTTTTCTCAGTTTTGTTTTAAGAAAAACTTTGTTAATTTAAGTGCCTCCAATCGAAAACACACAAATTTTAGATTTGCAAGCCTAAATGAAGTCGAATCCAACATGAAATGCAAATATAATCTCAATAATAAAAACGAATCGATCGCGAAATCCTAATTTTGTTAATTATCAAGATCTAAATTGGAGAACATAAAAAGTTCTTGTAGTTGTTTAAATTCCTATTAATGACAGAGTAAAGAAAAACTATTTAAGTCGACTACTCCCTCATTTGAAAGATTGATTGATCTAAATGGATCTTTTCCTTGATGATTAGAATTGTTAACCTATTCAATATTCCTTTTTAGGGTTTAAAATTTTGAGAATAAAACAACATATGCTGTCTAGGGCTAACTTTAAATATAAATATTAAATTTTATATGAAAATGTAAGCGAACAAAAACAGTCCTTAATCACTTTGGTTGATAACATAGTCATATGACTCAAAAATTTATCAAAGGGGCAAAGCCTCAGGATCATAAAAATTATCTAATAAATTTTTATTTTTAAATTAACGCTAATTTTGCTTTGTTTTTTCTACTTAAAATCAAATAAATTATAAATTCGAAAGTGAAATTTAGCTTACGGAGCTAAAGAAAAAAATAGGCAAGTCTTCTTTTTTTTTAATTTTATTTAAAAAAATTCAACTAAAAAAAATATGGATTCAACTAGTGTTGAATCTAAAAATGAACCAATAATTGTTGAAATTGATCACGGTCATTCACACGACTCGCATTTTAAATTAACTCGAGTCCGAGCTCTAATTTTAATGATGACTCTGAATGTAACGTTCTTTTTCGTCGAATTAGTAATTGGAAATATAACCAAATCGAATTCCTTAGTCGCTGATTCATTTCACATGCTAAGCGATTTAGCCTCATTTATCGTCGCTTTAGTATCTATTAAAATTTCACAAAAGACTAATACAGATCGTAATACTTACGGATGGGTGCGAGCAGAAATACTAGGGTCATTAATCAACGCTGTATTCTTGCTTGCTTTATGCTTTTCAATTATAATCGAAGCTATAAACCGATTCTTTGAGCCTGAGAATTTAGAACAAATTGATCTTATTTTAATTGTTGGTGGAATTGGTTTGTTAATTAATATTTTAGGTTTATTTATATTTGGACATCTCGGTGGACATCATATGCATAGTCATTCAAAAAAAAATAATAAATTAAAAAAAGAAGAGGATAAATTTGGTGCCATGAATATAAGAGGTGTTTTTTTACATGTTTTAGCCGATGCTTTGGGATCAATAGCTATAATTATAAGTACATTATTAATTAAATTTGTTCCACATAATGGTGGATTTAATTGGAAATTATATATTGATCCATTTTTAAGCTTATTCATAGCTGGTTTAATTATAATTAGTACAGTGCCCTTACTTAAAGAATCAAGTTTAATTTTGTTACAAACTGTACCCAAAGATATTGATATTGAAAAGATAAAAAATGAAATTAAGAAAGTGGATAATGTTTTAGGTATTCATCATTTTCACATATGGACTCTTAATTCCGATTGTTATATAGGTACAATTCATGTGTTAGTGGCAGAGCATGCAGACAAATCCATATTCAAGTTAATCAAGACAGTCTTACATAAACATAAAATTCATTCCTTAACATTACAAATTGAATATGAGCATTTAAAAAATGACTATGACAACTGCTTGTCAAAAGATTGTTGTAAATTACAATGTTGTAATAAATTTTTAAAATTACGTAAATCAACAG
>NTPY01000100.1:17281-56709 GCA_002922825.1 Brachionus calyciflorus | reverse complement strand
ATTCTATATAATCAAATTTGTGTAAAACCAAATTGTGTATAATCAAATTTCTACTGTATATTGTTAATTTCGAGTAAATACGGTAATTTGAACTCGGGTTTTTAGTCAAAACATATAGCCTAATTTTGGTTAAGAGGGTAAACCAAAATGATTTTTTTAAAAATGGGACCTTTTCTCGACTACGAACGAAGTATCTAACTCTTCAAAAAAATACGCCAAAAGCCCGTTTCATACTCTTTTAGCTCTGGAGAAAATTCAATAACATTGTCGAATATCTCATTAATTGACATCGTCTTAATCTTTTTAAATAATAAACTTAAAAATAATTAATTTAAAAATTAAAAAAAAAGAAAAAAAATACCGTAAAAATAAAATAATATCTCATGAGAGGACATTCAAATGGCATTGAATTATTTGATTCAATCGCACCTTCTAAATGATCCTTGTTAAACATTTTGCGAAAAACCATTTTATGTTTTCTTATTGATTCGATTGTCTCTTCTGAGCCAAAAGTAGTTTCCAAAACAAAATATTTTATATGATTTAAACCTTTGAACTGTTCTTCATTTATATTCCGAATTGTAGTTTGTTTAAAACAATCAATTTTTAAACCTTCAAGACTTTTCAAGTTTTCAAACACGCCATCATCAATTTTTTCAACTTGATTCAAATCTAAAAACTGTAATTTGTCAAAGTTTGAATTAAACTTTGGAACTTTTATACATGTCAAGGCCAAATATTTCAAATTTTCAATCTTAATTTTTTCAAATTCTGAATTACACTTTTCGTAATCATCAAAAGTCGGATAACTCTCATAACATTGGATATTCAAATACTCTAGCTCTGGTAATTCGTTTAAAAATTCGAAATTTTTTAGTGGGTTTTGACCAAGCTCGAGTTTTTTTAGCTTTTTCAATGGTCTAAAAATGAATGGGTCGAAAAGACTAATTACGTTATTATAAAAATTTAAGACTATCAAATTTGGACAAAAGCTAAAAGCCGATCGATCAATTTCGACAACTTGATTATCTTTTAAATTTAGATATTTCAAGTTATTTAACCCGTTGAATGTAAATTGATTTATTTTCTTCAAGTTTAAACGCAAAATCAAAGTATTTAAGTTGATTAAATGTAGAAAACAATTATCGTTTAAATACTCTATTTTTCTGTTACTGATTTTTAAGTATTTCAAATTTTCCAAACCTTTAAAAGTGTCCGATTCTATATCTTTTATATTTGCAGAAATATCAAGTTTTACCAACTTATTTAGACCATTAAATGCATTTTTAGAAATAGTAAGTTCAGTTTTAAAATCGTTTATTCCTATTTCTAATTCGCTCATATTTTTCATATGTTCGAAAAAATTTGCTTCAAAATTATTAAATTCTTTCACTGTTAATCTCATTTATTCTATTTTTTCAAATATTTTGAAGAACTCTTTAGGAATTACTTTTGTAAATTTATGTAGCAAGTCGAATTTTTTCAACTCTTGGACATTAATAAAATTCGATAAACAATTTGAGTCTGAAGGCTTTAAATCTCCGAAAATATCCGATTCTACTCTGATTAATAAGGATTCAAGTATGTTTTTTTCCGGATTAGATAAATCTATAATGTGATCATCAAACTTTTGATCTATTAAACTAAACAAAGTAATTGTCACCATTAGATCCTTTAAAGTAATAAAAAATTATCTTAGAATGAATAAAAAATTTTAGTTTATCGTGTATACTTCAAATGTTTCAAATCCTGATTCTTTTACATCGGGAAAAAACACTCGATTACTTGAGATAAAATTCTGGATTAAAGATAAAATTTTATCATTTAATTTATCTTTTAAAATGATTAACTTTCCCAAATAATTGTCGAATTTAAAATTGAATTCGTTAAAATAAGAATTAGTTTTCTTTTCTTTGGATCTTTTTTCAATCTTCATCGTTGCATTTTCCACATAGAATACAAATAAATTTTTATTTTCGCATTCTCGAATTTTATCAATAAATAAGTTTCTCAAAAAATTAAGATTTCCTTCTTCATTTTCATAGTTAGATGACGACTGTTGTTTTAAGTTAGATAAAACTTTTTCAGTTTGAATGTCTATTGTGTTAATTAGACTTGAATGATATTCTTCAAATTGTAGCTTTGATTCATTCATTGCGCAAATATTTCCAAATTAAGTTTCAAAAATTAAAATTTTTTTTTTTTATTTTAAAGTGGAATCCATCTGGACTATTTTAAATATTTCTATTTTAAAAAATTTTAAAAGAATTTTTGTTCTAAAAATATTTTTTAATCAAAATATTTTTGAAAAATTAAATTTATTATGAACGTGAAATGATTTATTATGAAGAATTCTTTAAAATTCAGTGT
The DNA here is from genome assembly GCA_002922825.1 of Brachionus calyciflorus. Taxonomy (NCBI): domain Eukaryota; kingdom Metazoa; phylum Rotifera; class Eurotatoria; order Ploima; family Brachionidae; genus Brachionus; species Brachionus calyciflorus. The sequence continues at coordinate 54,339 of NTPY01000100.1, read as the reverse complement.
GAAAGAAACTTCAAATCATAAAACCTTTCTTAAAAGTGCACTCTTAACTCCTTTTTTTAGACGAACCGAATTTTAAAATCTAAATTGAAAGTATCACTTCATGGTCAAATAAAAAGCATTTAAAGAACTATTTCAATGGTGCTAATATAAATGTACCGTCAACCGAAACTTTTGACCGTAACCAAATCAGTGTTACTAATCTTATTTTTCAATTTTAAGATATTTGTGCTACGGTCAAAAGATTACGATTCGATTGACGTTACACTTATTAGATATTAGAACCACTGTATCATCTAAGGGAGCAAAAATTTCAACCTAAACTCTGTTTGAAAATTATTTTCAAAAAATTGGCCTGGTCTAGATCTGCTAAACATTTTATATGATGTTATACAGACCCAAACCCCAAATAATGATTAAAATTTTTTTTTAATGGATATCTAAAATTTCTTTGTCTGCAGATTCTTTTTCAAGTTCAGCTGGAAAAATGACCTCTCGTTGACGATGCCTCTGAAAAACCTGCAAAATTTTCAAATTTAAAGGGCCTTTGACATTTCAAATTTATTTTAGGCTTTTTTCTACCAAAAAATCTTGTGAATTTTCAGAAATTCCTCAGAAATCAAAATTTATTTAAAAATCTTTGATTTTTTTTTTATGATTCTATCATAATTGAGTCAGAGTCTGAAAATTCACAAGATTTTTTGGTAGAAAAAAGCCTAAAATATTTTTTTCTCAGTTTTTTTTAAGAAAAACTTTGCCAATTTAAGTGTCTTGAATCGAAAACACACAAATTTTAGATTTGCAAGCCAAAATGAAGTCGAATCCAACATGAAATGCAAATATAATCAAAGTAGAGTAAAGAAAAACTATTTAAGTCGACTACTTCCTCATTGGAAAGATTGATTGATCTAAATGGATCTTTTTCTTGATGATTAGAATTTTTAACCTATTATGGTTTAAAATTTATATTCCTTTTTAAGGTTTAAAATTTTGAGAATAAAACAACATATGCTGTCTAGGGCTAACTTTAAATATAAATATTAAATTTTATATGAAAATATAAGCGAACAAAAACAGTCCTTTATCACTTTGGTTGATAATATAATCATATGACTCAAAAATTTATCAAAGGGGCAAAGCCTCAGGATCATAAAAATTATCTAATAAATTTTTATTTTTAAATTAACGCTAATTTTGCTTTGTTTTTTCTTCTTAAAATCAAATAAATTATAAATTCAAAAGTGAAATTTAGCTCACGGAGCTAAAGAAAAAAATAGGCAAGTCTTCTTTTTTTTTAAATTTTATTTAAAAAAATTCAACTAAAAAAAATATGGATTCAACTTGTGTTGGATCTAAAAATGAACCAATAACTGTTGAAATTGATCACGGTCATTCACACGACTCGCATTTTAAATTAACTCGAGTCCGAGCTCTAATTTTAATGATGGCTCTGAATGTAACGTTCTTTTTCGTCGAATTAATAATTGGAAATATAACCAAATCGAATTCCTTAGTCGCTGATTCATTTCACATGCTAAGCGATTTAGTATCATTTATCGTTGCTTTAGTATCTATTAAAATTTCACAAAAGACTAATACAGATCGTAATACTTACGGATGGGTGCGAGCAGAAATACTAGGGTCATTAATCAACGCTGTTTTCTTGCTTGCTTTATGCTTTTCAATTACAATCGAAGCTATAAACCGATTCTTTGAACCTGAGAATTTAGAACAAATAGATCTTATTTTAATTGTTGGTGGAATTGGTTTGTTAATTAATATTTTAGGTTTATTTATATTTGGACATCTCGGTGGACATCATATGCATAGTCATTCGAAAAAAAATAAAAAATTAAAAAAAGAAGATGATAAATCAGGTGCCATGAATATAAGAGGTGTTTTTTTACATGTCTTAGCCGATGCTTTGGGATCAATAGCTATAATTATAAGTACATTATTAATTAAATTTGTTCCCTATAATGGTGGATTTAATTGGAAATTATATATTGATCCATTTTTAAGTTTATTCATAGCTGGTTTAATTATAATTAGCACAGTGCCCTTACTTAAAGAATCAAGTTTAATTTTGTTACAAACTGTACCTAAAGATATTGATATTGAAAAGATAAAAGATGAAATTAAGAAAGTGGACAATGTTTTAGATATTCATCATTTTCACATATGGACTCTGAATTCCGATTGTTATATAGGTACAATTCATGTGTTAGTGGCAGAACATGCAGACAAATCCATATTCAAGTTAATCAAGACAGTTTTACATAAACATAAAATTCATTCCTTAACATTACAAATTGAATATGAGCATTTAAAAAATGACTATGACAACTGCTTGTCAAAAGATTGTTGTAAATTACAATGTTGTAATAAATTTTTAAAATTACGTAAATCAACAGTACAACCATGTTAATTTTATTTTAGGTTTTTAAAATTTTTTATTTGAATTAATTTGAATTTTTCTAGAATATTATTTTAAATTTAAGTAAAGAATATCTCTGTTTAATAAAATATATTAAAATTTTATCTTAAGTAATTGAGTCTCATATTAAATTCACGTAACAATTAATCATAAAAAAAAAGAATCTTAAATTTAAGAAGAGACCCTAGGAATAGACTGGTTGGCGTAATAAGCCGAAGAAAAGCTACCGTAAACACTCGATAGATATACCATGGTACAAATCTAAAATTTCAGATTTGTACCCACGATTTTATTATTGCAATCAAGTCTTTGGTATTATGGCTACAAAAAAAGGGATGGTACAATTTTGAAAATGTACCGGTACAATCATCGAGTGTTTACGGTACGTTGAAACTACGCTCAAAATATAGCTTTAATTTAATATCACAAGATAGCGTCGCTTCGCTCCAGGTTCTGAGCCGCAAAATTTTACAAATTTGAATTGACTTTTAAATAAATTAAAGTAATTTAAAGTTTTGATTTTTCTGTTGTAACTTCGCTCAGTGTTTTTAGCAGCAAATTTTGTCATTTTTTGTCAAAAAGTTATTTTGTTCAATTTAACAAAAAAACTTAACTTATAAAAAAAAGTGCGTTGGGAGACAGAATATTTCTTAGATTCGTTGAAATTGCTCCAAAGAAAAGATCAACTTTTCTAAGAAAGCGTAAGTATGTGTAGTTATTTTAATATTTGTCACGAAATAACTTTAAAAATTCTAATTAATTTTTTAGACTTTTTTAAGGAAATTTTTAAAAATAAAATTTCACTTAATCACTAATTTTTCTATTATATTTAATTCTTAAATATCGTGTCATTTTCAGCGCGACTTCTAATCGAAGTAAAAGCAAAAATTTGATATCTTGAGCGTAAAATATATAAAACAAATATTTAATTTAGCACAAATTTTATTTTTTGCTTAAGAAAAGAATGTAATGTGATTAAACAGTGCAGATAGAATTGATGAATAAAATCACTTTTTCACGTGACTAAACAAATAGAAAAATAATTATAAAAATTCCTTAGCAAATTTAATTTAATTAAATTTTTTAATTTTTTTTATTAACCACACACCATGTGACTTAGGAATTCGCTTAAGATCAAGTCAAAAATAGAGAAAAAAGCCATTAAGAATTTTGAATTCGAAACGAAAAGCCAAAATCAGCATCTAGAATTTTAAAATTTAAATTTTTTATGAAAATTTACTAATAAAAAAAATTTCAAATTTTTTAAGATTAATGCCGTTTTTAATTGAAAAGACAATTTATTTGAAACCAATTTTTTTTAAAAAATGAATGCATTTTAAATAAAAATGAATTTCTGCCAACAGGAACACAACAAATTGAATTTGAAAATATAAAGAAAAATTGCTTTCGTGTTAAAAAGAACAACAACTTGTTTTTTCACTTAAGATTTTCCTCTCATTCAACCAACTAAATTCAAATAAATCATAGCGCTTTCAAAATCTTAATAATTTCTATTAAGTAATTTTCAATTTTTTTTTATCGAATATTCTTTAAATTTCTATTTTAAAATTTATTTTTCTATTTTGGTTGAGGATTTTGTGACAGGTGAATTCCAACAAACACAAGTTTTTTTTTAAGAATTCAAAGGAAAAATTTGAAGAAAAAAAAGCATAATTTAAATTTTATTTTTAAAAATAGATTTAAAATTTAAGGTACAAAACAATAGGTACATGATCACTGCCGGTTATATGAGGTCTTATTACATGATCAACCAAATTATTGTTAAGTTTTTCCGACATTACAAAATAATCAAGTCTCCATCCAGAATTAGTATGTCTAGCAGTTACTTTACGGTGTGTATAAAACGTGTAGGCACCAGTTCTATTAGGATAAAGGTATCTAAACGAATCAAAATAACCATCGGATAAGATATCTGTAAAGTTTGTTCTTTCTTCTATTGTAAAACAAGCTGAATGTAAATGTGAACTAGGATATTTTAAATCGATTCTGTTATGAGCTACATTTAAATCACCAGTCCATATAATTGGTTTTGTTTTTTCCAAAGAGGCTAAATACTTTCTTAATACTTCTGCCCATTTAAGACGATAACCTAATCTAACTAATTCCGCTCCAACGTTTGGGACATCTAAATTACAAACAAAAATAATTGTACAAAATAAGGAAAGAAAAAATATTAACTATTGTTTAGAAATTTTCACGACTTGTTTTTTAGTGACTAAAAAAATATGAGACACATGGTCCAAAATAAAATTAACTTGTACTACTCATCGATTCTTTATATTCCTCTCCTTTCTCAGGAAAAGAAAGGGTTGAAGAAGAATCGAGGAACAAAATTCCAACAAGTTCGTTTTAATTTTTAATGTACATCAAAAATCAAGTATCAGTTAAATAGTAAAGTTATGAAAGATTTTGAGAAAAAAAAACAATCACAGATCATTTAGTCATTGGAATTTTAACGAAAAATTAAAGATATTTAGTTGAGTAATTTACAAAAAAAATTAAGCGATCAAAATTACGAAAAAAATGAATTTTTTTAAAAATTATTTAATTTTTAAAATTTTCAAAAATTTTATTTTTTTGAACTTAATTTCTGATCCTTTACTTTAATTTGCGCAGATTTTATAAAAAATTATGAATTCCAATCATCTAATCACAACTTAATTACTTTTTAAAAAACTGAATATCAATCGAATTTATTCTTAATCGACTGAACAGTCTTTCATTACGCCCTAGATTTATTAATTATTGATGGAATTTAGAGGCTTTAAAGCATGTTAAAAGTCATCAATTTCGAAAAAATTTGTTTTTATTTTAATTTCAAAAACCTACATGAGTTAATTAGGTAAAACTTGTCATATTCAGCAATCATTACTCTTCCCTCTTTATCAAATTCCTCATCATTAATACCATATTTAACTGTAATAGGTTCACTTCTAGACATTATTCCAACACCTGCGTATCCTTTTTTTCTACTAGACAACCAATAACAATGATAATTAGACAAAGTCGATAATTCATGAACTTTTGAATTATCATATTTAGTCTCCTGAAGACAAAATATGTCGGGACTTTCAGCTTCTAAGTAGTTTAACCCTCCTTTTTTGATCCATGCTCTCAAACCATTTATATTCCATGATGATATTTTAAAATTCCATTCTTTTCCATTCGAAGCATGCTTAAATTCATCTTTAAATTCGAGAATTTCATTCAAGCGAATTAAATTAATTTGAGACGTTGTAATTTCCAGCGATGTTGAAGCCTTTTCAGGCTTTGGCTTTTTGTTAACTTGGTTTTTATAAGTCTTTAACAAAAATGAAATCTTTTTAAATTTTTTCTCTGGTATAAAAAAGGGACTTTTTTTTTTAATTATAGAAAATTTTAGGTACTATTTTTCTTTTGGATTTTGAAGGCATTTTGAATATTTAAAAAAAATTTTTTTTTTTGGATAAAAGGCTTATTTTAAAAAAGAAGGGTTAACAAATTTCACAATTTTTTTTTAGATAGTAAAATGTTGAAAAACTTAGCACTTTTGCTTAGTATAATTTGTCTAACTTATGCTAATGATGTATTAGAATTTACTGACTCTAACTTTGACTCAAACATCCTTCAGCACGATGTAGCCTTAGTTAAATTTTATGCACCATGGTGTGGTCATTGTAAACGTTTGGCCCCAGAATTCGACAAAGCAGCACCTATTTTGAGACAAAATGATCCACCTGTTGCCTTAGTTAAAGTTGATTGTACAGTTGAAAGTAAAGTCTGTGGTCGCTTTGGCGTCAATGGATATCCAACTTTGAAAATTTTCAAAAATGGTCAAGTATCTGCTGACTATAATGGTCCAAGAGATGCTGATGGTATTGTTAAATACATGAGAACAAAAGCTGGTCCAACATCAAAAGAATTAAATTCAGTTGAAGATGCTGAAAAATTTTTGTCAAACTTCGACCATTCAATAGTCGGATTTTTCGAATCCTCAGACAGTGCTTTAGCTACAGAATTTAAAAAAGTCGCTGATCAATTAGCTGAGAACTACCGTTTCGCCCATACTAGCAACCCTGATGTCTTGGCTAAATACAACCATAAGGATCAAGTTGTTGTTTATCAACCACCTAGATTACAAGTTAAACTCTTACCAACTGAAGCTGTCTATACTAGTGGTGCTTCATCTGTTCAAATTCGTCAATTTATCAAAGATGAACTTCATGGTTTAGTCGGTCATAGAACACCATCAAACTCTGGTGACTTCAAACGACCTCTAGTTGTTGTTTTATATAATGTTGATTATGTTAAAGATGTAAAAGGTTCTAATTATGTTAGAAATAGAGTAATTAAAGTAGCTCAAAAATTAAGAGGTGAAGGATTAAATGTTAATTTTGCCATTTCGAGCATTACTGATTTTGCTCAAGAATTAAACGAATTCGGAGTTGAATCACCACAATTCGAGAATAAATACATGGTTGCTCGTGGTGCAAATAATGAGAAATTTAAATTTGAAGGTGAATACTCAGTTGAGAATTTGGAAAAGTTTGCTCGTGATTTAGTCGCTGGTAATTTGGAACAATACTTGAAATCCGAGCCAGTACCAACATCCAATCCAGAAGCTGTTCGAACAGTTGTTGCTAGAAATTTTGATGAAGTTGTCAATGATCCAACTAAGGATGTTCTAATTGAATTTTATGCTCCATGGTGTGGTCATTGTAAAACTCTAGCTCCTAAATATGAAGAATTAGCAAGTAAATTAAATGGTGAAAGTGAAATTGTTATTGCTAAAATGGATGCTACTGCCAATGACGTACCAGCACCATATGATGTCAGAGGGTAATTATAAAAAAAAAACTTTTATTTCCGAAAAAAAATTTATTTATTTTTTTGTTTTTAGATTCCCTACTATTTTCTTTGCACCAAAGAATAACAAACGTAATCCATTAAAATACGAAGGTGGCAGAGAAGTTGATGATTTTATTAAATATTTGTCTCGTCAAGCAACTAATCCATTAAATGGATATGACCGAAGTGGAAAAAAAGTCAAAGCTAAAAGCGATTTGTAGACCAATCTTTTCACGATATTTTTTTTCTCTTTAAATTACTTTCTCTTAGCGAATAGTTTTTTTTTGTTTATTCTTTTATTTGACTTATTTAAATAAATTTTTTTTCAAAAATATGTTTTGGATTAAGTTTTTTAGGTAAGGGTATTTTTTAATGGTTGAAAATGCTGAATATTTCTTAACTTTGATTCTTTGACTCCTTATAAAGCTAAAATTATAGCTATATTAATAGTTGGAGAAAAAATTCGAACTTTAATAATTTGAAGTAAAAGAACTTCAAAAAATTAAATTGTACTTGGTTATCTGTTAAAACTTGGTAACCCGGATGCGTTATTTCTAGATATTTTAAAGGTACGCTTTTTTCAAAAATTCGTAAATCAAAGATTCGCAATATAAAATATTATAAGGGAACCTTCGTTATAAGTTTTCTTTGAATGCTTATTTTTACACGAAAAATTCAAATCACTCGAGTCATTTTTAGTTTTCATGGAGCTAAATCGCCGATTAAGTTATTTAAGGTCAAATAAAATATAAAATTTAAATATTATTGGAAATTTTGAATATTAACGATAAATTAGCGAGTCCGTTTAAACAAAAAATAAAAATTAAAGAAAAAATTTAATTTTCTGTGGCCTCTTACATAAATTAAATTTATTTTTTATTTTATAATGAAAAATAAGCGTACCATTATCGTTATCATAATTTTTTTTGAATTGGTAATGGTAACGGAATGGTTTGATTAGTGTTTACTTTTAAAGTTAAAAATCAGTCCATTTAAAGATGCTTAAGTAATTTTACGGTAACGCTCACTTTTTTGTTTTGTTATAACTGTTGTATGGACCTCGAATTTAACGAAGGGACTCTTCATTAAAATTCAACCTCTTAGAAATTTTATTAGAAAATGTAAATTTCTAATTCACATTCACATAACACAAATTTAACTAAATCTTATGTTAGTGGTAACGCGTAAGCCTTTTTTCATAGCAAGTGCTAACCCTTGAACTTTTTGCCTTTTTGCAATCTAAATGCATGTAAAACGGGTTCCGCTTGAGGTCTACTTGAGACTTTTTGACAATTGTCACTAGATGAAATGCCCAACTAAAATTTTGTTCATTAAAATTTTACTTTAGGAAAAAATAAAGAATTCGATCATTATTATTTTTATCAATATTTTTAAAATAAAAACTTATTTATTGAATTCTTCTGTTCAAATTAAGAGAAGCAAAAAATTTACATAAAAAAAAATTAAACTCTTATTGTTTTCCTATGTTTGTTTCTTCTTTTTTATTTGGGAAGATTAAGAAGTAATAAAAACGAACATAAATGTCAAAAAGTTTCAGGCAGACCTCAAGCGGAGAAAAAAATTAGATTTCTGGCAGAAAATTTGCCGAAAAATCAAATAGTTTTCAATAAAAAATTTTTGACTTTTTGTCAAACGGATCTCCGTTGATTCTTTTTGTACTACTTGGCGATAGGTGGCATTTAAATAACAACTTTTTTTAATGACACTTTTTATTTAAGAAAAAAGCTCGGGGTCCGCTTTTTTATAATGTTTACAAAATATACACTGAAAGTTATATTCGTTTGTATAGTTTAGAAAAATTAATAATCATAATTCTGTTCGTTTGAAGGATATTGCTGATAATAATATTGACTTTGATAATATTGTGAATATGGTTGTTCTGAATAGATTTTATCATAATCTTCAATTTGTTCGCCTACATTTTCGCTTTGGTAGTACTCGTCTTCAAATTCTCTTTTTATTTGAATAGCAGTACAACATGTACAAACTTATAAAAAAAATCACTGTATTTAAATAACAGTGTAAAACTAATTAAATAAATAATAATCTTACAAAATACAGCTAATACATCGTTTAGGAGAGAACCCTTTAAGAGAAAGCAATTTTAAAAACGTTATAAACATTTTAAATTAAAAGATTTACTTCTATATCGCGTTTAAATCTCGAAGCTGGTCTTAAATAGAAAAGACCATATGGATGAAATAAAAGCTGTAGAAGAGATGCCCATAGAGGTTCATCAGAAATATGTGACGCATAAGCTGTGTAACAAGAAGGAAACCAGAAACCTAAACAACAATCACTCAAGCTGTCAGTGCACTCAAATAATCCATATTGCCAATCATTAGTATCACTCGTGGTTTGAGCACTTAAATTGAAATTTTCTATTTCAAAGAAAATATATTTTCGATTTAATAGAGAAATTACGTCATTTGTATTATTTTTCTAAAATTTTCAATGCTCTGATAAAACATAGAACATTTTTCAACAAGAACATTTCATTAAATATTGAAAACGACCGATACGCATGATAGAACCAATTTAATGGTATCAATCAATGTTCAGTGTAGAAGCTTTTTAGAATTCTTTTCAGAAAAAAAAGAAAAAATGAATAATAAATTTTTTTCTTGTATTTTAATTAATTTCGAAAATACTTAGAAATTTCAATTTCTCAAAAATAATTTAGTAATAATTTCAACAAAAAATAAATGCAATTCCCTTATTTTTAATGGCGAACATTTTAAATTTTAATTTAAGCCTCAATGTTAAATTAAACTAGATACATTTTAACAAGTAAAGCAAAATAAAACTTTTAATTTTTAACTTAGTGTTCAAATTGGTTTACAATACTGACAAGGACGTTGTAGTAGTGCGTCATTTAAAGGTAATTAGTTAATAAAAATAAAATTTCATAAATTGGCAACATTTTTTATTCTAATTGCGTTTTCAAAATTGCATTTTTACATACTAAAGTATTGTAAAAAAAGTAACATCCCATTTTGAAAATTTAGAAAAAAATCTAATAGAAAAAAATTGCCAATTGTTACCCACAACGAAGAAATTTTCGCCACAAAAATTTTTTTTAAAGTTGATAAAACTTATTAGCACCAAAACATACCAACTTTTGAACAGAAATTTTTCAAGTTATAAATCATTTTTAAACACAAAAAAAATATTTTATTTAATTTAAATTATCCCTACCGATATGTCTATGGTTTTTCGAAATCAAAAAAGGACCTGCACCTAGGGAAAGAGTGTTAAAATTATCGGAGTTATGTTTAATCGAGTTTTTAAAATTTATTTAAAAAAATATCATCAATTGAAATTTCTCCAAGAAATATATTAGATAGAATAATTCATTATTTAGAGTTGCTCTAGGAAATCTTAAGCGGCGCGCAAAAATTGTTTTTGAAAAGTTTCGGAGCTTTTTAGAATGGTATAAAAATTCTTTAGAATGGCTCTTCTTTAACAAAATTTAAAACAAAATCATAAAAGCTTGAACCATTGAAATATATTTTATGTAATTTTTTCATAGTTTCTCGTTCCTTATTAATTTTAGATATTAGAAAAAAAATTAAAAGTCAAAATTTAAAATTTTTATTGTTTATCATCTTGTAAGGTAAATTTTTATTTTAAGACTGCAAAATTAGAAAAATATTAATGAATCTAATTTGGTTTATAATGAGATGGAAAAACACTATTTGCAACTGAAGAAGGTTGTTTATCTGGACTGATACCATAAAATTTACCAGAATATGTGTATTTAAGATAAGCTAGAAAACCGGCAGCTAATACTGAATTCATAAGACCCCATTTAATTTTGTTTGTTTTGGCATAGACGCCCATAGCTGGAAAAGTAGCCAAAGCAGCTACTACGTGATTTTTAGAATCATTCTTTTTGCCTCTATAATTAGCAGTAGCATTCACGATTGCTCCATAAGCTAAACCAACTCCGGCTTTAATTGGAAAAAAAATTGATACTTTCTGTAAAAAGAAATACAAATAAAAAAATGTTTACTGCATAAGGCAATGACGCCAAAAGCGGCTGGCAAAGCTTGTCTCATAGTTTTTTTCTTTAATTCAGTTAGAGAAAGATATTTCATGGGAGCAAAGCCTAAACCAGTACCGAATCCAATTAAGGTTGTTTGTTTAACTAAACTTCCAATATTTTCGTAGTCTTTATTTTCGAAAATATTAAATCTAAAGTCTTGTTTCAATGAATCCAAAGTCATTTCACTGAATAGAATACGACGATGTACAAACCAACGATAATATTGATATTGATAATCGTATAAATCGGCGATTAATTCAAATGGATTTCTCATCTTTTAATCTAAAATATTTTTTTCTAAAAATAAAAATTGAAAATTAACTCTTTTAATTTCTAAAATTTTTTGAATTACATAGCTGAAATACGTGAAAAAATAAAGGCATCTTTTGTAGATAGCCTATTACAGTATTCTTTAAAAATTAATCCAAAATTTAGCCTTAGCTCTAAGAGTAGTCACCAAAAGTTGAAATAATCATAAATTTTTAAATTAAAGGAAGATTTTTACCGTAATTCCTTGCTATTTAATGCGGCATTTAAACTCGTAATTTCGAATTTATGACTAGGCATTACGTAAAAACGATTTTTTTTTGAAAAGTGAAAAATACGGCATTTATTTCCGAAAATCTGAAAATAAACTCAGCATAATTAATGGATACCTGAAAAACACGCACCCCCAATTTTTAACAAAAACACGCGACTGACATGAAGAATTCAAATTTCGAATAATATTTGGCCTAACGCACCCGGGTGTTCTCATTTTAAAAGCAGTTTTTTTGTTTTAAAATTTTTAATAAAAAAAATATGACAATTTCAATTTTATTTTCGGAAAGAGTAGAAAAAATCAAATTTTTTGATATATAGAAACATATAAAAAAGTCTTTTCTTCCTGTTGGCGCACCCAGTCGCGTGTTTTTGTTAAAAATTGGGGGTGCGTGTTTTTCAGGTATCCATTAATTCTTACAAAATCTGATTTTTCAAATAAAATAATAATTATCAAGAGAATTTTTTGTCTAGTATAATGAACCAATTAATTTTCAACCTTTAACTATCACTAAGTCCCGTTTTATTTGTACATATTCTAAAAGAACGTAAAATTTCTTAAAATGATAAAAATTTAAAAAAAAAAAATTTTTTTTCTAGCTCGTAGTAAATATTAGATTAGTCGTTTTTATTTAAAAATTTTTAGAGTTTTTTCAATTGTTTATGGAAAACAATTCTTATTCGTCCCTTAATTTCATTGAACCTTATATTAAGTTTATTTTTGAAAATTTTTGAAGTGATGTTTAAGTACAACTCAGGTGTTTCGAAAACTGTTCAAGACCTAATGTTCTTAAATTTACTTACCGCTGTATTTAAATACAAGATGAGATTTCTTATGATTATTTAAATTAGATTGAAAAGAAATAATTCTATCTTATGTTAAAATTTTTAAATTAGCAGTTTAAAAAAAAATGAACAATTATCGATCCGAATAAAACATTTTAAACTGAAACCCTTTAGAAAAATATTATTTCTACCGAGGATAGTGACTCCTCGGCTTTAAAGATCTAAAATTTATAATTAAAAAAATAATAAAAAACTTTATTATAAATTATTGAATGCCTTTATCGGCGAGCTCTGCCAAAACTCTTTGAATATAACCAGTATCGGGATAACCAAAATTAGCTGGGCCTCCATCAATACTAGTCTTATGATGTATATCATTCCAAGTAACAACATTATTACGATTAGTAGTTCTAGACTGGCCAATCGTGAATAATAATTTTTTTTCAAAAGCTTTTTGTAATAATCCCAATACTTTTTTACCATCATTATCATTAGGCAAATAAGCCACTCTTTGAGTTCCATGATATCTTTGGCCCGGATTTGGATGATTAGCTTGTTGAACTCCACTTGGAAATAAATAACTAATTTCAATCGTATTTACACTCTTATCATAACCAGGTAAAGTTAAATTCAAAATTTTTATATTCATTGTACCATTGGGTTGATTGCCCTCATTAACTCCATATACCATGTTACATAAAGGACATACTTGTTTCACATTAAAACTTTTATCTATACAACTTTTACAAAATATATGCCCACATTTATTTAGTTTTTTGGCATCTGAAACATTATCTAAACATATGGGACACTCATCAAGTTTATCCTTGTCATTATCGTTGATTTCTGGGTTGAGAAAATTTTTTAAAATTTCTAAACATTCTTTTATTTGATCCGGATTGTTATTTACAATGTAAATTTTGATATTTTTTGTCAAATTTTTTAAATAACGTATCGATTCAATGAGACTATTAACGCAATCGTTTATGGCTCTACGCGCAAGACCAGTACCAATTAAAGGCACTGCTATAGATTCCAAATTTAATTCATTAAAACATTTAGTAAATAAATTTGAATAAATCATTTCGAGATATGTTTTATGTTTGGGAGTGACGACATGTAAAATATATTTATATTGATTTAAATTGAATGCGTGTGTATCATGAACAATTCCAGCTTCCAATTCGCCAAATTGGGAATTATAATTTTTATATTCTGTTAAAATTTTTGGTCCAGCTGCTTCGGTAATTGCTTTAGATACACCGCCGTAGTGTTCAAAACATGGACCTGTACAATTTACGATACAGTCAACATTTGTCAATTCAGTAATGCTTGAATTCAAAACGATTAAATCGATGTTTTGATTTGTGAATTTCGAAAATTGATGGATCTTATCTGAGGCTAACATTTATAATTTTATTTTCTGAATGATTTAAGTACTCTATATTCATAACATTCAAAAAAAATTGAAGCTTTTTTTTTAGAATGCAAATATGCAAAAGTTTTAAAATTATAATTTTAGCTTTTATTTTTGTTTTTTTTTCAAACTAAGAGAGAATTGAGTTGAAATTGCAATTTTAAGTTCAATTACGATTTGATTTGATTAAGATTTTTTTTTAAATATTTTAACTTAGTTCTTTATAAAATACCTGTCAACATCTCATATGAGATCCTCGGTTACGAATTTCTCATGAGATCTCAAAAGATTTCGTATCTTTTAATCGAGCAATAGATGAGTTCACATGAGAATTTGGTAACCGGGGATTTCAGTGAGATCTATAAAGAGATTATGACAAGGGAATCGTTGACTTAAACTATAAAAAAAAAATTTTGAATTTTTCTCATATTTAAAGTTCAGAATTGGTTCTTGTATTTTACGTAATTGTGCGTAAGATACTGTAATATTTTATCTCTCTTCTTCTCGTTCGATTGTCTTCTTATTCTGTAATAGAATGTTGTTGAATTTGAATTAACCCCACCACTAACTTCTGTAAAACCGTTCACATCAAATAAGAGAAAAACACCAGAAACTTAAACACAAATGGAAATTCCTAAAAAGAGAACAATCGAAAGAGAGACATAAATGAGGTTGAAGTAAATTTTTTATTTTATTTTAATCATTTGAATTTTTAACCCGATTTTTCAGATTTTATCCACCTCTTTTAATTTTATAAATTCCCTAACAAAATTCAAACGAGAATCGACTTATAAAAATTCAAAGAATTAGTTTTAATATAATTTTCGATTTTAGTTTTGTAACCAAAAAATCTTGATTTATTGTTTTAATAATGCTAAAAATTTGGATTATTGATAAATCTTAAATAAAAGGAAACAGTTTCTTTTAAAGTGTATATAAATTATATCTTTTTTTTTTATTTGGGTGAAACTTTTTTGTGTCAGGAGTGGGGACTTGAACCCGGACCCTTGAATCAACTAGGTTCGCTAATTAATTCAAAATTCCAGATTTCCTATCCAACGACTCGAACAATTAAGACATCCAAAAAATTTTTTAAATTTATTTGGTTGTAGTTTTTGGTCCATTACTATAATTAAAAAATTCTTTAATTTATTTTTTTTTAAATTTTTAAATGCTTAAAAAATTTATATTAAAAATCAGCTCCTTAGGAAGGCATTCTTATTATCTCTCAAAAATTATTTTCAGTATTAGATACCGTAAAAGATAATTTTACAAAAAGATAATTTTCAGTATTAGATACCGTATTACACTACTGTACCTTGCGCCGAAAAACATAAGGCATGCATGAAATTAAAAAAATTTTTAACAATTAATTTTTTAATTCCTAAATTTTTATTTATCATTTTTTTTAATTTCTCTTTGGTTGTAAAAACTAATTTTTTGGTTGTGAGTGCTAATTTTCTGGTTGTCAAGAGAGTTTTGTCGAAAAATTGCTAAATTTTTAATTTTTTAATACTGTGACATGAATGTAATTTCATGCTTGCCATGTGTTTTTTTAAGAGACTGAGACTTAGACTGCAAGAATCCTCGACTATTCTTTTTAAATAATGTACAGAATATGCAAAAAAGGGTGTAAATTCAAGAATCAATTCAGCTGTTTTTTAATTTTAAGAATAAAAAATAATTTAAACTTTAAATAAACTTTATTTGAATAAATGAACTAAAATTTTGATATTTAAATCAATTTTTAAATGTTTAATACATTTTAAAAAATAAAGAAAAAATTTTAAATAAATCAATAAAGCTCAAAAAAATATGAAAAAAAAAACAAATTTAGATTGAAATTTTTTTGTTTGTTTTAAAAGTTAATTTTTTAAATTAACTCAAATTTTTATAATTAATTGATTAAATTTTTAAATTGATTTATTTTATTTTGTGATTTAAATTTATCAAAACAATTTTTAAATTTCTGAAAAAAAAAAGACTAAAATAATTTAAATTTTTTGTTTGGATTACTAAAATTTGCTCACACAATATCGAATTCGGAATTTTTGTTTAACAAAAAAAAAAATCTTTTTTTTGCTAAAAATTTGAAAAAAAAAATTTTTTTTTGAAAATTGACATTCGAAATTAGAATTCTCTTAATTATTTTTTTTTATACAATTCTTTGCAAAAATTTTACTCATCATTTTTAAAAAAACAAATTTAAATTTAATCTGCTAATAATAAAAAAAAAAGAAGAAAAGAAAAGGGCAAATAAAGAAAAAAGTTTTTTAAATAAATAACAAAATACAAATTTTAAAATTATTCAAGATTTAAGATTTAGTTGGACTTTTTTGCTTTGATCATATTTTGTCTCCATTTTTTATATTGATGATCAACTAGATCTAAAAATGATGGAAATTTATAATATCTAACCTTTAAAAAGTAGCAAAAGCACATTCGTCTACCACGACATGTATAACAAGCTAATTGCTCATTTTCATCATCTAAATTTTCCTCTTCTTCCTCATCGCCAAAACTTTGTATTCCACTATTTACATAGTCGTAATAGCCTTGAGGATTAAACATACCACTAGGATCACAGAAAGCATAAGGATTATCCGATGATTGTGGTGAACACATTGAAACTGGTGATGGATACATAGTCTCCATAGGTTGTTGTTGTTGTTGTGGTAAGCATTGAGTTTGTTCTTCAACTTGTTGATCATTACACAATGGTGTTGCACTATTTGATTGATATAAATTTTGATTAGGACAACTTGGGAACACTGGTGTGCTCTCAACACTTGGCATTTGTGTCTTATGATGCTTTTTATTGTATTTTCTTGATTTGTATTTATTCTCATTAGGAATGCTTGTCGGAGTTTGTTGTGGTGGTGGTTGATACATCATGTAGGGTTGTGGAGGCATTGGTGATAAATACGTATTTTGTGGGTACATGACGTATTGGTATTGACATGGTGAATTAGTATTACTTTCAGCTGATGTCGGTACACTTGACTCCATTGGTGACATGCATGTATTTGCCATATTATATAAATTTTGTGGTTGACGTGGAGTTTGATACGAACCCAAAAGCGATGATTGCGGTGGAGATGACAATTGTTGTTGTTGCATTGGTGAATAAGTATTTAAAGTATATGCACCAAGATTTGGATCGTAGACATAAGCCTGGTAAAGATTACAATTTTGTTGAGGTGGTGAATTAATCATTTGATAATCTGGTTGATTATATTGAGTTGGATAGACATAATAAGGCGATCCGATTTGAACAGGCACAGCATTGTTTTGATATTCATAAGCACCAGTCGTAGTGTTCACATTAATCTCTTGATACATTTGATAATTTTGTTCATTGGTCGAAGTCAATACTGAGTCTTCATTCAACGAGTCGATTATGGATTGTTCCGGTGACGAACTTGGGACTAATGGTTGAGTTGACTCAGTAGTCATGAATGGTACTTGGGCATTTTTTTCAATCATTTCACTTTCAACTGGAACTATATCTTCAAATGAATTTTTTGAAGAGTTCAACTTTTGAAATTTGTGCTTATTTTGTACACGATTGGCTTTAATTGGTGTCGAATTGTCAAATACTTGTTGTTTTTTACAGCTCATTTTTATTTTGTTTGTTTGTGGTAAAAAAATTTTTTTAAGCCAAAAGTTTTTTTTTTTGAAAAAAAAATGAAATTTAATGACTTGACTAAAAATTAACTAAAATACAATTTTAAAAAAAAAATGATTTTTTTTTTGAATTTTATTTAAAAACTTTAAATCAAAAAAGCTAATCTTTTTTTTTTCTCTGTTCAAATCTCTCATGCTTTTTTCTTTTTCCTAAACAGTTTTTGTTTTTTAGTTACAGTCAAATTTTCAAAACAAATTTTGCAAAAGCATGCTCTTTTTTTTCTTCAAAGAATCTAATTTAAGATAGTTGTTGTTAAACAACAACAATAATAAAAGATCGGCTTTATAAATTTGCTTGTCCGGGACTGTTTTCATTGTTGGTACTTAAATGAAGCTTTGACTTACATAAGATGATTATTGACGATTCGCTAACCACGTGATAATCTTTTTCATAATTTTTTTGTTCTCTCGTCAAAATGTTCAATATAATTTTAACCTCATAAAATTAAAATTTGAACCATCTAAGAATGCTTCAAGATGCAAAACAAAAAAAAGAGGCTTTCGATTAAAATATTTTATTTACAAAATTATATAAACCAACTAAAATAAGTATAATAAAGTTTTTTTGGTTTAGAGTCTCTTAACAAACTCAGTCCATTGCAAGCCTTCTAATTGTAACCTGTTCAATATTGTTTTGTATATGTCTTTTGATAATGGTAGAACCATACCGGTTGTTTGGATCTCCTCTGAAAATAAATATTTTTTTTAGACTTTTTTTTTTCAAATTTTTTTTTTCGAAAAGAAATGTACTTTCAAGGACCATTTTAGCAGCAATGGCAGCAGGTAGACCAACGGTTTTAGCCATTGCAGTTTGACCATTAGGTTCTCCATAATGAATAAAGTCAACGGTTTTAACTTCATCATGGCCATTTTGTAATTTGTAGCCAATTTCGTGATGCATTATTATTATGTCACGTTCACCAGGGCCTTAAAATTAAGTTTAAAAAAATTTAGATCAAATTAGGTTATTGTTTAATTGAATTTTTTTAAGAGCTCTTTTAAATTGTAAGACAAAAATTTAATTCAAATCTGAAAAAGAATCAATTTAACTTGAAAAATTAGAGCAAAATTAACTCAAAGAGAGTTTAATTAAAATTCTTAAAAAAAGATAATAATCATATAAAAATTTTTGCTAAATCAAAATGAATTTCTCGGTTTTTGTAGTTTCTATTCAAAATTAGTTCCTTTTTCACATAAAATAATCTAAATTTAAGGTGGAATATCGCTGATTCCTTGGAAAATTTTAAAGATAAAAGTTTCCGCTTTATACATCGAATACCTTGATAAATTTTTTTAGCTCTTAAATAATTACTTTCAAAGTTTATGTGACCACAACAAAAGTTTTAAGAAAAAAATATCAGTAAGGCTGTTTAAAGAATAAAAGAATTTATTAAAACTGAACTAACTGAAGAATTAAGAAAAGTAATATTTAAAGTTAAGCAATAGATTTTTACCATAATCGATAATTTATATAAAAACCGTTGTTCATAAATTATTTTTTCAGTCACAATTTGTCATAGATATTCACGCTAAGTGTCATCCTAGACACATTGTCTTAAGTTTTTACACTTAAGACATTTAATAGCAAAAGTATAGATTAATTACCAGTGATTTAGACTACGACGGCGTAATACGCCGTTGAAACGAGACGTAGAAAACTCCGTATTATCCTCTGATTACGCTCAAAATTTTTTAATTTCCAACTTTTGATGGTGCACTAAACATAGATTTAAAAAAATTTAATTTAATTTTCATTTAATTTTTCCTTACCGAGCCAATGATTGATGCTGCATAAAACCCGAAATTCCAATAATTGATGCCCGGTCAAATATTAGGGATGTTGGTTTGATGCATGAACCACGCTTCAAGTCATGGGAGGTATGTAGAATAGTTCATGCATCAAATCCAGTTCTTAAGTTCTGATGCTGCATAATTCAGCAAGGGAATACTAAAAAGACCAACTAAAAATTAGCCGACTAATTTTTAGTCGACTTTACTAAATTAGTTTAGTTTTGACCCATCACTAAAGTATAAGTTTAACCTCTATAATTTTTATAGTGTTTTTAAATGCTTTTTTTTTGTCATAAAACACTTACATTTTACCCTTTAAAAACAAGACTAAAAGTAGAATTTTTTTGGCAAAGATGGAAACTCTTATGTTTAAAAAATAATAAAAACTAACGAATCTTTTTCAAGAATTTCAGAAGCTAAATTGACTTGAAAATTAATTAAACGTAAATAAAAAAAATAAAATATTTAATCTTACTATATGCCAAGCGTTTAGCCATGAACAATGCCAAAGAATCTAAAGGATTTCCCAATTTATCAACTAATTCATCAGATAATAAACCTAACTCTTCAACTGCATTCAATAAATTATTATCTTGATTTAATTTATCAAAAATAACGCCTTTAACATTTTCATAATAAGTGTCTCTATCCAAATGCAATAGATCACACATAAATTGTCTCTAAATAACAAAAAAGGGAAGAAATTTTAATAAAATAATTTTAAGCATTTTTTTTTAAATTTTTTTGTTACCCAAGTAATATCAGGTCCAGCAGCATGTAAACTAGGATGATCCTTCAACGAGATTAAACCTAATTTAACTAAAGCTAAAGCATTTTGACAAAAACCTTTATATCTTAATGTGCCACGTAGGATAGAATTGACAGTATTTATATTATATTGATCAATATAAGCTATTGAATCTCTATTTGGAAATGCTTCGAGATTAAAACCAGGTAAAAATGAGACTGGTCCAGAGCCTTGTTCTAATAAACCACCATTGCCTGGTATCTCAATTATTTTACCATGTTTCAAATATTTAGCACCGGAGATCGTGTTTAATAAAACAGCTCTTGGTGACCAATTGAATTTATATCTGAGTGAATTATTAGCCGATTCAGGCGCTGGTAATCCACCACAATATGAATTAAATGTTTCTATAACTCCGCCAGATTCTTTAATTTCATCGAAACACTGCATAGCTAACATATGATCAATACCTGGATCAAGACCAACTTCGTTAATTATAGTCACACCTTGTTTAACGGCAGCATCGTGTAAATTTTTCATTTCTTTAGTTAGATAACTAGCTGTGACCATGTTAACTTTATATTTAATACATTTTTCAGCGATTAATGGATGATAGGTATAAGGAAGAAGACTAATAACAATTTGATGATCTTTTATTAATTTTTCTAATTCTTCTCCACTTCTTAGAACATCTAGAACAACTGGATTAGCTGATGCATATTTGGATGCAATTTTATCAGCTTCTTTTTTCAAGGCACTGACGACTGTGACAGATAAATGTGGATCTCTAGTTAAATATTCTATAACAGGATCACTTACGTAACCGGCACCTAGGACAAGGACTTTTTTGTTAGATGAGACAATTTTACTTTGAGATCGGCGTTTTTCTCTTAAATTAGCGATGTATTCATAATTTGGTGTTAATTTACTATTTGCTGTTATAACGGCATTTTTGACAATAGGTCCAATATTTTGTTGACTGAATTCTTTTTTGGCATCACAACGAGCCATCTCATCAATGTGAGGTAAGAGAAGATTTCCGAAATATTCCGATGCTTCACGTGGAAGTTGAGTCGGCATATTGTCTATGGAACAAACTAAAACTCCATTTCCACCAAAACTCTCTTTATTTGTGTGATTTTCGGCATCGTATAAACAAAATGGATGATCTATGGTTGTACACTCTTTCATAAATTCAATAGAACCACCTGGATCAGCTGATATATCACAAATACCAACGAGTCTATGTGGTAATGATGGGCAACCTGGACTAGAAGGTAACCATGGTTGATGAGCTGGTTGTAAGAGTTTTTTAGCATCTGGAATACGAATTAATTTCGGTGAATTTGGAGCCCAATAGATACCATTTATAATTACACTTGAATATGGTGCGATATCACGAGAAAAAGTTGATGTATATCTTTTTCAAACAAAACAATTGATTATTTTTTTATTTATTTATTATAAATTGGTCTAGACAATTTATTTTTGATTCAAAAAAAAAATCTATTGAAAATTTTCCAGCTGTTAAGAATACACAAATTTTTTGAAATTTTATTTTTGTTGACTTAAATTTTAAAATCGATATTTTGGGGCTTGTCAAATTTTAAGTAAATTCTGTGACCAAAATAAATTATTAATGACCATCTGGATCATTCTATGATATACAAGAGTAACCGTAGCCTAGCGAATCGTACTAAGAGCGTATCCGTCTTCAAAATTAGTTTTTTTTTTAATTTTTTCTTTTAGTACGAGTACGGGATCATTTATTGTACCATATTCTTATACAAAGTAGGGGAGTAACATTAGCAGTAGTTATATTCGAAAGAAAATTTGAAAATTTATTTTGAGTATGCGAACGGATACGGCGTTAATCCTGAGCATTAAAATTAGGAATTAGTGAAAAATCTTTAAGGTTTTTTTAAATTTTTGTCTAAACTTTTTGTCAATTCCATAATTTACTTAGAAAAAATATGATATGTTTTGAAATATTGAGCCATCATAAAATTGGATTGAAAATAAGTTATCTTGCTTATTACTTCAGTCTTTGGAGTTTATAAATAGGAAAAAAGACGAATAATTACGAGCTTTAATTTTTAATAGCCTTTAGAAATCTCTGTTAGTCTTATCTTAAAATTTTATTTAGAAAAATGAAATTTGAAATCATTTTTGTTATCATAAAACTGTCGAAACTCAAGTTCTTGACTCAATTATTCAAAAATAACTATTTCTTTTCCAAATAAAAATAATTTTAAAGAATTTTACACTTAATCTTGTCATTTAATTACTAAGTATGAAAAGAAAGATTATTTTTTTTATTACCTTTCTGGATGTTCTTCATATTCCTGTGGATCAAATTTACCAGTTTCTTTATTAATTAAATGATCTTTTCTTGATACTTTACAAGCATAGACTTTATTAGTAGCACCATGTTCAGCGACTTTTTTTAATTGGGTCGGATGAACATATTCATAAGGTAATTCTCTGAATACTTCTTGAGCACCTTGTGATACATTACCACTACCAGTGAAAACAAAAGTCAACGGTCCAATCGACTTGGGCATGTAACCTAGCGCAATTTCATAACCGGCATCTCGCACAGCTTGGCGTGCCATTTCACTACAACGATAATTATGAGCCGGTCCAATATGAACAAATGGAGTATGATGTCCTAATGCAATAAATCTCAAACCAAGACCGTGCATAATATCAATCATACCAACAACGCCAGCATATTTACCAAAAGCAACAACTCGTTGACCATTAGAATCGCACATTTTTTCATAATCAACCAACAAAATATTTTTTTCCAAAACAGCATCTAACAATG
Organism: Brachionus calyciflorus; assembly: GCA_002922825.1. Lineage (NCBI taxonomy): Eukaryota > Metazoa > Rotifera > Eurotatoria > Ploima > Brachionidae > Brachionus > Brachionus calyciflorus. The sequence goes on along the minus strand of NTPY01000100.1, from coordinate 31,189 downwards.
GCATATTTGCTTCTTGAGCCTTTATAGTATGACTAAAAAAAGCATATGTCTTATTCGGAATTAATAAATCAGCAGGAACTTGTTTGACACCTAAGATCAAACTTGCTTCACCTAAATCCTCTTGTATGACTGCTCCAGCTTGAATGTATTCCGGTGTTTGAAATGCGCGTCTATTCGATGGTTGAACAATGACTTTATAGCCGTCTTTCATGACTAATTTTCGTACATGATTCGGTGATAACGGTGCTCTACGCTCCCAAATACTCTGATCTTCACGACGTATAGCTATTATTTTATTCGTGTGTATTTCATTTTGAGACGTTTTAAGATGCTTATATTTAGTTTTAAGAAATTTACTTAAATTTCTAATCATTTTACTAACTTTGAGTTATAAACTAAAAATAAAATTAAAAAATCATAAAGACATTTAGAAGAAAAAAAATGAAATCTAGATGAGCAAAGCTTCATATGTTACAGATGGTTGAAGTTAGTAAAAATTTTTTTTTTTTTTTAAATTTAGATAAGATAAAAATTGATAAGAGGGATCCTAGTGTCATTATTTAACTTAACTAAATAGAAAAAAATATATTATATTTTGTTGATAAAATCAAAATTTTTTTAAAGGCGTGTCAGAAAAACGCATTTTTAAAAAGAAAAATTAAAAATATAAGGGGTGCTTGTTAACTTGTTTTTTTATCTCTAGATAAAAATTTTAGATAAGATCAGTGTAAATTGAATTATAAAGTTGTGTCTTTAGTATCTTTGTATTCAATTCAGTGATCCAAATGTGGCTTTGATTTGCCTTGTGATAAAATAAAATACTCGCCACATCATATTCCTTTAGTTCAAATAATCTGATGAATTTTTAAAAAAGTGCTTGATGTTTTAAAATTTTGTTTTTGCTTAAAAGAAATTTGAATTTTTATTGTTTGCTTAAAGTCACATGATTTTTTTTATTAAAGCGTCAAAAAGGTTTTGAATAGGGGCTGGATGATTTAAGTTAACTTGTAGTCATCTTAAAATCATCGCAATTTCTTTTGAATTATGTTTTAATATTTTAATGATTTAATAATTTCAAATATCATGTTCCTTAGACGGTTGATGTTTTTTTTTTGTTTTTTAAAGAGTGTAGCTTAAACGAGAATTTAATGCTTAATTAAACTTAAATAAACATGACAATTTTAGATTAAAATTAATTAAGGCTCTTATTTACCCCCCCCCTGCAAAATTTGTTAAAAATTGTCTAATTTTTTTAATTTGGTCTTATATACTTTACCTAAAATATTAGGCTATTCGAATTGTTAATTTTTCGCCTAAATTATTTAATTTTTACGCATTTTTTTAAATTAGAGATAAAACTATTTAGAAATTTGACAATTTTTGTTAAAAATCATTTTAAGACTATTTTTGTTAAGACTTCAGTAGATTTTAGTTTCAAAACGAATGCAAAAAAATCAGATAAATTCGAATAAATTCATTCGAATACAGGCTTTAGAAGTTAAATCGAGAGAAAAACCCCAGTTTAAAGATAATTTTGTTCTTATTTTTAAGAAAATTTTTGCGAATATAAACCGTAAAACATAAGAAAATTATTATACTAAAAAATGATAAATTTAGGCAAATTTTAACAAAAATTGGTTTGTTACTAACTTTCTAAATAATTTAGACCATAAATAAACATTTTAGGCAAAAATTAACAATTTTTGGAATTTTAGTTGGCTATAAATTAACAATTTTTGCATAGCAGGTAACATTATCTCATTAATTAAATACTAAAATTAAATTGAAAATTACAAAATTACCATAAAACCTGAGGTCAATCGTAATATCGCGTCATCTAAAAACAGCTTTTAATGACGTAACTTGACGTCAGGTAACGTTATATGATGCCTGTAAGCTCTCCTCTACCAAAATCATCTCAAAAAAAATCATTCATTTATCAGATTTAGAAAATATATTGCCATTGTTGAGATCTTTCTTCTTTAAATTTATTTATTTAAAAATATGATCGATTGGTCGTTTGATCCCATTTGAAAAAATTTAAAAAAGTGCAAAAATAAAAATCTTTGAAATATAATTAATTAACTCATTTCGCAAAAATACCCGTTGAAACTTTTTTCTTATCTGTCGAATTAATTGTGACGAAAAAATATTTTACGAAATATCACCTTCGAAAAAATGGGATATCGTTGCAAACAAAAACATGCATTAAAAATCAAAATTTTATGAATAAATGCGCCTAAAAAGGCTATTTTTTAAAGTGATTGTCAAAATCATACCAGTTATATACTGTATTTTATTATCAAAATATGTGGTGAAAAAATTAAAAAATATTTTATTTTAGGGTGCATTAATTTAGGTATTACGATACAAGCAGAGATCGATTCATCATCAATAATTTTTTAGCTGATCGTTCTTTTTATCCCACGTTGTTTTTTATTAATTTTTTATAAAAACGGAATGTTTTAGGCATATTTTTTCTTTTAAAAATAAAATTACCGAAAAATTTTTTTCAAAGTCAAATGAGTTGACTTTTGACTCTCAAGTCATTGTAAAAAATATTGATAACTTTTATTTGAGTCAAGGCGGGAAGGTTCAATTGCCTTGGACTTTGACTCAAGTCATGATAAAAATCTCGAGTCACTAACTCTGTATACAAGGTATTACGATACTTTTTTTAATGAATTTTTAGCATATTTTTAACCTTCTCGTTTTTATCGTATGTAGCCTAAATTTTCATAAAATTACGTAAAAAAAACAATTTCGATTTTAGTTTTGCGCAAACGTAAGTTTAACTAATTTCGTAGCTCCTGTTGAGTATGACTTTCAAAAAATGTAATTTTATACGATTATGAACTAAACTAAATTCAACCTCATTTAATTTTTTGAAAAAAAGCGAAAAAATTTTTTTAACGCTTTTAAAAAAAAAGGTTTTAAAATTTTACAAAATTTTTATTAAATTAAATAAAATATTTATCGATATTATATTAAGTCTAAAATTAAGAATTAAAAATAGATTAAAATTAATATAAGTTCTAGAGTTTAGATTTAAGACTGGACATAAGTTTTTCTAATTTCATAGCAAGACCCATATCACCTTTAATTTTCAATTTTCCACTCATAAAAGCCATAGTCGGTTTCATCGAACCCGAAATCATCTTATTAAACACATCAGAACTCATTGTCATTGTACAATTAGCTTGTCCATTATATGAACCCGAGTCAATTTTACCATTTCCATTTTTAAGATCCAAATACCAATCGGCTTGTTGTGAATCAGTTATTTTAAAAGCATATACTCCGTTAACTTTTTGGACTAATTCAGCTGATAAAAGCTTTTTCAAGGCATTCATTGATCCTGAAACATCTTGAGTGGCTGAGGCACTTGGAGCTTCGGTTTTTTTCACTCCTAGAGTCTCTTTACCCTCGACTTCATCCAAAAAAAAATCCATTAATAACGGATTACCTGGTTCAACGGCATATTTATCAAAGTTGGTCATGCCTAAATCAGTTTTTAAAACTTCATCATCAATTAAAAATCTCCCAGTAAACGTTTTTGAATCTTTAATTAAAATTTGATATGCAGCATCAGCCATTATATCGGTAGTTCTTGATTGTTTTCTCATATCTACAGAGCCTATGAAATCAATAGCATCGGTTGCAATTGCTGTCCTTGGCCATAGAGCATTAACAGCAATACCATCTTCTTTAAATTCTTCACTCATACCTAATACACAAAAACTCATACCATATTTAGCCATAGTATATGCAACGTTATTTTTAAACCATTTTGGATTTAAATTCAAAGGTGGTGAGAGATTCAATATGTGAGGATTTGAGCTTTTTTTTAAATATGGAAGAGCTACTTTAGAACATAAAAAAGTACCCCTAGCATTTACTTGATTCATTAAATCATATTTTTTCATAGTAGTTTCTAAAGTTCCAGTTAAACTAATTGCCGACGCGTTATTAACAAGGATGTCAATACCACCGAATTTTTTAGCACCTTCTTCGAAAGCCTTCGAAACTTGATCTTCATATCTAACATCGACGATACATGGTAAGCAATTACCACCAGCTTCTTCAATTTCTTTGGCAGCTGTGTAAATTGTACCTGGTAGTTTAGGATGTGGTTCAGCTGTTTTAGCAGCTACAATTATGTTAGCGCCATCACGAGCACAACGTAAAGCGATAGCTTTACCAATACCACGAGATGCACCCGTAATGAAAATAGTCTTACCAGCTAAATTCCTAAACAAAAAAATTAAATGGTTTGAAGCAAATAGAAAGATTAAATTTTAAATTTACCTAATCATATTTTTTAATAGTTTCAATAAAATTTAAAAAATGGATTTTTTTGATGCTTCTTTTTAATAAACCAAAAATTTTTCAAATTAGACTTTAAACTTTTATTTATTTTTAGAGTAAATTGTTTTATTTTTATAAAATTTTAATTTTATTGCTAAACAAAGCTTAAACTTGTTCAATTTTAAATCTTTATTTTTCAATATATATAACTTGATCATGATTTTATATAGATTTCATAAATTTAATATTCCTGACTGTATTTTTTAATATACTGTACTGCTCCCAAATTAACTTGGCTCCGAACGTGCCGAAGAATAACAAATAGTTTTACAGTATTTATTTTGGCGTTGTTATTGAGGCCGAAGAAAATCTTTTGCATCAAACTCTTTTTGCTCAAAGTTTAAAAATTATTTTGAATTAATTGTTTACTAGGCCTTGAAAATGAAACAAGATGATCAAGCGAAATTATCAGATATTTCCCGAGTAACAATTATAAGCAGTGGTGAAATCGAAGCAAATTTCTTTATTTAAATTTTAAAAAAAAACTAATTTCTAAAATTAATAATTAAATTGAATTTAAAATTAAATTAAAAATTTTGATTTTTTAAATCAAATTCTTAGAAACTTCAATTTCGGAAATAAAATATTACCTAATGCTATTTGAGTTTAATAATCAATTTTCTAAAAAGTTTGAATTTGTTTTTCCAACGGAGGTATGGTCAATATACGATTATCCAATGATACGCGCGTATCATTGGATAATAAATATTATCCAAAAATGCGTAAAAAAAATACTCATAAATGCGATAAAAGTTATAGATTTATGCGTATTTTGTAAACGCAGAAATGCTCAATATATTCACGCATTTTTTATTTTTTATTTTTCAATACGATCGAGAGACCTACGTAAAACTCTTAGGAGCCAATCGTACCCATTTATTCAAAATAAAATAAAAAAAGAAAAATAAAAATTTAATTTTAATTTAGTTAATAGCTTCGAATTTGATATTCTAAATCAAATTTATCGAATATTTTAATGAATTCTCGTATATTTAAGTTCACATTATTTTTCACTCTATTCATAAAGAGCAATCGGTCACTTTTTAATTCATCTAAAATAAACGTATTAATAAACTTAGAGTAGAAATAACCAAATGTTTCTTGAACATGATCATTAAATTTCCCTTTACTTGGAATACTAAATTTATTCAAGTTCCTTAAATAATGCCCTTTATTTAATTCATTGTTACGTTTAAATGTTGTTTTTAGTAAAATTGGTGATTGACCACTTTTAAATATCTTGTAAATAAATTTTGATAGTCTGATAAAAATACGTTGTTGAAGATTATTTAAATTTAATTTCTCCAAATGGTTATCAAATTTAATTAAGTCAAAAATGGCATTCTTCTCGGGATTTATTCTTAGGAGTTTTGAAAGGCAAAAATTTAATGTATTATAAATTTTTTGAAGTGCTCGCTTAGGAAAGTATATATATAAAGTTGAGCAGTAGTCAAAGAATCGCATGATGAATGTTTTGAAAAATTAAAGTTTAACTTGAAATGGAAGATAAAATATTTTACTAATTGAGAATAATCTTTTGTTTACCTGCGTTCTAAGGTCACGAACATAATTTAAAAATGTTAGCTTCCTATCTATACTTATTCCCAATAGCTTAAATTGATCTACAACTTGAATATCATTTCCATTTATTTTAATTGTTTCAGGTATTTTAATACAATATTTATTTGTAACAATTATCAGCTTCGTTTTTGATCAGTTAATATCAATCAGGTTAAACTTGCACCAATCAACTAGAATCTTAACTTCTTGTTCGAATCGATTTTTTAATTCGTTAAAATTACTGCCAATTAAGGTTAATGTTGTATCATCTGCGAAAAATTTACATTTGAACTCGTTTAGATAAAAATGGTATTTTCCGGTTTATTAACTATTTTTTTAATAACTAAAAAATTTGATTAACTATTGCTTAATTTACTTTTGCTTTTTCTTACTTTATATACAATTCCGTTTTATTAACTTTCATAAAAAATTACTGTGCTATTTCATCACTAAATAAATATTTTAAATGAATCAACAAAATTGGACTTGAATATAAATATATAAGTAAACTTGAAAATATTATTTGAAAGAATGGATTTTTTTTAAATTGAAGATGGTCTTACATTAGTTTTCGAAAACTTTTTGTATTATTGTCATAGAACCAATAACAAAAGTAATTCAAGATATTGGCGCTGTAAAACTCAAGGCTGCCCAGCAAGTGTTACTAATTCAATAAATGAGACTATTTTACGTAGATCTGACAATCATAAAGATGGTTGTAACTTAGTTAAAGACATACAAATCGAAAAAATTCAATTTGTACGCGATCTAAAAGAAAGGTGTAATAAAGAGACTCTCCCAGTTAGTCAACTTTATGATCAAGAAATAGCTAGAATATCTCAAAAATATGACGCTACAACAATTGCTAATGGTATACCGTCTTTTGCTGAGATTAAGACGACTCTGTATGAAGCTCGTAGAGCCAATTTACCTGACTTACCTAAAACTATTGATGAAATTTTAATCGATGATAAATATGGCTCCACTAAAGGTGGTCTACGTTTTTTATTATTTGATACCAACGATTCGAACAGAGCGATTGCATTTGCTAGTAATCGTGGTTTGGAAATTCTACAAGTTTGTACTCAATGGCATGCTGATGCAACATTTAAAGTTTCACCAGAATTATTCTATCAATGCTTGATAATACATGGTTTTTTTAGGGAACAACTTTTTCCTTGTATTATTGTTTTGAGGGTTTACAAAAATACAGACTCATATGATAAAGTTCTTGAGAGAGTCAAAAGAAAAGCCATGGAATTAGGATTTATAATGAATCCTAAAAGCTTAATTTGTGATTTTGAACTCGCAATGATAAACTCTTTTAAGCATCATTTCCCTGGTATAGTTATTCGCGGTTGTGCGTTTCATTTCTCACAAGCTATTTACAAGAAAATGCTTAATTTGGGTTTAAAAAGACTCTATTGCCATAATGAAATTTATTCAAACTGGTTGAGTAAGTTGATGGCTTTATGTTATGTTCCACTGAATATGGTAATTGAAGCATTTCAGTTATTAGTCGAGACTTGTCCAAATGATAATTTAATTTTAGAATTAATTACTTATTTCAAGAGTACTTGGATTAATGGAAATTACTGTTTAGAAATTTGGAATCATGCTTTGACAATTGGACCACGGACGAATAACCATTCGGAAGGGTTTCACACTAAAATTAACAAAATGTGTGGTCATGCACATCCAAATTTTTTTAAATTTATTGATATTTTTCAAACTGTCGAAGCTACGTATTCGGTGTCCTATGAAAGAAGGTTAAATGGAGAAGGGCCTCCGAAAAGAAGAAAATTTGATATTGAAAGAGACGAAAAAATAAGATTAAATGTCAATAAATTAATGATGGGTGATATATCATTAGACAGTTTTTGAATACCTTAATTAATTGAATAGTTTTTTTTTAAATTAATATTGCGTGATTATTAATTGAATAATTTTTTTAATTTTTTTTGAGAAGTAAATAAAGTTGAAGTAAATAAATTGTAAAATAAATTTTTAAATAGTAAATAAAGTATGAAAGTTAATAAACTGGAAAAAAGGCATTAGTTAATTGATTTCTTATAGTTAGGAAAAAAATAGTTAATAAAACGTACTTAATCGATAAAAATCAAGGTCATTAATAAAAATTAGAAAAAGTGTTTTATAAAACACTTCCCTGGGGGACACCGATAAACTCTTTGTGAGCGATCGTTAAAATAATTTTCTATAAGTCTAAGGAATTAGACCCAAAACCAAAAAACTTCATTTTCTCAATTAAAATAATCGAGTTAACTGTATCAAAGGCCTTCATTAGATCGATGAATAGATAAAGTCCAATAAGTCGCAATGATCGAATATTATTCATTTCATTAAGTATTTCATGGAGTTCTGTTTCACTGCTATGATCACCTCGAAAGCCATGTTGATTTTTTGATAAAAGATTGTATTTGTTTAGATTGGATATAATTGGTTTTGATAGAAGTTTTTTAAACATTTTATTAAATGTACTAAAATTTCTCCGAGTAAAGTTTAAGCATTCATCAATTTTGAAATCAGAGCTAGATTTTATAGAAGTGAAAAACTTGTTGAATGTGTCCCTAATATTTTTTGGATATTTTATTATTTTTTCTTTAACTTTGAACTCTTTTTGTGTACTGTAACGTGCTGTCGGGTTCTTTAATAAAAACTATTACAGTACCATTTTTTTCAGTGCTAAAATTTATTAAAGATGAATAAAAATCGTAAAATAGCTTTCTATTTTTAAAGTCACTTGGTGTCTTCGTTTTGAAGTATTCAATTAGTTTCGTTTCGTTAATTATTTTAAACTCATTATCCCAAAACTTGTAGCTCAAATAGTCATCATTTAATTTAGTTCGGTTAAATTTTTTTTGAAAAATATCACGATAATGTTTTACCAGTAGTAACTCATCATCATACCACGGAAATTTACTAGAAACTTTTATTTTATACTCTTTCATAGGTGCAATTGTGTCAATAACAGAAATTATTTGAGCTTTGAACCATGTCCACATTTCTTCTACTGTATTTAGAGTTCTAATCGTATCAAATTTTATATTTATCAATGCTTCTTTGATATTCTCTAAGTTTAATTTTGATAAATTTCTACCTTTAGCGGTTAAAAGAGATGGTAATGAAGAAGGAATCTTGATCGAAGCTGTAACAAAGTCATGATCACTGAATGGACAATCAAATACTTATTTTCGATTAGATCCCCATTGTGGATAACAAGATCTAGAGTCCTTTCTATTGTTCTGTGCTCTTTAGATTTTTTAAGATAATTTGTTTTAGTTCTTGTTGGTTGGGTAACGAAATTCATTAAGTTATAACCATCTAATAATTTTTTCAAATGGTTATTTTTGATATTTTGATCAATATTTAAATCACCTATAATAAATAAGGGCTCATTTAAGTCTTTTGTACATATTAAATTTTCAAATGAATCAATGAAATCAGATTCGATTGTTGAGGGCGGTTTATAACATGCTATAGAGTTTAGATTGGTTTTCTTGTTTTTTAGTCGAAAAGAAATTGATTCGATATGGTCATTGTCCAAATTTCCACGTTTTATCATATCTATTTTATAGTTGTTTTTATAAAAGATCATTAGTCCACCTGCAAATTCAGCTCTATCATGTCTAAGTTTGGAATAATATTTGTTAGCATAAAACGAGTCAGATTCGTTAAATAATTTTGTCTCATTTAGAAATACAAGGTCGAATATCTTAAGATTTAAAATATGGTCGATTTCTGGTAGTTTGTTAACTAAAACATTAACATTTAGTTGGAGTATCAAACAATTTTTGGAATCGAGTGAATTAGATTCATATTAATTATTTTATTTTCGATAGGTCTCATTGATTGTCAAAAATAAGCCTTGTCAATTTTTATAATTTTACCAGCTCTAATTTTACTCTCAATGTGCTTTGCCAATTAGGAATATCATCTTGTGGAAAATCAAATTTTTAACAAATTTTTGAAAATGACGTCAAATGACGTCATTTTCTAATTTCAAAACCAACGTCACATGGCTTCATATGACGTCAAATGACGGACTGGTACAAAACCTTTTCCAGCACTGTATAATTCAAATGTTGATTCAGAAATTAAGCGATAAATTACAAAATTATACAATTGATAGTAAAAATTACATCTTTTTTATTAAAGTAAAAGAGAAAACTTAAAATTTTCTATTTAGTTGTGACTCATATTGTTGATCGATTTGGCGATTCAAAGAACCAAGTTTGTGTAGCATCTAAGAATATTTTAATATTTATGATGACAACTACAGTAAGAATCTTAAATAATTCATTGAATATTTAAAAAAATCTACTTATAAGCAAAAAAATTTTTCAGCGCCTATTTTTTATAAATAAATTTTAATGATGCAAATCCTTAGTAATAGTTTAAGTTTTAAGAGAGTTACTCAAACTAAAAAATTTAATTTTTAGAAGATTTAAAGCACTTAAATATTAGATTCATTTCATCAATTTGACAAGCAATTTTTACTCAATTTAAAAAATAAAAATAGCTTTCATTTATTTTCTAAATATTTCAAAATTTACGTAAAAAGTTTCTAGGTTTCGGAGAAATACGATTTTGTTGGAAAATTTTTAAAATTACTAACGTTTTGTCACCTATGTTATTTTTTTTCTGAGTTCTAGGTTTGCTAATTCAGTACGGAGAAAATTTTGATTCTAAGTTTTCGTTCTAAGTTAGAATTTAGAAAATCAGATCAATATTTATTTTAGCAGTTCGATTTAATTTGAGATTTGTGGACAAATTTTCTAAAAAAAATGATAAAAATTTGAATAAAAATGTTTTATAATGATGTTAAGTAAGCAATTATACGGTTTATAGACAGCCAATTAAAAATCGATTGCGCACTTAATAGCTATTATTTAAAAGATAATAATGATTCATGAAATTTAAAAATTTTATGCACACGCATATATTAAAATTTTCTAAATTTGAAAATTTTAATAAAAATCAAAAACTTATAAAATCGACCGTTCTCGATCGTTTTTCGTAAGAATTCGTTTTAATAATATTTTTATTATTAATCGTTTCAAATTTCTCTATCAAACGATTCCAAAATATAACAACAAAATTTGAAAAAAGACAATTTAATCGTACAAAAAAAAAAAATTTTTACATAATTTCAACTTATTTACCAATGGAAATCAGCATCAAAAATGACATCGCTACCCTTTAAAAAGTTCAGAAATGGGCTGAAAATATATTAAATCGAATTTATAATAAATTAAGTAAATATCTAATCGATCAAAATCAATATAACAATGATCTAAAAAGTGAAAAAAAATATAAAAATCCTTTCACATGCACTATAATGGCTAAAAATATATCTAAACACCAATTGACCAACGCAAATTCAGCTAATAAAACAAATCATGTTGAAGATTATTACGAAAATAAATACAAACGAGATTACTATGACGTGGTAATATCTGGAAATGGCATAAGCGAGTTTTCAAATATTTATGAACGAATAGATGAAATCAAACGTTGTACTGGTGTAAAAAGTGTTGAGATGGTTAGACCGATCGTAGACAAATTATCCAAAAAAACAAAACTTAAAATTAGAGTGAAAAAGTTTTTATATTACAAAGCACTTTGTAAAAATTGGGCTTTAGATTCATTCAAGTCAGGATTAACTGTTCATCAATCTTCTCTCAATCTAAAAGTATTAATTTTAGGTGTATCAAGAAAAATTAAGACAAACAAAAACAACGTTGAAATTTTGGATCTAATAAAAAAATATGGACTTAACAAAATCCAGAGAATACACAACCACAAAAATCAGCCATGTGCTAAACTTCTTGCAAGCTGTGAAAAAATAAGTGACTTTATCTATTTACTACAAAATGGAATTTATATTGGTAACAAAAAACTTGTCGTTTTGCCAAATATTATTAATTATAAATTGTGTTCTATTTGTGGAAGTTTGAAGCACCAACATAATGATTGCTCTAAAGAACAGCGTTGTCTAAAGTGTGCAGAGCCTGGACACAGTGTAGAAAATTGTATATCCAGTTGTGAAAAATTTCTCAACTGCTCAGGTCCACATAAATGTTATACTGACTCTTGTGAAGAATTCGCTCGAAAAAAAAATTCATATTAATCGGTATACCATTAAGATTCTTAATGGGGAAAAATTTATAAAAAATAACAATGAGATACTACGAGTTGGGAAAGATTTTTATCACGTACAATTATCATGTTCAAAAAATAGCGTCATTGATCCAAATGGAGTAATCGATTCAATTTCGACAACCGAATTGAAAAATTCAAAAATGAAAATAAAAACTTTGGAGCAGACTCTCGGGAGCCAATCATCATCAATTCGTGAAATCAAAGACAATATTCAAATGCTACGTAGAAACATCCCAGACATCGAATCAAATATTAAAAACATTCACGAAACTATGAATTTTTTTAGAACACATGAACTGGGTAATATTAAGTTGAATATAAGCTCAACTAATGAAGCCATATCAAATATTTACACAAACTCGATTAAGTTTAAGGATGAAATTCAGAAAAAATTAGTTGACATGGTGAGATGCCTCAAACTCCTCGAAACTTAAGTACTTTATCCGTTTCTTTATTTCAAAAATTCATCTAATTAATTTTTTTTTTTTATTATTTAAACTAAAAAAATGTATTTTTTTTATTTTTTTAATAAAAAAGTAGACAACGCCACCTTATTTGACGGGGCGTTGAGCAAGTGGTCGGCGATCCGCCTCAGCATTAGCATAAATAAATAAAATAATGATTCATGAGATCTTTTTAAAAAATTTCGAAGATTAAATTTGGGCGGTAATTTTTACGCGCTTAAATTATAACTTTTAAACAGTAGAATCTATTAGCTAACACATAATTTAATTAATTTAAAAAAGATTTTCGAATTAAAGAATTTTGTGCGACCAAAGATTATGACAGATAAAGTAATCAATATCTTATAAAATCTCATAATAAAAAAATATTAATTTAAAAAATAGCTCTAAAATAAAATTCACCCAATTTTCTAAATTATAACTTAGAACGAAAACTTAGAATTGAAATTTTCTCCGTTCTGAGTTAGCTTACTTAGAACTCAGAAAAAAAATAACATAGGTCGTTTTGTCATGATTTTAAGAACATGTCATGAATTACGAATACTCGAGAATTTTGACACAATGCAAACGAAAGGTCTCAATTTTGAGACTTAAAGTCTGATTTTTTCAAACTTTAAAGTCTTAATGACATTTTTAAAAAATAAACTTTAAAGTCTCATCTTTTTGAAGTCAAAACTCATTTAAAATTAATTAGAACTCGGTTAGAATCGAGAAAATGGAGGACTATGGAGGATCAATTAACAAGTTCTTATAAATAATGAGTAACTTTTCTCAATTTAGCATTTTTTTTTCAATTCAACTTTAGAAAACAAAGAAGGAAAAGAAGTTGAAATTTTTAGAAAATTTTTAATTCGAATCTTAGCTTTCATTCTTGTTCTTGTTGAAGATGTTAATTGAAAAAACATTAGAATAAATAAAACGCCAACAAAAAACATTTTCATTTTTGATTTCAAGTCCCTCATGTTACCCCTTAAATGTTTTTGCATATAATTGCTTTCAAAAAAAAGTTTACAATATAATTGAAATTTATTCTTTTTATTTTTGATTGTTCTTCAAAAAAATAAAGATATTAATCTTGCTAATCAACATGTTGTTAATTAGCTTTATAATTTTTGTTGCAGAACTTCAGCTTACATTTCTGAATTAAGTAAAAGGAATTCTATCTTATCTTTATTTGAAATGTAAAGATACTTTCTATCTCTTTTAAATTGGTTTATGGAAAAAGAATTTTTAGATTTTAGTTTAATAATCTCAAAATTTAAGAAATCTCTGAATATTGAAATTGTATAATTTTAGAATGAATTTCCATAAATTACTCTCCTAATTGAAAGCT
>NTPY01000193.1:793579-816480 GCA_002922825.1 Brachionus calyciflorus | reverse complement strand
TTGGAAGTTAGAAACTCGATGAAAAAGCTTACTCAGCGATAATTTTGCCTTAAAACTTAAAAAAATTGATCATAAAGACAATTCTCTAAATCGCAAAATTATTTTAATTATCAAAAATTTTAGATTGGCATTTTTTCGTAAAATTTCTAACTTTTTGAATTAGTTTCGAAATGGTCTTTTTAACAACCCTAGTTTATTGAATAAAACATGAGATATCATCTTTCAAACATAGACAATAGTGAAATAGCAAGAAACTTTCCATACCGTAAACGCTCTCTAAGGGTACCGGTACCATTTCGAAATTTTCGATTTTAACCCATGGGACTATTGCGTTCTAGTATACACTTTTTACCAAGTTTTAGTATCCAGTTTTTTTTTTAAATACCTGGTACTAAATTAAAATTATACCGGGATAGTTTTAAATCTATACCGATATAAAAAGTGATTTTAAGAAATTAATTAATAAAAAATTAGAAATTTTCAAATAATAATTTTATTTAATATTATTACAGTTATTTGTAATATTTCTCAAATTTATTTTAGTTTTGCAATTATAAAAATTTAAAAATTCATTTTAAATCTTAATTCTCTTAAATAATTTTTGAAAATAATCTTTTTCACTAGTCCTTTTTAAGTTTTATTTTTTACTTGAACTTTAAATTTTTTTGATATAAATAATTTTCAAATTAAAAATTAAATCTTCATCTAAAAGCTTTAAATTAAAAGTAATAAGAGTTTTCGAATCTATTAGAAATTATTCTCGTGTTGCAAAAATGTTCAATCTTTATAGACGAACAGTTCGAATGTGGGTACGGTTGAAAGATCAAATAAAACAGTTGAATTCAAAAATTTCCCGATTTCATGTGAATCATAGACGTCCAATTGTCTACAAACAAATTGAAAGAGATTTAATTGAATGGATAAATCAGTCTAGAGCAGATGGTGCCTGTTTATCAGGAAAATCAATTAAAGCTAGAGCTCTTATGTTAGCAAGAAATATTGGAATGGAAAATTTTAAAGCGTCTTGTGGTTGGTAAAGACGATTTTTAAACCGAAATAATTTGGTCCTTAGAAGAATTACTTCGAAAGGTCGTGTTTGGCCTGAAAATTCCGTTGATAACATCAAGAAATTTATAAAAAAAGCCAGAGATTTAAATACAATTAGACCAAACGACCAAATTTATAATATTGATGAGACAACAATTTATTTGGATTCATCGGAAAATTATACATATGACAAGAAAGGAGCAAAGCGTATTGTAGCAAATACATCAGGAAATGAACGTACTAGAATTTCAATCGCAATCGGTGCTTCAGCTACCGGAAAAAAATTGCCGATTGTTTTGATTATTCCGAGAAAAAAAGAGCTTAAAAATTTTAGTGTTCCTTCAAATGTTGTGTTAGTTTATAAGCCAAGTGGTACATTTAATTCGAAAGTTTTTCAAAATGACGTCATTCGACGCTCTTTTTTATCATTTATAATGCAAAATAGACAGAAAAAACCAATTCTTTACTTAGATAGCGCACCATGCCACACTAGCTCGGAAACTCTAAAATTTTTAGAAGACTTAAATATAGAATACTCTTTTATACCACCACGTCTTACCAGCCTTGTGCAACCGGCTGACGTTTGCTGGCTAAAATCATTTAAAAAACATTACTACGAAAAATGGAGTAACTGGTTTTTAAATGATCACAAATCTTTCACTAAAAATGGTAATCTAAAATCACCAGGATATGCTAAAGCTATCCAATGGATCTCAGAAATATGGAATGAATTTAACCCTTCCATCATTAAATCATCATTCCAAGTTTGTGGGATAACATCAGACCAAAATACTCATTTCCATAGCACTCTCAAGCATTTTTTGACAAATGGACCAATAAATGAATATGTCGATAGCAATGACGGTGAAAATGAGTTAGAAGGTTTTGAAAATAATTCTGAATCGGAATTATATAGTTCAAATGAAAATAATTCATCAGAAGAAGAGGAAGAAGAGAGAGAATCTGAAGTTTCATTTACGGATTCAGGTATAGAAACTGAAGGAGAAAATCATTATTCAAATGAAGTTTATTTAAGAAGTAGTCAAGAAAAGACCTTTTCTGTTACAACAGAAAATTCAACTAGTGATGATAATCAATCAATTAATGATGCACAATCAAGTGATGACGAGCAATCAAGTGATGACGACGTCTTATACATTTTAAATAAAGGAAAAAAAATCAAAATGAAGATGAGATTGACTTTGAAGATGAAGCATACTCTTCAAATCAAGAGAAGAGTATAGATAATGAATCTTCAGTTAAAAAAAATAAACGCTTTTTTTCACAAAATTTCACCTTAAGGCGATCTAAACGATTTAAAAATAACTAAATAATTTATTTTTCATGCAACAAAATCGTTTCGCTGTAAATATTGTCATTTTTTTGTAAATTTTTTGGAATTGTTGATTTTTCACAAAAATTCATTTATTTTTTTTGACGTTCAAATGTTATTTTTTCAAAAAGTTTTGTGATTTAAATTGTCAAATAATATATTTATAATTAACTCAATTTTTTTATTAATTAATTTCTTAAAATCACTTTTTATATCGGTATAGATTTAAAATTATCCCGGTATAATTTTAATTTAGTACCAGGTATTAAAAAAAAAAACTGGATACTAAAACTTGGTAAAAAGTGTATACTAGAACGCAATAGTCTCATGGGCTAAAATCGATTTTTTCGATTTTATACCTGGTACAAATAGAGAGCGTTTACGGTATGGAAAGTTTCGTGCTATTTCACTATTGTCTATGTTTGAAAGATGATATCTCATGTTTTATTCAATAAACTAGGGTTAAATTTAATATTTTTAACTTTTTGCTCAAAAAATGTCATTTGAAAGAAAATAAAACGATAAATCGAAAAAATAACCCAATAATCGAAAAATTCGCTCAATTTTACCCATAAAAACTTTTAATTGTGCAAATATAACGTTTTTTTTTAAATTTGACCAGTTTTGGCTAAAATTAAATCACTGTGCGCTTTGGTAATAGAGTGAAAAGCCAAATTTGGAATGATATTGATTCCAAACTTATATCCAATTATTTTTATCAAACAGGGATTACAACAAGCCTTTCAAAGAGAGCTTCCAATTTTTATAAAATTGTGTTAATTTACAAACTTTTTATTAATTTTTTATTTATTTTATTTACCTTATCTTATACATTTTTTTACTTTTTTTCCGTAATTATTTTTAAAGACACAAAGCAGAGTAGGTAAAAAGTCAAAAGGTCGCGAAAGTCAAGTCAAAAGTTAACTTTTACTTTCATAAATAAATTTTTGGAAAGTAAAAGTCTGACTTTGAATTTAAAAAATGCTTTCAACCAAAGTCTTATCTGACTTTAAATTCAAGGTATTAGGTTTCTAGAGTTCAAGTCCGACTTTGACTTCTAGAAAATTGTTTTTCAAAGTCACTCAGACTTGACTTTTGCAAATTATTTTTATAAAGTCAAAGTTGCACTTTTACTTAATTTTTTCTAATTTTTAGACTAATTTTCGAGTTTAATTCGAATAAATTGTTTATATAATTTAATTTTTTCAATGAAATAAGACCTAATCTAGCATTATTTAATGTTTAACCCTTATCCGTCTAGAATCGGGTCAAAACTGACCCGAAGCCACGTTAACGGCTGAAATGGGTCAATTTTGACCCAAGCTAATTTTTACTATTTTATACTATTAAAATCAATTAAATAACTGTTTTTAATCCTTTTCTTTGTAGTTTTTGATAATAGTTCTCTTTTTTTTTCTCTTTTCGCTGATTAAAATAAAAAGAAAATCCTTTAATTTTTTATTTTTAATAATTTTTGATTTACCGACTTAATTCTAATTTATCTTGGATTGATTCTCTTTTTTAATTTAATTCAATTTATTCTTTTTATCAAGAATTTATTAAATCTGATTTATCTTTTTTCATATTCTCTTTAAAAAGAAATATATGAATATTTATTAACGGGTCAAAAATGACCCATTTCAGCCGTTAACTGAATAAAAAATAATGAAAAAATTTCGGGTCAAAAATGACCCATTTTAGCATTTAATGTAAAATTTTATATTTTCGACGGATAAGGGTTAAAATTATATTTCTGAAACAAAATCACTAAAAAACAATGTAGATTTCAAAAATATAATTTAGGTTTTTTTTTAATGCCAAGTCATTATTTGACTTTTGTTTTGTTTAATATTCAAAGTAAAGTCGCGACTTGACTTTTTTTCAGTATATAATTGAAAGTTAAGTAACGACTTGACTTTGAATAAAAAAAATTTTAATTCAAGTCAAAACAAAACTTTATTATTAAAAAAGAATTTAAGTAAAGTGTTTACTTTGCTGTGACTTAGTGACTTTTGACCAGATCTGATTTAATATAGGGAATTTACTCTCTTTGATATTTTGGTTACGGAATTTTTGAAAAAAGTAACGGTCACAGAAATTCCAGATTCCAGGTACAACCAAAAATTTAAACCCATCAAACTATTTTATACTGTAAAAAATAAGCCTTTTTCACCTTAAATTTTGATGTATTGTAAAAGTGTAAATTACACCAAATCCATACACTCTAACTTACTTTTTTGATGTAGATAATAATTTCTGGAGCTCGATAAATATTATATTATATTGTTAAATATTATATTGATATGAGGTTCAACCGAGATAATCGAAAAAAAAAATATTGGACCTTCCCGTGATTGGGCGAGGATCTGTACGTCTCTTAGTTAAGATCCCTTTACCATTTGCTGAAGTGGGTTAATTTTTTTAAAATTCGTATGTAATGTTAGAAATAAAAGAGATGTCACCTCTCAAATTTAATTTGTAAAATTTTAAATATTTTAATTTTTTTAAATATTGCATTTTAAATTTTTTTAAATTTTTAATTTTTGTTTTAAATTACTTTTTTAATATTTTAAATTTTTAGTATAAATATGTTTGATTTTTTATTTTAAACCATCATTCTTTTCAATAAATAAAATTACAAAGAAATTACAATTTGTTTTTTTATTCAATTGTCCTTTGTTTTTTTATCCAACTGGTCCAATCAACTGGTAGTGTTCAAGTGTTTGGTTAGTGGTTGCTCGTTTGACCAGAGTAAAGAAAAGCGTCTGGAATACGAAATTTTCCATACTTAGGTGCTTCTGGAATACGAAGTACTCTATAAGAAGAGCTTTTGAAATATAAAGTTCTTAACCCAGGCTTTGATAAGAGAGATTCTGGAAAAGAATTAATTTTATCATTTAAAGATTTTTCAAATAGAAATTTCTTAGTCTGAAGATAAATTACCCGAGTAATTTAATTGTTCCCAAACGTATAATTGGCAGTACTGGATAAGTATAAAAAGTTTGGTAAGGTATCATCCGCGCTTAAGAAAATTAAGGTATCTGTCATCTGAAATAGTTATAATTAGTGTCAATTTAGGGCCAGTAAGGTCATACGTCATAACATAATTGGTTACAGCAGTCAAAACAAATATACCTAATCGTATTCAGTTATTTACCTAACCGTAATTTCTATTTGTAAATTCTAATCGTAAGTCCTAATCGTTTAACAGGTTAAAATGGCAAATGAAGCCGATTTGGAACAAATAAATGAAGCCATACTTGAAGCATTGTCAAATATTGAAAATTGTTGTAGAAGAAAAGGATTTACAGAAGAATCGATTAAAAATTTCAAAAACCTAAGAAAAAGAATTGTAGAAATTCGATTCAAAGTAAACGTTGTGAGCGACACAGTAAAAGAATGGGTAGAAGAATTGGATAAATTCGCATCAGAGAGTCAATCGGAAGAAATCAGAAGCAAAGCAATAAAAGTTTTCAAAATTTTGAAAAACAAAAACCCATTAATCGATTATAAATTGTACACACTGGAAAGCAAAATAGATGATAACCAACAAGACAATGAGGAAACTGATAAAACAGATGATGAAATAAAACATGAGACATATAGCCCCAAGAAAACCCAAACAATTAGTCAAAGCGATTCGGAAATTTTATTCAAACTGATGACAAATTGTCAATATAATTATGAGAAAATCAAAATACATCTGATCACTAGTCTCATTGGCCCAGCTAGGTCCAAAAATAAAAAAGCCGAGTTTTACGGAGCAAAGCAAAGAATAGACAAAGATGTGGAACAATTCGGGCATCGACTTTTAAGCTATGTACGTGAATTTAATCAACATGACAAAACTGAAGTCGAAAAACATCTAACCGAAGTATTTGTAGATGGTGTTGAATTAAATATACAGACTCAGATAATAAACGATACATATCTACCATTCCAAGCAGTCTGGGCAAAAGCAATAAAAATAGAGAAATTTTTGAACAAAAAGTAACAAGAAAATACTTTAGTAAACGTCGAAGAATCGTTAAACGCTATTGAAAAGAACAAAAATGAGCAAAAATGCCATTTTTGCGGTAAGAATCACTATACAAATGACTGATTAGGATAGAAAAAATACAATCCAAATCAGAATCCTAAACCAAAGTATAACCAAATTCATTTAATCAAAAATTGCAAGTTCTCAAAAAACAATTAGTTACCGACTCTTCATAGGGAGAGGGGCCGGTAAATAATGAAATTAACTCCCTAAACAAAAATATATGCAAAAGAAATTTTTAATAATAAACAACCAAGAAAAAAGTTACAAAAAGAAATTATAAATAACGTTACACTCAAACATTCAACTTCTATTACGGTCCCCATAAACGGTTCAAACAAAGAATGTTTAATCGACATAGGGGCACAAACTTCATTTATTAGCGAAAATTATTTTAATTTTTTAAAATTAAACAGATTACAAATCGAAAATAGAAAAAATTGGATAACTGCAAACGGTACTCCGTTAAACTTAGCAGGACAAACAAGCTTAGCAATTAGCATAGGCAAAACAAAAATTGACTATACTTTCGTAATGGCCAAAAATTTATCTCACGACATTATAATCGGTTCTAATTTCTAAAGAAAAAATAAATGCACAATTGATTTCGAACAAAAAGTACTCACATGTGGCAAAAATCAAGTAAAATTAAATGCTCCTGTTCCTAAAACAGAAATTATCTGTTCGACAAGACAATTAACAATTGAGCCATTAAGCGTTGCATCAATTAAAGTAAAAATTAAAAACGTTAAAGCCAGTAATATTATTCTAGTAGAGGAATTAGGTCGATATAGTGCAATTGAAACAATCGCGAGCGCATCCGATGAAATCGAAATCTTCATGGAAAACAATACCCCAATAAAACAGATTATCAGACCACACTCTTTCATCTGTAAAATTACCGAATGTACAATTTTAGAGTCGATTGCAAATGAGCCAGATTTGATTAGTTATCTTGGAAAAAATATTCAGGCTGAAGTTATCAACAACATAAACGAACACACAAATCAATCTAAGCCATGGAAACCAAGTAAAACAATTAGAATAAATAACAAAAAACTTACGGAAGAACAAAAAACAAAGTTAAAAAATTTAATTGATAAGTATTGGCAGGTGTAGTAGTTAATGAATGCATTGACAAAATGTTAAAGATGAATATCATAGAACCATCAAATAGTGAATGGGCATCACCAATCGTCTCGGTTAAAAAGCCTTACGGGTCAGAAAGATTTTGTGTGGATTACAGAAAAGTAAATATTACCACAATTAAAGACTGTTACCCGATGACTAACATTGAGTCGAAATTAAATAAATTAAACGGTTCTAAGATATTCACTTCTTTAGATTGTACATCTGGTTATTGGCAAATTAAGCTAACAGAAAAAGCAAAGCAGACTACTAGTTTTATTTGTAGCAGAGGTTTATTTTCTTTTAACATGATGCCGTTTGGACTATGTAATGCTGGAGCTACGTTTCAACGCGTAATGGAAAAGGTTCTAGCTAATCTAACAAACTATACAGCCTATATCGATGACATATTAACGTTCTCAAAGAATTTCGATGAACACCTAATTCATCTGGAGAATTTAATTAAAAAATTAAAAGAAGCAAATATCAAAGTAAAGACAAGTAAATGCAAAATTGCTGGCGATGAAACAACTTTTCTTGGATATAAAATTTCCTCAGAAGGAATTAGCATTCGTGAAGATCGTATTAAAACAATCAAGAATTATCCAAGACCGACAAATGGTAAAAAGGTAAAGGAATTATTAGGCCTAGCAAGCTATTATCGACAATTCATACACAATTTTGCTCATATAGTGGAACCATTGAATAGGTTAACAAGGAAAAACATAAGATTTAAATGGGATGAAAACTGTCAAAACGCATTTAAATCACTTTTAAATTCTCTATGTAACCCGTCAAGCCAGTCAAGTCAAGTTCAGATAGAAAATTTTTTTTTGATTTAAATAGTAAATTTGTTGGACTTGGTTCGTTGAAAATAGTTTGAGCGCAATTTAAATTTTTTAAAATCAATTTATAAGAAAAAAAGGACCGGTCCGAGCAGAGCATTAAATCCGACCACCAATTTTCTAACTCAAAATTTTACGAACTATCTTACGAATGTAATCATGATAAATTTTAATTTTCTGTAAAAATGAATTTACTAATATTAAATTATTATTAAATTTTTTTCACTAAAGTTGTGTAAATCCGTTTTCATATATTGAAGATTGCCTAGATTTTGCGGAATCGCTTATAAGGTTTAACTTCTCAAGTTTTTAAAAAAATATAAATTACTAAGTAATACTGAATTTAATTAAATAATACCTCAAACAATAATACCTTGCTGGTAAACAGAATTCAATAAGTAGCTTTTTAGGGTTTAAGTCTGAAACTTGAAATGGATGGACTCAGTCCACCGAATTGTTCTTTAGAAAAGTCTATTTTCTATTGTCTAAACTATAAATATGGTCTAGTTTTAAAGAAAGTTTAACTTTATTTAAGCTGACTTTTTTGGTAACAAGAACCCTTGGAAAAATTAAAGGAATTATTTTTAGTCTTAATTTGATTCAAATGTATTTGAGTATCCCTTTTAGGAATATCTATTCCGAACGATCTTTTTCAGTTTTAAAAACAATTAAAAAATTGGTTAATTAATTTAATGTACAAGCACTGACTTTTTATCAGAATTAAAAAGGAAGAAGTTCTGCTTTTTGCTTTTAAAAAAAAGAGGACTGAAATTTTACATAAAATTAATTTATTGTTTTCGATTTGACCTAGACAACCATTTTAGAAAATTTTGATAAGAGTAACTAAGATACAAGAAAAAACACTGATGTCATAGGAGTCGATTTGATCACAAATAAAAAAACGGTTACAAAATAAAAAAAAACCGGATACGGGCGCTATTCGTAATTCTTTAATTTAAAACCAAATATTAAAAAAAGTACTGTGCTTTAACTCCAATTTTTTAATAATAATAATAAAAATTTAATTTAAAAAAATCTTTTGTTCTATTCTTTTACCCAGAGAACATCTTGAGGCCATTTCCTCCAATTTTTTCTATCAAGCTTATTATTACCATCATAAGCTACAAGATTATGCTTAGTAAATAAATTGATCATCTTTTCAACTAGGTCTGCTATGTCAGGATTTCTTGGTAAATGAACCCATTCCATAAATATAACTTGAAAATCTATTAATTCAAATATTCGATGAGCACCATCAAATGCAAATGGTTCAAAGCCTTCAATGTCGATTTTAATAACAGCTTTTTTGTATGGACTTCCGTTAGGTTGTCGTGGCAAAAATTCAATAAGATCATCAAAAAGAATAGTTTCAACCAAATATTTATCGAAAAACATGTCTTTTCTTGAATAAACTTCAGCTTTATTTTTTATAAGTGTTTGTCCACCAAGATCACCTTTATAAGGCGCCAATCTTTTTATTTCGTTTCTTTTATTAGATATAGCATTTTTAAACAAAGTTATTTTATTTCCGATGCCTTCAATTCTAACAGCTTTATTTATTCGTAAAACATTATCATAGAATGGTTCCATTGCAATTACATTACGACCTAACTTAGCTGAAAATAAAGAATATTGACCAACTTGAGCGCCAATATCGAAAATTAACCAATCGGGGTTTTTAAAAATTAAATTCATAAAATTATTCATTATTTCACCTTCCCAAACACCATGATTCCAAATTGCACCAGAAACATGTTTATCCTCCGTTAGATTATGTACACATAAAGTTGTCTGTACTATTATTTTAGCAGATGGTCTACATTTAATGGAATCATATTCTTCTTGACTTGTTAATAATCCAGAAAAATCAATTATGTTTGTACCATTATTCTTTGTCAAAACACTATTCGATTCTTTGAATTTCTCATGAATTATATAGAAAACTATAAAAATTGGTAAAATAAATAATAAATTGACAATATTTTTTTTCATTTTTTAAAAAAATAGTGGTATAATATTTTTAAAAATTTTTCTGGTATTTATTAACTTTTTTTTAAAGCATTTAAAAGTTTTGCCTAAAGGTTCACTATTAAAATTTGAATATTTTTTTATTAATTTTATTTTTTGGTTATACCTTTAGAATTTGACGGGCATAAAAACCTTTAAAAAATCTAAAATAAAATTAAATAAAAATTCAAAATAGAAAATTACGGAATTGAGTATTTCTATAAAAAATAAAGTACCATTAGTAACGTTTATTTTGTTATTCACTAAAAAATTGCTAAGGAAATCGGGAAATTTAAGACCAAAGTAACTATTAGTGAAAGCTATTTTGCCCTCAAGTTGAGTTCTCTTACCAAATAATTCTTTATTCATATATAATTTTTCAATCGAAAAATCCTTACTTTATTTTTTTTTTTAATTTTTTCTCAAAACAGAAAAAGGTTTCTAAGTTCTAATGAAAACAAAAAGAAAACAAACGATACCATGACCGAAAACAGAATAACTTTTTAAAAATTACTTAATTTTTTGAAATTGATATAAAATAATTTAATGGTTTTAATATTTTAAGTCGTTCATCTAGTTAAAATTTTTTAAATTACTAAAAGAAAAAATTTAACAGCTTAGAAGAGATCGTCTTTTTTTAAAGAACAGCTTTAATTTGTTTTAATTATCTTGTTAAGATTTGAATTGTTTTAGGCTTAAAAGAAAAAAAACGTCTTAAAATGCTTATGAATTATTCCGGTTTTGTTACGAAGCCGTTTGCACACTGTGTAAACAATTGCCATGCTTTCGTTAACTTTTTTTTGGATTTACTGTAAAAAAGATTTAAAAAAGAGCCTTTATATCTCAGTCAATTTTCATAATTCAGAAAAGTGAGCATTTTTTAGAATATATTTTACATTTTTGATTTGTAAAGCTTTTACTTTTGTTTTTGAAATTTCAAAATCTGTAAGAATTATGACAAATGCCATATGAAGTGAAAGTAAATGCGTTTGAAATTCAACCACTTGGCAAACGTATGTAACGAGGTGATTTAATTCGGATATTTTGATTTAATAATTTTAATTTAAGTAAGAGAAGTAATTTCAAGAGTCCATCGATGTAATGAGATTGTCCGCCAAGGTAAACCTTCCTTACGAACAGAGTAGTCAACAGTCGAAAAGCCGAAAAGAATGTTTGAAAATCACTGCTGTAGCCAAATAATGACTAGACGCTTTATGGGTTACTTAATGTTTAATAGAATAAGAGTAATTTGATGGTTATTGTAAAAAAACCCTTTTTTAAAGAACCAACAATCTATGAATTTTTATTACATTAACTGCCAATATATTTCGTTCTTAAGAATTTTCAAAAAACTTATTGGTTGTTTAAGTAACTTTAAAATTTTATTTTATTCTCTTTATATTTATTTGTTTATTTTTTCAAATTTCGCAACCAAGGAAATAGGGAAGAAAATTTTTTTAATTTACAGCTTAATTAAATATTTACAGGTAAATTAAACTGATACCTCGAAAAGAAGCTTAGAATTCAATCTAAACATTGTTGGAATTTATTCGTTTACCTCAAAGTCGTTAGATATGGGTTATAATCTGTTGTTAATTATAACCAGAAAGTTTTTTGCCTAAAAAAATTATTAGGCGTTTTTTAGAAAAAAAACCCTATTGAATTTGTCTCCCAAAATTTGGTGGCCCCGTTTTTTTTTGGAAATTAACATATAACCTTTTTTTTTTTTGATATTTATTTTTTCTAAAAACAGACTTTAACATGTTTTTCATCTTGTTTTTTAATCTTATAAAGTTGGAAAAAAAATTCAAACCCTCTCCATCTTGTTAATTGAGTCCAGTAAAAGGGTATATTATCATTTTAGGATTTAAATAAGCATTATTCTATCATTAAAGGAATAAAAAAATATATGATTTTTTCGATTAGTTTTAAAGCCAAAAATAAATTAAAATTATTACAGCACTTGCTTTAAAATAAAGGCGTGAGTGTACCGTTACCGTTGCCGTGAGTATAGCGTTACCGTTACCGTGAGCGTTACCTTTTCATTGGGTTTAAAATTTTCTTACAAGTGAACCAATCTTACGAATGATTGTATTATTGATGAAGAAATAATAGACTTTTTGGGAATAAAATCCAAAAAAGATGAGAAAAACGATGATAAAAGAGATGAGAAAAATGAAACAGATTCGGAAATTGAAGAAGACACACCACCAACTATTAGCTCAAAAGAAGCTTTACAAAAAATAAACGATTTGGGAAATTTTTTTTAAAGTAAAAATGACGAATGTGGCGTTTATGTTAACTTTTTATTTAGCATGGAAAATTTCATACAACAAAAAACTTTTACCAAGCAATCTAAATTAGAAAATTATTTTAAAAATTAATTTTTCTTTAATTTTTTTTATTTTACTTTTTTTAATAAAAACTTTTAAAAAAATTTAAAAAATTTTTTCCCAATCATTTTTAATGTAATTTTGATTGAACGAATTTCGATACAATGAATATCAAATTTTCGGCCAAAGTCTTTCGATATTCCAAGGTTCAACTGAATTCTTATATTAATTGCTTTCAAAACTGCTTTAATATTTTCTTTAATTTGTAAAAAGTATTTTTGTTCACTCGTAA
Organism: Brachionus calyciflorus; assembly: GCA_002922825.1. Lineage (NCBI taxonomy): Eukaryota > Metazoa > Rotifera > Eurotatoria > Ploima > Brachionidae > Brachionus > Brachionus calyciflorus. The sequence goes on along the minus strand of NTPY01000193.1, from coordinate 803,456 downwards.
GAAAATTTTAAACCCTATGAAAAGGTAACGCTCACGGTCACGCCTTTATTTCAAAGCAAGTACTGTATGTGTTGAAAGCAGAACTTGAATAAAAAATTGAAAATAAGATTTGAGTGAATGTTAAGTTTGAAAGCTATTTTGAAAGCGCAATCTATTTTTGAACTGAGTATTTGAATGTTTAAACACGACTCCATTTTAATTGCCAAAATTTATGATTCGTTTTTATAAAAAGGCTAAAATAAAGTACTAATATCCAATCTTGATCGAAGCAAAAGGCGAGAACATCTACTCGAATGTCGGGGAGACCCAATCTCCATGCACTAAAGTATTTTACCGTTACAATCAAATAAAGCTAAGTAAAAAATATGAAAACATGATGGAGTAATTAAGGATGAAGTAATTTTTTTAGTTTGAAATTGATCTTTCATGAAAAAAAATAAAAAGTTTAAAAATTTATTAATTAAATGAAATAAAACATTTATTTATTTATTTGTTTCAGCCTCATATTTATTTGTAAGATATCAATTTGATAAAAAATAAATTTTAATGAATCAACCAGTCCTTTATTTTCTGATTTAAACATTTCTTCAATTAATTCGATAATGAATTTACAATCGTAGCCTTGAATATCAATGTTGAGTCTCTCTTCCAAAATTTTAATTTGCCATTTAAAGGTTTAGTAAGTGAGTACTTACTAATACCAATTGTGTTTTTAACTAAAATGTTTTGCCTGATGCTCAGTTCTTTTAGTTTTGTTTCATTTAAGTATAAAATGTCGAACGAATATCTTAAGATAGACTGAAAATATTGTTTTAATAAGTAAGCGACTGTAGTTGGCCTCATATTTCTTGGTTTACATCCAATAGGATATAAAGAAAATATATTTTTTTCGACGTTTCTCATTTTTTCATCAATAAAATTATTTATAAAATCTTGATTACCGATAGGAAGACCAAGATAAATAATACCATTCTCTTCTGGTATTAATTTATTACCAAGTTTGAATTCTTCAAATAATTCATTTTTCTGTTTAGAAAAATAGAGATAAGATGATTTTTCCGCATTAAATTCTATCTTCCATAAGATTGAATATTCATGAATTTTATTTAAAAGATGCCGAAGATGGCTTGATAAAGGGGATAATACTATAATATAATCACAATAAGCAATTATTAATACATTAATATTGCCAATCTTTGTTCCTAGGTTTAATAATATGCAATCATCAATTAAATCATTTATATATAAATTGAATAGGTGAGATGATAATTTACCTCCTTGTTTAACACCCTCTGTTATTAAAAATGGGCAACTCGTTTTTTTATTATATTTAGTACTAATTTTTGATAAACTATAGTATTTGTAAAGAATTATCCAAATACTATCTTCAATCAAATTAATTAATTTAAAGAAAAGACCATCTTTCCCCATTTTATCAAAGGCTTTACTAGCATCTAGACTCGCAATATAAAATTTAGTTTTACGCTCTCTGTAATAATTAAGAGTCTCATTTACTACGTAATATGCATGTTTGCACGATGTTTTTTTCTTATATCCAAATTGGTTTGGATGAATTTTATTTATAAAATTCATTATTAATAATAAAAGAGATATGAATAGGATACTTAGAACGTTAGAAACCGAGATAGGCCTGAAGTCGGATGGAACACACGCTTTACCTTTTTTAGGAATTGGTGTTACCAGTGATACATTAAAATTCTCGGGTAGATAGCCTTTTTTTTAAAGCAGTATTAAAAAACCACGTTAGTATAAAAGTTAATTCTTTGTCAATTCCGTAAATAAAAAATTCATTAAAGGTTTCATCATAAATTTTTTCTTGCAAATTTAAATAATGATTTCTAATTGAGTTTTTAATTGAATTCTGCTCGTTTGTATTGACAGCAGTATTTGATATACAATCCTTGATAGTTTTCAGAAAAAAAATTACTCATAATTTTTAAGAAATTAAATTTTTAATTATTGTTTTTTAAATTAATTTGTGACAATATGCACCTTTCTCTTCTTCAATTGCCCTCACTCTTTTACTAAAGCTGTTCACTGCCTTTTTTATTTGTTCAAAATGGACACAATCCACTCCTCTTCTGATTTATTCTTGAATTCTTCCCTATTTATACATTTATTTTGCCGCATAATAAATCATCATAAAATTATGATCAATAGCTCATTTAATCAGAATTTTATTCTTTACAAAATGACATATGAAAAGTGGTGTTCCGACTTTCATAAACTTCGAGGGCAATTTAGGGTCAAATACGACGATGTTTCATATTAAAAAAAAATTTTTTTTAAAGCCTGTTATTTTCGGAAACTAGACAAAATTCTGTATAAGATAGTAAATTTTCATAATTTTATCAATATCCGAACATAAATTTTTTTTAATTCGAAAAAACTGCCAAGTATTTTTGGGCACCAGCTAATCAAAATCTATGGTTGAATTATATTCACCATTTTCGTAAGTATGGTAATTATTAGATAAAAATTTATCAAATGGGTTGAAAAGATTTTTTCTTTGAATGAAATCTCTAACGAGTTTATCGTAGGGATTATTTCTTCAAAGGTCACTATTCCAGTCTCGCATTATGACTGTCTCTACAGGAGAATCTTCTAAAACTGTCTCAAAAGCTGCTAAATTACTTTTAAAATTTGCAAGACGTTCGAGTGTTTGATTGTAAAAAGGTAGCCAAAAACCTAAGAAACCAAATTTTTTCCATAATTATCATTAATTTTTAATATTGAAAAGTCTGGGTGAGTAAAATCATAAGATTCTACGTGAATATTTTTATTTATTAACCAGCATTTACCACTAAATGGTCGCCCATTTATATTTTTATCAAAATTGATATCCATGTCGGACTAAAAAACAATTGTATTTACTTATAAATCATTAATATCATCAATTAAATTTTGCTCATTTTTATTAAGCCAATGTTCACATATAAAAATTATGTCTATTTCAAGCTCAGTAAGCTTGTCAATTGCCAAGTAATTGGATTTAAAATTACGACAATTGAATGACGACAATTTCATTGTGCTCTATTGATGAGTTTAAGGCATTTTGTGCCTCATCTGTTTCCATTAATGCTATTTTAGCCGAATTATGAATTTCCCCTTGAGCAGGACGTTTATTTGGAGTCTTAATCAATTGTTCTGGTAATTTAAATTTAGGAAAATCTGGTGTTAGACGTGTACTTAGACCTTCAAATGCATTTACACTCCTAAATTTTCTTTCAAGGAATCTTGACATTCAGTGATAGGAACTTTAGGGCAATGAAATCCTCCTCTTCTTAAATTACTTACTCCACCTCGTCCTCTAAAAGCACCACCTCCCCTTTTATAATTATTAGAACTCCTTGGATAATTATCATTCCCTGAGTTTGGTTTTTTATATCTTTTTTCATTATTTTCATTTGCAAAGAAATATCGCTTAACCTTGACACCCATTGTCCAATTTTTTGGATCCAATATTTTATTATTATAGTGGCTATATACTTGGACATGAAAAGATCTATAATTCCCTTCTTTTGTGTCTAAAAAAATCTCTATTTCTTCAACTTTTGCAAATTCATTTATAAATTTCTTAAGACTTTCCTTTGTTGTTTCTTTGTCACAAAACACGACATAATAATGGAAAATCTTCCTTGCACTTTTTATTTCTGAATTGTCACTTGAACCGACTACAAATCTATTCTTCTCTGCCTGACATCATAACGCTCTTTGTAGTTAGATTGTTGACAGACATTCGAGAATGTAGGTCTATTAGGTTTAGATGCTAGTAATGGAACTTTAAAAACAGTACTTTCATTCTGATCTTTATTTGGAGTATATCATCTTTTTTTCCGAAAAATCTTTTTGTCGAATCATTCTCAACCAAAACACAGTTATTTTCATTTTCATTATTATAAAAATTATAATTTTTGAACTTAAATTGATTTTTAATCAATTTTTTAAGTTCAGAATTTTCATTTTTCAGGGCTTCTAAGTTTCTTCATTAATTTTTCAAAATACTTTCCAATATCATGATTTTCATTATTTGCTTGGCTGATGTTCAAGACAGATTCAAGTAAATTCTATGAAACTAAATTTTCTTGATGTTTCTAGAATTAGAAGCTCAATTTTTAATTGGAGAATTTTTAAGAATCAAGCAGTTTCAAAAACATTTTTCAAAAAAATTAAATTTAATTTTATGAACAAAAACAATTTTTAAAAAAATTTAAAATTGTTCATAGAATTTACTTGGAAAATTTTACTATTAAATTTTAAAATCAATTGTTCTTGAAAATTAATTGGAGATTTTTCAAATTAAATTATATGATCGGTGGGTCACAACATTTACCACCAGACTTTTTTGTGTTTTATTAAATTTTTTATTACGATTTCAAAATGTTTCAATTAATAAATATTGTTAAAATAAAAAAATTTATTTAAAATTTTAATTTAATTTTTCAACATTTTCATCATCATTTGCTTCATCTGATTGTATACTAATATTTTTTGGATCTTGAATACAATCTGGTGGTTGTGTTTCTAATGCTGCTCTTGTTTTTTTATTAGCTCCTTTTCGCAACTTAATCAAGATTTGATAGCCCTTAAAAAGTGGTAAAATGGGAAAAAGCAATCGAAAAACGCATTGAAGCAACTAAACTCCAAATCCAAGCATTAAAAAGTTCCAAGCAAAAACCAACGAGTAAAATATCAGTGCCAGTTCATCCTAATCGAAAATTTACACCAAAAAAACAAAGAACTTGTATCAAAGACAGCTGAAATTTTGAATTCAACTGAAGCATCTGAATTTTCGAACAAATCCACGACAATTATTAATCCGTCTTCTATAAAGAAATAAAAAATTCATTTCGTACAAGAAATAAAAAAGGGTCGAAAATTCGGGAGTCTGAATTGAATAGCTGCTTCGATCAAATGAACAAACAACAAAAAATTATTGAAAATACTCAGAATAATTTTGGCCTGATCGCAAAAGTTACAGACCATAATATGTTAGGCATTGAGAAAACGAATGATAACTTAAAAATACTTACGGCAGATTTTGAACGACTCATAAACGTCATAACGCATAACGCAAATGCCATAAAGCAAATGAAAAGTGCTATAAACCAAATGAAAGAAAATGAAAAGTCGATTTTAAGCATATTTAATGATTTTAAGATCGAGTCGTCTAAAATGTTCGAGTTTCTTATAAGTTTATGTGCTAGGTAGTGTAATATACATATTAAAAAAAGAAAAAACTAGTGAATTTTTATGATATTTTTTTTTTCTTTCTCTTTTTTATAACTTGTATTACTCAATTTTAAGTCTTTTTTTTTAAACCAACGTTTTATTTTACAGCGTAGTGACAGTGGCCCAAAATGTGACTTTAGCATTAGGTAAAAAAAAAATTATTGTTAAGTGGAATATCCATGTCAATATCATTAAATTCATCAATTCTAAAAAATTAAAATTTTGAAATTGGTTAACTAAATTAAAATTGCTACCGTATGACCTTGCGCCGAGTCGCATGCACTTTAACCCAGGTTCTCGGGATGTACCCAGCGATTTGATTGATTACTTTTTTTTTTTAACCAATCAAACTCAGCGTTTAAAGACAAAAATTAACGCAGCATATTTGAAAAAAAAATTAAAAATTAAGGACCCTTGAAAAAACAACACCCACCAATTTTAACTAACTTTCATATAAGGTAGAGGAGGCCTAGAGCTTCAAAAAGATATATTCGTTTGATACCTTGGAATGCTTTTTCGTGTAGTTTTTTTATGTTTTGTAAAACTCAGTAAAGACACCCCCCCACAACACCCCCTTACTTTTAACTAAACACCTACATAGAAAAGCACATTTTCTGATAGATTTCGACGAGTTCTCTTCAAATTATAAAATACAATGGAGTCCTATTATCTAGGAAATTGAACAATGTTTTTTAAGGAATTTTTAACAAATCTTCCTCAAAAAAAAGGTTTTTAACAAGATTTTTTAACATGTGCACTTGTTATAGTTTCATCCCCAATCCATCATGATGGATTGAGTTTTCTAACGTGCGAAAAATTTTATTAACATCAGCGTATAACCTAACAAATCTTTTTAATAAATTTAAAGTTTTTACTTAAGGTTTTTTCTAAATTATTTGGAAAAAACTTTAAGTAAATTTTTATATTAAAAGTAATTTCCTAAAAAGTTTTGCATTAGAATTAAAATCTTTATTAACATTTTCAGCTTTGAGGCAAAAAATTAGTGAGAAAAAAGGCACTTTATATTTTATAATTCGTTTTTCTGACAAAATTTAATCAAAAAAAAAGACTTCAAATAAATCTCTTTTAAAAATCTAATTTAACATAGAAAATCTTTTTTTGATAAATCTATTAATCTCTTGGATAATTTTTTTTTTAATTCCCAGTTATACTTAGAAGTGATTTTTATAAATTCCAAAACATTTTCAATAAAACTATTTTTTTAAATGGGAAATTTCAATAGATAAAAATTTAATATTTATCTTTTTTTTTTTATGAATAGGTTTATTCAAAAGGAAATAAAATGCTCAAGGATAATTTTTGATTTTAAATTAATCAATGATAAAGCGCAATAAAAAAAAATAAAAATCTTTTTTTCTAACAATTTAACTAATGTTATGTCAATATTTAATTATACTCTTGATTAAATTCTCAGTGAGATAAACAAAAGTTTTATTTGATAATGTTACTATTGGTAACTTTAGGGTACAGCAGATAAGAAAATATTATTTTTCAGATACTCACTTTAATTCTCATGTAAACATTATTCGTTTTTTTTTTTCCAAATAATTCCAACACCTATTTTAGTAAAAGTTAAATAAATTTTACAATTTATAAATATTTAATGATATTGGCTTTGATTTTTATTTCTGTTCAAATAAAAGTATTTCTACTTTGTTTGTGTTTTTAAACCAAAGTAAAGAAATTCAAGATTTTTTTCCTCGGAAAAAATTTTTTTTGTTTTGTAAAATTCAATTTAAATTATCGATTTATTTTCATGCCCAAAAAATTTACTAATTTTATTTATTATTTAAAGTCAAAGGTTATTTAAAGTCAAAAAACTCGATGGTAAATTATTAAATTAAATTGAAAAAATAATAATCAACACACTCGAGTATCCCAATGTAAAATGTCAATTTTTATTAAAAAAACATTTTTAATTTAATTATTAGGCAATTCATAATTTTAGTTATCACCAATAAAATTCTAACAAACAAAAAAACGAACAAAGAGTTCAGGAATTTTTTTATTAGTTTTTTAGTGGGAAGATTAAGCAGTAATATCATGAATATTTTACCTTTAGTTCGTTCGTAGAACTTATCAGATTTTGTTTTTTATTTTTTTTTAATAAAAATTTCGAAACAGCTTGGCAGCATAAAATATTTTATCTTGAATAGGTTATTATCTCAAAAATAAATGAAACGTCTTTTTGGTGAATAAAAAAAATGTTTCTGTCTAAAGTATTTCCTAGTTTATTCAATCACTTTTTGGTTAAGATTAGCACGTCAATAACTCAATTCTAGAATTAGGAATTAAAATTAATCGCATTTAGATTAGTCCTGTGATTTTTTTTTGTTCAAAATAATTTTTATGCTTATTTTCTTTTTATTTGGGTTAATCATAAAATTTTGCGTTTTTAAGAGAACCGTACTCGCATTCCGACAAAAAAAAAAAGAAATAAACTTCACAGTCATTTTGATTGTTTAAATAGAAGTTTATTACAAATAGTTATTTAAAAATCTAAATCTTTTTGAAATAAAATTTAAGTCTTTTGTAAAAAATGAAATTGAGCGATTAAAAATTTTTGAAATTGTAAAATAGTAAAAAAAGAGTTTCCAAATGCAATCATTTCAATTCAGCATTTTAAATGGTATTTTTTGCGTAATGCATAATTTCTTAAGTTTTACCGTAAACTCGCATGTTCGACCACGGGGTTAAAAATCGTAAATTTGGTTTTTAACCCCGTGTCTAACACGGTTTTTGGACATTTTTACAGAATACTTTTAAGTCGGTACTAAAACTGAAATTTCTTTTTTTTAATCCGGTATTAAACATGTAAAAAATGCATTTTTTTTTTAAATTTAAAAATAAATTAAATTTTATTCGAAAAATTATTAAAAAAAATAATATTTTTCACATGTTTAAAACCGCATAAAAAAGTAAATTTCAGATTTAGCACCGACTTAAAAGCATTCTGTAAAAATGTCCAAAAACCGTGTTAAACACAGGGTTAAAAACCAAATTTACGATTTTAAACCCGGGGTTGTTTGGACGAGTTTACTGTAATTGGTAAAATTATTTAGAATGGGCAAAGTGTTAATTTTGCGATTTTTTGCTCAAAAAAATATATAATTTAACACTCAAAGGACCGGCTAATTTTTTCCAAAAATTTGATTGACTATAGCATAGGCTCCAAGAAAGATTATAACCTGAGAAGTAATAAATACAAAAGTCAATTAATAAATCTTTAAAATGAATATAAATACATATCATTATGAGCAATGGTTTATGAGAAAATGGAGTTTGAAATTTTGAAAAAGTGTCAAATTTGACACGCCGGTCCTTTGAGTGTTAAATACGCAATTACTTGCAACTAATTTTTTTAAAAATCAATACTTTAATTCTATACATTAAAAACTTTGTTGGAATTAAAATAAAAGGGGATTAGTTTTTAAAAAATTCGGTGTGCAAGTAATTAAATTTTCTATTTTTTTGAGCAAAAACCACAAAATTAAATTAGAGCAAAATTAACATTTTGCCTTAAATTTTAACATTTTTGCTACACCCAACAAACCAGAAAAAAAAATTTACCAATCCAGCTTTTTTTCAGAACTTGATGTTGAGTTAGTTTGATTTCGCAAATATTCTGTTCTCATTAAAATTGTGTTATAATGTTTATACTAAAAAGTGTTTTTAAAGCGGTGTTGAAATCCATCAGTCAGGACTTTTTTTCAAGTCAAAATAAACTTTACTTTATCGATTTTCTGGTGAAAGATAAGGAGGAAAAAATTCCATATTTTACATTTTTTAGCTAAACGAAAACTTTTTAAATATAAAAGATGTATCAAAATGATCGAATTTAAATGAGTGAATCGAAATGAACTACACAATCCTAGAAATGATCCAAATTAACACCTTTTTTACCAATTTAGGCAAAAAAATCATCAAATTACCTTTTTTTTAAAATTTTTATCTAAAAGAGTAAATTATATTTCTATAGTTTTTTTTTCAAGATTTAAAAACAATTCAATTTAAAAAAGAGACTTAATATTATTATACCATAAAAATAGTAAATTATACCACAAATTTAATAGGAAACCATATTTTGAATATTAATTCTACAGCATTCTGAAAAAATTAGAGAAAATCGAGTTTTTTTTTGTGAATTTAACGAATTTTAACGAAAAAAAAATCTCAAAAACCAATTAAATTTTCAAAAAATACATTTTTTAATTGATAAAAAAAAATTTTCCAAGAAGGTCGGCGCATTTCATTTAAGTAAGAAAACCTGTTAAAAAAAACTCCCAAAAAAAAACTAAAGGGAAAAAAGAAAATATCGTGAAATATCGTGCAACTCCCCCATTGTTTTTCATGTTTGCATTTATTCTTCTTGGCATTGAGTAAACGAGATTCACGATTATCTTTTTGGAACTTTTCCCAGGATTTCTGGTACCATTTCTTTTAACTCATCCAGGTATTGTGGATCTACTTTTGCAAGCTCTCTGTCTAGCCAATTCTACAAGTTTTCAATACAATTTAAATCTGGACTGTTAACTCGCCACTTTAGGTACTTTATTTTGTTATCGGTGAACCATTCGGTTACTTTTTGGCTCTATGGCAAGGC